>JAFBMS010000774.1:0-61308 GCA_019788955.1 Albula glossodonta
AGAGAAGCTGTCTGCTCATTGAGCGAATTCCTCTCAAGGATCCTCGTTTTGTTGGGGTTAAAGCCATTTTTACATTGGAGAGAGTGTGTGAGCATAGCAAGCCACTCCCATTCCATGCAGGTCACTCCCCATTCCATGCAGGCCACTCCCCATTCAATGCAGGCCCCTCCCATTTCTAGCATATTCTGTTTGTTTCATACACATGGTTAAGGCTGTGCTCCCTTATAGTCTGCAGAGATACCATTGAGAACTGAATGTTTGTGGTCATGAAATGAAAATGAATGCAGTGACTTTCTCCACGCCCTTCACAATGTTGGAAAGATTAACAGACATAGGTTACTTTTTATTTATGTTTGTCTCAACCCCATCTTCTTATATTTCTTATCAGGTATATAAAATGCAGAAATTTGACCTGGTTTTGCTGTCTGTGATTTTTCAGAGAACCATGGGAGGTGAAAGCAGTTTGACTCACCTTGGCTTCGCAGAGGCGCAGGAAGTCCACGCTGAGGTAAGCCTTAATGCCATCTATGGCCCCCGGAAGGGTGACGCCGCGCAGCAGCAGCACGGTCAGCACCACGTAGGGCATGGTGGCAGTGATCCACACAACCTGCAGCAGCAGGACACACACACATGCACAAATACAGCACCACATAGGGATGGTGGCAGTGATCCACACAACCTGCAGCAGCAGGACACACACACATGCACAAATACAGCACCACATAGGGCATGGTGGCAGTGATCCACACAACCTGCAGCAGCAGGACACACACACATGCACAAATACAGCACCACATAGGGCATGGTGGCAGTGATCCACACAACCTGCAGCAGCAGGACACACACACATGCACAAATACAGCACCACGTAGGGCATGGTGGCAGTGATCCACACAACCTGCAGCAGCAGGACACACACACATGCACAAATACAGCACCACATAGGGATGGTGGCAGTGATCCACACAACCTGCAGCAGCAGGACACACACACATGCACAAATACAGCACCACATAGGGCATGGTGGCAGTGATCCACACAACCTGCAGCAGCAGGACACACACACATGCACAAATACAGCACCACATAGGGATGGTGGCAGTGATCCACACAACCTGCAGCAGCAGGACACACACACATGCACAAATACAGCACCACATAGGGATGGTGGCAGTGATCCACACAACCTGCAGCAGCAGGACACACACACATGCACAAATACAGCACCACATAGGGCATGGTGGCAGTGATCCACACAACCTGCAGCAGCAGGACACACACACATGCACAAATACAGCACCACATAGGGATGGTGGCAGTGATCCACACAACCTGCAGCAGCAGGACACACACACATGCACAAATACAGCACCACATAGGGATGGTGGCAGTGATCCACACAACCTGCAGCAGCAGGACACACACACACGCACAAATACAGCACCACGTAGGGCATGGTGGCAGTGATCCACACAGCCTGCAGCAGGACACACACACATGCACAAATACAGCACCACGTAGGGCATGGTGGCAGTGATCCACACAGCCTGCAGCAGGACACACACACATACACATTCACACACATATCATCGCTCATTCACATTCACACACAGGCATATCATCACACATGCACACCGACACACATTCGTCTTGTTTGAGGGAGTATTTTCATGAATCATAAAAGTTTTTATTTAAACACCAACATCGTTCCAAATAAAGTTCCTGTACTTATGTTGGGAGAATGAAATCCCATTGCAGATTCATTTAAACAGCAGGAATACCGAAAAGAATCAGCTACAGAGGGATTTGAACCCTTGACCTTTTGGGCAAAGCATAGTGACTGGATGGACTCTTCTGATAGGTAGGGATAATCACTGAGGCACAACTTCACCACACAGCTACATTATCAATTAAATGTAATTGAGATAAATACAATTGACTGTATTGGTGGTGGCAAGTACAGCAGAGGAGAATTGATGAGGGAATACCTTTCCTGAGGTCTTCACTCCCTTCCAGAGGCTGAAGTACAGCACCACAATGACCACTGCCAGGCAGGAGGTCAGCTGCCAGCGAGGCAATCCCAGGTCATCAATACCCTGACTGTCCTGTAGGTGGAGCACTGCTCGTCTGTGAAAACAGCAATTTAATTCAATTTAATTCAATTTAATCAAGCATTAAAATGCAGTGATGACGACAGTTATGTTGATGATGAGGAAGGATGATGAGGTCGCGAATCAGGATGATTTCACAGTATATAATACAACATGCTTGTGCTCAAGCAATAATCAAACTCAACATTTTGTGGTTTGTCTGAACTGTTGTACTCCCTTGAACAAAGAATGTAAAACCTGTACTGCCTCAGTGAGTATAAACCAATTGAAAAGGAAAATAGGAAGCTTGTCAGATATTCACCTCAGATAACCGTGTCGTCTGAGAAGATATGCAATTTAAAATGTGAATGAGTCAAGAATTCTATGACTCTCTGTTAAGCTGCCTGCCTGAGGATGTGTCGCGATAGACAGGTATGAGAATGTAGATAACCTCAGAAAGTAGCATGCACATGATTGTCCATGTCTGTATTAATATTGTCATATGAATGTTGTGAGGTGCGTATCTTACCCTGCTCAGCTGAAGATGTTTGACAAGCTTTCAAACAGGGATATGATTGGCCACTGCCAGACAGACCTTTACTCTCATTTTCACACCACTGAGCCCTACACCACTTCGTACCTGCTTTAGCATTACTCATCACATTTACCATGGCTGAATCAATCAGTACATACAGAAATGATGTTAACATGTTGCAAAACACTGTAACAACCATTGCTGTATTTTCCTTTTTATTGTGTCAGTGACACCTCTCCAGGCTGGGCTTAGCCTGTTGGTGCCTTGCCAATGCAGACCTTTAGCTGTAGCCAATAATGCTGCTGCCGATTGGACGGAGATGTTCCAATCCCAACCCTTCTGCTGCTGACTGGACAGAGATGTTCCAATCCCAACCCTTCTGCTGCTGACTGGACAGAGATGTTCCCATCCCAACCCTTCTGCTGCAGACTGGACAGAGATGTTCCAATCCCAACCCTTCTGCTGCTGATTGGACAGAGATGTTCACATCCCAACCCTTCTGCTGCTGACTGGACAGAGTGTTCCCATCCCAACCCTTCTACTGCTGATTGGACAGAGATGTTCCCATCCCAACACTTCTGCTTCTGTCCATGCACTAATATCCCTCCCATTTTCACATTGCCAAATGGCCCATAGTATATACCACACCCTAACATTGGCCTGGTATGTATAAAGTGTGCAACAGCAGGTCACTCTGGGAGGCCACAAAAACTGCACTTCAGATGGCAGCGGATGTAAACTCACTCAAAGTACTCAGCCGCAGGGGTGAACTTGTTGGTGTCGTTGAAGCTGGAGTTGAAGAGGTCGGAGCAGTTCGGGCTGTTCCAGGTGTTGTTGCAGTGGACCCAGGGCAGGTCCCCCGTGAATGAGGAGAAAAGGTAGAAGAGGGCCCATGCAATAATCACATTGTAGTAGAACCCAACATAGAGGGAGATGAGAATCACCGTGAAGCCCACACCTGTGGAAAAGACACATGGCTCACTTGAATTGAAGATGTTTCACAATACCGGTGCTGTTTGGAGGAACGAAGATTCACCGTTTCGCTATCAACAAAACATTTCAACAGGAAATAGTGACCAGAATTTTGAGACTAATGAGGCTAGTCCTTCAAATGCAGAAATAATATTGTAATATACACCCCCCAAAGAGGGAGATCAAACAACTTTTTTTATTGTGTACCAAATGCAATTTAACAGATAAACAATTTTTACATTTTCTGATCCTTACATGAAACATCCACATATATATTATATTATGGGAATGTAACTTGTTACATTGGCTTCTAGCTGTTAGGCCAGTCTAGTGGTAGATGGTAGCTGGAATTGGCCAGCATGGAGTACCTCAAAGACCGTACACCTTAATTAGGCCGTAATTGGGGTGGACGACACCTCTTTGTAAGTTAGTGATGCAGAGAATTATATATATGCAGGGTGAAGTGGAAAAACATGTAGTTTTGAAGAGTTTGGTAAATTGGAGACCCCAAGTGGTGCCAGGTGTTAAAATCTGACAAGTTTGAATTTCCCCTTTGCCCTCCCTCTGAGTTTACTTTTGATTTCTTTATTTTGCAATTAGTTTTGATTTATCACTGTACTGGTTTTTGTTCCAAATCTAACCCATTACCCTGACTGACATTAGCTCATAGTAATGATTGTAGAGGGATTAAAATATTTAACGGAAATATTTACAAATGGAATCAGAATATGCTATCATTATATGATGTAGTGTTATCATGAATAATTATAATGAATGTATTCTTAATTACTTTAATTGATAACTACTAATAATTACATCTTATTAAATTATCCTCCATTTATTAATCACATTAAGTCTATTTTACATTAAGTCCCAATTTTAAGATGTCTTTTTTTAAAAAACATTTTTATAAAATTAATTATTAGCATTGAATAACAATAACTGTGCGTGATATAACAATGATACATTCATTTAAAAATCCTATTTGTAACAAAATTAAAGAATACTCTAAAATCTATGTAGAAAATGTGCCTCAGGGACTAAGAGTTAAAGACCAGTGAAATTACAATGAATAATTACTCATGAAAAATACTAAATGATCTCTCCCAGAGATTCACAGTAGCAGTCAGCACTCAGGGGGCTTGAGGTTACTGATAACTTCCCCTCTAGGAATTTTTATATTGGATTCGAATAGCAAAAAAAATTTGAAACCAGCAAATCCAGCTGAGTTCTAAATTGGTCCAGAGAAGGAAAGTGTTTTTGGCATATGTTAGTAATGTACTACTGGATGTAAGCCTTCTCCAACATTGTGTTAACCCGTGGTCGCCACTGTCAGTAAAATAAGGTTTTCCTTTGCTCCAATGCTTTAGCCAGTATTGGTTTTAATGATCCCAGATGCATCTACTTTCCCCCCAAGAAACTCATATTTTCACAGAGGACTTAGTCTATTAGCACCACGTGTGTGGTCCCTGGTCGTTTCAAATCATTGATCTCAAGGAAACAAACACGTTTATCAACATAATTACTGTAATCCTCTTGAAGAGTGACAGGCACTCTGAAAGCCAAGCTTGTGATTAAAACGTCAAAATTGTCACTGTCTCAGTGAGCTATCTCAATGTCTGACAGCGCAGTGAAGACAGAAGAAAGGCAGATTTAGGCATCCAGAGTTCACACGGCAGAGATCTCACCAAAAACTGGCTGAAAGAAAACAATGCTTTGCCCTCAGATCCAAAACTAGGTATAGATATTTCAATGATGACAATATCGGTTTCCTTTTGCGTAATGTTGTTAGAACACCATAAGTCTGTTTGTGTTCTTACAATATTACGCAAAAGAAAGTGAATTTTAGATATGCAGTTTTGTGGATTTCATGAAATCATACAAATAGCTGCAAGCATTTACAGTAAAGGTAGAAACGTTCAAGGTAATGTTGAAGGATTGATTCATGACTGAATCATGGTTATGAAATTATTTTGTCACCATTACTAAGATGCAAGAAAAATAACTTACTTTTGTTGTCAGGCCCTGGAGTGAGCAATGTGGTTAGGCTGAATGCAAATCTGACTATAATTTTGATCAATATAATTGTGGAAGTGATATTGCAAATATTTTATTCAGGGAAAAAAGAAACCTTTTATATTTTTCTGGCATAGGAAATAAACTGATTTTTTTATTTGCCACATGAAAATTATTGGAATTTAATGAGCTTTTACTTTGTGATGTTTACCTTCTTGTAGCTGGATGAAGCTTGTAAACACCAGGATGTGACAGATTAGTGAACAAAGCTGATCCATTGATATATATATTTGATCTGTCATGTAACACTCAGCAAAAGTGTAACAAGGCTGATTTAATCTAATAGAAATCAGTCATGTAACACTCAGCAGAAGTGTAACAAGGCTGATTTAATCAAATGGAAATCAGTCGTGTAACACTCAGCAAAAGTGTAACAAGGCTGATTTAATCAAATGGAAATCAGTTGTGTAACACTCAGCAAAAGTGTAAAAAGGCTGATTTAATCAAATGGAAATCAGTCGTGTAACACTCAGCAAAAGTGTAAAAAGGCTGATTTAATCAAATGGAAATCAGTTGTGTAACACTCAGCAAAAGTGTAAAAAGGCTGATTTAATCAAATGGAAATCAGTCGTGTAACACTCAGCAAAAGTGTAAAAAGGCTGATTTAATCAAATGGAAATCAGTCATGTAACACTCAGCAAAAGTGTAACAAGGCTGATTTAATCAAATGGAAATCAGTCGTGTAACACTCAGCAAAAGTGTAACAAGGCTGATTTAATCAAATGGAAATCAGTCATGTAACACTCAGCAAAAGTGTAACAAGGCTGATTTAATCTAATGGAAATCAGTCATGTAACACTCAGCAAAAGTGTAACAAGGCTGATTTAATCTAATGGAAATCAGTTGTGTAACACTTAAACTGAGCAAGTGATGAGGGGACTCAAGCTAAGTCAGCTAGCTGCTTCCTTTCACTCAACAAACTGCTCTCTGTGTCTCCAAAGCAAATAAAAATGACAACAGCTTGAGTGATGGCAAGTAAAGACTCTGGGCTGACCCAGCCAAGGCCATTGGCCCTTGTGCATTAGTATGAAACCATGTTTTTACCATCACTGAGTCATGATTTTGAACTGCCAAAATAGAGCTCTGTGTGATTTTGCCGCTTTGCTCATTTTTAATGATCTTGGAGGTCATTAGAGAAGAACAAGATCATCACCAAGGCCCTTTAAATAGGGAGGGAGAAATGTGGCTGCAGGCTAAATGCTATAATAGTCCCTGAGCACTCCTGGGAAGAGCCGGCGCTGGCACATTCGGTGCGGTAGATACAGACACTCAGTGCACAAATTTAATGACAGAATCAGGCCCCCTAAATAACAGCGGGCTGTTGATGAAGGACACATATTCGAACTGACAGGAAAGGTTACATTCATTGGACACGCTCTTATAACGTGTTAATTCTGTGGTTTCCCCACTGTGCTGCTTATTGATGTGTTGAAAAGTACAGGAAAGGATGCAGAAAATGTCCAGACCGGAGACAAGAATCAGCAGCGCGATGATACTAAAAGCCAATTTTCTGTTTTCCATCTGAGTGGAAGCATCTTGAAAACGGATAAACATTTGGCTTTCAGGAGTAAAATACAGACTCATCTTCCCATCATGAATGAGTTTGGGAGATCAGCTGGATGACCCTGCTTTGTGCAGCACAGCTTATGACATCGACAGGATGTTTATATTTATATTATTTATGTCTTTAATGGCAACAAAGTTAACCAAGACAACATAAATGAATACTTATACCCACTCCACTAACACACTGCTGTAATGGCAATTCCAAATGCTTATTTGCAAATGAAATTTGGCTGAATGCAGTTAATGTGAAGTGGAATTCAGTATTTTTGAACAGTTCATTAACAAGCTCAATTTTCTTAATCTGGAGGAGAATAGCTCACACCATTCCATTCAAAATGGTCTATGCTAAAACACAATTGTTGATGTGAACATAAGTAGTTTTTGTTTGTAAATGAGGGGCAACCCATTTTTTTTGTGATTTTCAAGGACACTTGTCGATGAAAACAATACCCACGTCTGTATAAAATGCGAAAGAACTTATGGGATGTTTCAGACCATAGAGATATGTGATGGAGCCAGTGTAGGCGTGTACGCACCTTTAAATATTGGGCATATTTTCCAGACACCTGCAGCTCCTTCCCGATTGTATTGTCCCAGTGCTAGCTCCATGTAAAAGAGGGGCATCCCTGCTATTACCATAAAGAAGAGGTAGGGAACAAGGAAGGCTCCTACAGCAGAGAGAATGACAATAATATTACAATTCACGCAGTCCCAGCATTGAAAAATCACAGGCATGCCATTTCAGTTAATGGCACAGTTCAGCCAACCGCATGTATCAGGTGACAAGAGGTGTTATTAATGTTTATTAACATGTGGGGCTAATAAGGTTGTAACATCTCAGTGGGCTTTGCGTAAACCTACTTGAGGCTTAAGCATCTTTTGTTTCCATTACTGTGGCCAATTTGCTGGAAGATATCAAACAGCTTGCATGGACGAAAATGCAAATAGTCATAATAATTGAACATTGGGTAATTTCTTGGCTAGATACTATTTGGGGAAAAAAACTGGATTGCAAGAACGAGTTCACTTCAAGATGGGTTGTACAAATTGTTGCCAAGAGGCAGATAATTGGATAGCCAGATCAGGTAAAAATCACCAGATGCAATTAAGAATAAAAATAAATAAATATACCTGGCTTTCTTTGAGGACTCATCACAAATATCTAGCCTCTTGTTATTTTCATTATCACAATGCAAAAAGTGGAAGCAATCAATTTAAATGAATCATACAACATTAAAAGATCTTTTAATTTATGATCTTTTCATTGATATAAAAATTCAAAATAAACTCTCATTGAACTTTACAGCCTTCAAGCTATAATCAGCCTCATTTTAATACCATGTATTCATGCATGAAAAATGGCTTGCTCATTAACTTGCACTTCATATTTAAAGGATCTGCACTTTTTTGTATCAGTTATCTATGTATACATATATTTACAGTATTTGTTGGCTTGACTGTGGCTACCAAACAGAATATATACAATTTAAAAACTGGAGGACAATTGTGTTGCAGCTTTACAAAAAGGTTTAAAATTCTTGAAATTGTATTTTAATGTCACTCTCACCAATCTGGAATTTTCACTGATCTCAACCAGTACAGTGTGCCATTTATTTAAATATCACACAGGCTGGTAAAGCAATGGATGTCAACTGCAACTTGTAGTAGCATGAAGTTACTGAAAGAAACCACAGCTCTGGACTTTATTGAAGCTCGTTCAAAATTAAAAATGTTTTTGAGAACTGCAGCAGTCATTTAACATGTTAAATGGGCAAATAGTGTCAGCAATAGTGTTTCTATCTTCAATATTAGATGTACTGGTTGCTTTAAGTGTGCCATTATAGTGAAACAATATTGCCTTAATGAGAGAACAAGCTTTTTTTATTAACTGTGAATAACCTGTGACATCATTTTAAAATAAAAAAATATTGAAGACACAGTCATTATGTTTCTGCGGTAGAATCAAAATAAATAAATGTGCAATTATAAATACTTGTAACCATTAAGCAGGCCTTGGCTTATTGCAGAACAAATTTCATGAATAATTAGCAATTGGTTTTTTCCCCCATGAGTGGTGGATGGTTGTGGGAGAAAGTGGGTGGAGCACAAAGACAGCCTGCTCATGGTCAGTTCCTGTCCCTGTCACAAGCTCCTATCTGCACAACCCTGGGGTCAGATTGCTGAGGTTCTGCTGTGTGTGTGTGTGTGTGTGTGTGTGTGCATATAGTTGTTTAAAACCTCAAGAGTATTATATATAACAGTATAAATTTAAATAATATAGGTTTATATTTTGTGTTTATAATTTATAATTGACTTTGCGCATCTCCCACTGATTTTGCTTTCAGCATGCTGTTGCCTGTGGGATTTGTTACATTAAATGAGCATATGGATCATTTAAGGTCAATGACATGATTTAGTTGCTTAAAAACATAGCACAGCTGACCAGATCAAGGACAGCCACACTGTTTGTGCTTGTTACATATCCCTTAATATATTTTGAAGTTATGTTGTTAATGACAGACACCAGATCACTGTACAGAGGACCACTGTTGTAGGTGCACAAAACTAAAACACCTGATTCACCTAATCAAGTATCCATGGTCTTTGACCAGGATCATTGATTCAGGTGTTTTAGTACTGTCCAAGAGCCAAAGTTCTCCTCCATGGGAACTTCTGAAATAAGGATATTAGATTATTACTGCAAAATATTATTCTTGTCATACAAAGATAAAATGGAAATATTAAATTATGGTCATGTGACCTCAGCAATCATTGATTGGTGATAGCTGAGTCTTTGATGTCACCAATGTCATTGGTTTCATTTGTACTTAGTCATTGAAAAATTGAAAAGAATACAATACAGACCACTGAACACACATGTATTTGCTTCAGGTGGTACAATGGCTAATTGAGTGTTTATGATTTAGGGAGGAAGCAATAATTCATGTTATGACCTTACTGATTCAGAAAAGGTGGCCCTTGGTTTGACAGCTGTGCACTGTAATTTCTCTCAGACCTGCTGAGACAGAGCAGGGCCTCTCACCTCCGCCGTTCTTGTAGCATAGGTAAGGGAATCTCCAGACGTTGGCTAGGTCCACGGCGAACCCAATGACGGAGAGGAGGAAATCAATTTTCTTGCCCCAGGTCTCACGTTCCTCCTGGGAAGGGTGGGTCTGGGCCGGGCTGACCAGGGTGGAGCTGGTGAACTGCACTCCATTCTGCTCCTTCACCAGCATCAGCTCCACCTCCTTAGGGCCCATGCTGGCCGACCTGGCTGGGGCTACGACTGAAGACATCTGTCCGACCTGCAGTCTGCCTTTGATCATGAGGAGCAGGTCAGGCCCACTGAGGAAGAGTGAGACTTAGCGCCCCGTTGCCGTGGATTCGGCCTGAGGAAACCCTGAAGCTGAGGAGGAGGAGGAGGAGGAGGAGGAGACAGGAATCTTCAGACCCCACCCCTGCAGACATCTGTGAGAACCACGGCCCCTCCACAGCTACAGCTGTGCTGAGATCAAACAGAGCTACTCCCACCCGTTTCTCAGCACATTCAATCAAAATACATAAATCAGGTTTCCCCTGAATATTACGATATATGTAAACACAATTATTATTTTTTTTAAATCACTTTCAGGGCTTACATTAAAATACAGATTTTATGTAAAACTTGAAATTTTAATGATTTATTTATGTTTAGATTTTGTCATGACCTACAAAAAGCAGGTGGATTTTTTGCAATATATATTTAATAAAGTCTCGTTTCCAATAAACAATATCACAGTGAACTTCTACGATATATTTCATGGTGGTTCTAAAAATATTTAAATGTTTGTAAACATTTAAAATTGTAATATTCAACATTTTTTATGTAAAAAAGATGTGCCTGAAATTGAGTTGTGGCATAAATGAGATTTCTTTGGGGAAAATTATCTGAGATTAATTCCTAATACAATAATGCATTTAAATTATTAAAACAAGTATAAACAATTTAATGTATTAAATTGAATACAATTTGAAAATCCATTAAGAAATATTTTGAACCAATTGAATTTCATTATTTTATTTTCCTTAATTATATTTACTGTGTAAATGTGCAATTAATGATAGTAATAATAATTATAATTATAATAATAATGATCATCATCATGATCATAATAATAGAAAAATAAACAGAAATAACAACAAACAAAAAAACATTAATAACAAAACAAAAGTAGTTTCTTCTTTCATTACATTGCAAATGGTACAATACAATGTAAAAATACATAATCTTGATAAGTTTAAAAACATACACTTTCAGAGGTTTTAAAAAGAGAAAACAAAACCCAATATTTAAGCATTTGAAACGTCTCACCTTTTTCAAAATGGTGTCTCTGCTTCCTGTTTTGCTGCGATCAAAACCTGTTTTGCTGCGTTTTATTTCCAGTCAGGTTGATGATGTTTCCTGATTCCCATCACACTATTAATGTACTGTATTCTATAGAACAAAAATCGGTGCAAACTCGTCCAACTCTTTCCCTAACAAGTGGCAAGTCTGCAGCAGAAGTCCTAAAAATGTGTTTTTTTTTTTCCAGATGATGGTGAGTTGGTGGAGAGTCCTGCCTGGCTCAGGGACTCTGGGGGTGAGACTGCTCTGGAGGTACCACTGGACTGTGAGAGTCTGTGAAGGAAACCTGGACCACCCTCGGAATAAGAGGCATGTGAACCCTCCCCCCCTTCTCTCCTCTGCCTCCCCTTACTGCCTTTCTCTCTCTCTCCCTCACTCTCTCTCCCTGTCTTTCTCTCACTCTATCTCTCTGTCTGTCTCTCACTCTCTCACTTCAGTCTTCCATAAATCTGACACATTCATCAGTTCTTTGACACTTGCTCCTCACTGTAGTCTGACATGCATACACAAAGAAAAGCAATATACAAACCCCCTGTTTCAAATGAAAACATATTAGTCCAGTTACATGCAAACCTGTACAATGTAACATATTACAAGCTCTGAAACACTGTGCCTCTTTTCCCATCAGATTTTGCTCTCTGAGATTTCAAAGTAAATGGTTTTCTGACAATATTGTGGTGTTTCTGCAGTTATAATTGAATGCAATGACCTTAGTGGGAGGAGAATCTGAGCATGACATTCTGTTGAGATATATCTGTTTTTAAGAGCTGGCCTGTCTCCCTAAGGTCTCCGACAGAGCTAAATCTAGCTTAAATTGTGCCAAAAAAATTGTGACAGATTGAAGCCGGCATTTGTTTCAGAGGAGAGACAAAGTAGACGCCGTGCACAGACAATTAGAGATCAAACAGCAGGTTATTGCTTTAGCATTTAGACAACTTTGCAGCTGCAGTGAGCAGCTGATTACAGCCTCATGCGGCAGCGGGTTTGAGCAGAGGAACCAAAGTCAAGTCATGTCACTGTGTGCATAGACCATACAAAAACTGAACCACAGAAACTAAGCTGAAACTTTTTTAATATATTGATTTATTGATCTTTCAGTAATGTTGTAAAATATCAAGAATAGAAATGTTCATTACAATACTTAATTACATTACAGTATCAAAACATTTGTATTCGTGAAATTGTAAAAAGGAAATTTAATGTCTGGTGAATTTATAGTAACCATTAAAATTTGGTCCCAGTTGGTCACTAGTCCTATGCACTGCCAAAATCATGTTCATTTACATTCGTCTAATAAAGTCAGATCAAGATGAATTCCTGTATCGCTCTGTGTATCTCAGAGTTACAAGCAGGACTTAAAGCCTCTACGAATGGGTGATAAATTTAAATGTTGAAATGTCTATGTGGAGGATAATGTAATGTACACACATAGTGTGCCCTAGCACATAGTTAGTGTACCCTATGAGGACAGCACATAGTGAGCGCACCCTATGAGTAGAACACATACTGAGTGTACCCTATGAGTACAGCATATAGTGAGCGCACCCTATGAGTACAGCATATAGTGAGTGTACCCTATGAGTACAGCATATAGTGAGCGCACCCTATGAGTAGAGCATATAGTGAATGCACCCTATGAGTACAGCATATAGTGAGTGTACCCTATGAGTACAGCATATAGTGAATGCACCCTATGAGTACAGCATATAGTGAGTGTACCCTATGGGTAGAGCATATAGTGAGTGTACCCTATGGGTAGAGCACATAGTGAGCGCACCCTATGAGTACAGCATATAGTGAGTGTACCCTATGGGTAGAGCACATAGTGAGCACACCCTATGAGTAGAGCATATAGTGAGTGCACCCTATGAGTACAGCATATAGTGAGTGCACCCTATGAGTACAGCATATAGTGAATGCACCCTATGAGTACAGCATATAGTGAGTGTACCCTATGAGTACAGCACATAGTGAGCGCACCCTATGAGTACAGCATATAGTGAGTGCACCCTATGAGTACAGCATATAGTGAGTGCACCCTATGAGTACAGCATATAGTGAGTGCACCCTATGAGTACAGCACATAGTGAGCGCACCCTATGAGTACAGCATATAGTGAGTGCACCCTATGAGTACAGCATATAGTGAGTGCACCCTATGAGTACAGCATATAGTGAATGCACCCTATGAGTAGAGCATATAGTGAGTGCACCCTATGAGTACAGCATATAGTGAGTGCACCCTATGAGTACAGCATATAGTGAGTGCACCCTATGAGTACAGCATATAGTGAGTGCACCCTATGAGTACAGCATATAGTGAGTGCACCCTATGAGTAGAGCACATAGTGAGCGCACCCTATGAGTAGAGCATATAGTGAGTGTACCCTATGAGTACAGCACATAGTGAGTGCACCCTATGAGTACAGCATATAGTGAATGCACCCTACGAGTAGAGCACATAGTGAGTGCACCCTATGAGTACAGCACATAGTGAGCACACCCTATGAGTACAGCATATAGTGAGTGCACCCTATGAGTACAGCATATAGTGAGTGCACCCTATGAGTACAGCATATAGTGAGTGCACCCTATGAGTAGAGCACATAGTGAGCGCACCCTATGAGTACAGCACATAGTGAGCGCACCCTATGAGTACAGCATATAGTGAGTGCACCCTATGAGTACAGCATATAGTGAGTGCACCCTATGAGTACAGCATATAGTGAGTGTACCCTATGGGTAGAGCATATAGTGAGTGCACCCTATGAGTACAGCATATAGTGAATGCACCCTATGAGTACAGCATATAGTGAGTGCACCCTATGAGTACAGCATATAGTGAGTGTACCCTATGGGTAGAGCATATAGTGAGTGCACCCTATGAGTAGAGCACATAGTGAGTGCACCCTATGAGTACAGCATATAGTGAGTGTACCCTATGGGTAGAGCACATAGTGAGCGCACCCTATGAGTACAGCATATAGTGAGTGCACCCTATGAGTACAGCACATAGTGAGCGCACCCTATGAGTACAGCATATAGTGAGTGCACCCTATGAGTACAGCATATAGTGAGTGCACCCTATGAGTACAGCATATAGTGAGTGTACCCTATGGGTAGAGCATATAGTGAGTGCACCCTATGAGTACAGCATATAGTGAATGCACCCTATGAGTACAGCATATAGTGAGTGCACCCTATGAGTACAGCATATAGTGAGTGTACCCTATGGGTAGAGCATATAGTGAGTGCACCCTATGAGTAGAGCACATAGTGAGTGCACCCTATGAGTACAGCATATAGTGAGTGTACCCTATGGGTAGAGCACATAGTGAGCACACCCTATGAGTACAGCATATAGTGAATGCACCCTATGAGTACAGCATATAGTGAGTGCACCCTATGAGTACAGCATATAGTGAGTGCACCCTATGAGTACAGCATATAGTGAATGCACCCTATGAGTACAGCATATAGTGAGTGTACCCTATGAGTACAGCATATAGTGAATGCACCCTATGAGTACAGCATATAGTGAGTGTACCCTATGAGTACAGCATATAGTGAGTGTACCCTATGAGTACAGCATATAGTGAGTGTACCCTATGAGTCCAGCATATAGTGAGTGTACCCTATGAGTACAGCATATAGTGAATGCACCCTATGAGTACAGCATATAGTGAATGCACCCTATGAGTACAGCATATAGTGAGTGTACCCTATGAGTACAGCATATAGTGAATGCACCCTATGAGTACAGCATATAGTGAGTGTACCCTATGAGTACAGCATATAGTGAGTGTACCCTATGGGTAGAGCACATAGTGAGCACACCCTATGAGTACAGCATATAGTGAATGCACCCTATGAGTATAGCACATAGTGAGCGCACCCTATGAGTGGAGCACATAGTGAGTTTACCCTATGAGTACAGCATATAGTGAGTGCACCCTATGAGTACAGCATATAGTGAGTGCACCCTATGAGTGGAGCACATAGTGAGTGTACCCTATGAGTACAGCATATAGTGAGTGCACCCTATGAGTAGAACACATACTGAGTGTACCCTATGGGTAGAGCACATAGTAAGCACACCCTATGAGTACAGCATATAGTGAATGCACCCTATGAGTACAGCATATAGTGAGTGTACCCTATGAGTACAGCATATAGTGAGTGTACCCTATGAGTGGAGCACATAGTGAGTGTACCCTATGAGTACAGCATATAGTGAGTGCACCCTATGAGTAGAGCACATAGTGAGTGCACCCTATGAGTACAGCATATAGTGAGTGCACCCTATGAGTACAGCATATAGTGAGTGTACCCTATGAGTACAGCATATAGTGAATGCACCCTATGAGTACAGCATATAGTGAGTGCACCCTATGAGTACAGCATATAGTGAATGCACCCTATGAGTACAGCATATAGTGAGTGCACCCTATGAGTAGAGCATATAGTGAGTGTACCCTATGAGTAGAGCACATAGTGAGTGCACCCTATGAGTACAGCATATAGTGAGTGCACCCTATGAGTACAGCATATAGTGAGTGTACCCTATGAGTACAGCACATAGTGAGCGCACCCTATGAGTACAGCATATAGTGAGTGCACCCTATGAGTACAGCATATAGTGAGTGCACCCTATGAGTAGAGCATATAGTGAGTGCACCCTATGAGTAGAGCATATAGTGAGTGTACCCTATGAGTAGAGCACATAGTGAGTGTACCCTATGGGTAGAGCACATAGTGAGCACACCCTATGAGTAGAGCACATAGTGAGTGTACCCTATGAGTACAGCATATAGTGAATGCACCCTATGAGTACAGCATATAGTGAGTGCACCCTATGAGTACAGCATATAGTGAATGCACCCTATGAGTAGAGCACATAGTGAGCACACCCTATGAGTACAGCATATAGTGAGTGCACCCTATGAGTACAGCATATAGTGAGTGCACCCTATGAGTAGAGCATATAGTGAGTGCACCCTATGAGTAGAGCATATAGTGAGTGTACCCTATGAGTAGAGCACATAGTGAGTGTACCCTATGGGTAGAGCACATAGTGAGCACACCCTATGAGTAGAGCACATAGTGAGTGTACCCTATGAGTACAGCATATAGTGAGTGTACCCTATGAGTACAGCATATAGTGAGTGCACCCTATGAGTACAGCATATAGTGAATGTACCCTATGAGTACAGCATATAGTGAGTGCACCCTATGGGTAGAGCATATAGTGAATGCACCCTATGAGTACAGCATATAGTGAGTGCACCCTATGAGTACAGCATATAGTGAATGCACCCTATGAGTAGAGCACATAGTGAGCGCACCCTATGAGTACAGCATATAGTGAATGCACCCTATGAGTACAGCATATAGTGAGTGCACCCTATGAGTAGAGCATATAGTGAGTGTACCCTATGAGTAGAGCATATAGTGAGTGTACCCTATGAGTAGAGCACATAGTGAGTGTATAAATATTGGAAGACTGAGAATTCTTTAGTTCACCTATTATAAATAAGGCCCTGACTTTACAATATGCAGGTTGGAGGGAGCAGGTCACCTTATCCCACAGACAAGGGCTTGGGTTTTGTTTTTAATGTGGGCCACAGCCAGAGGAATGAGATGAGTAGAGGAATGACTTGTATGTACATTCAGTGGTTGTTGACAAAAATTGGTAGCAACTCTTAGTATGCGCTGGAGTGGCCTGATGGTGCATGTCAAGAGACCAGTGAGAGAGATGTCCCAGTCAGGACAGCAGAGTGGCTTAGAGAATAGGCTGGATGGATGAGACCTACGACAAGATTCTTGGCATTCTTGGAAGCAGACACCATTTTGTTAATTATAGCAGAGGGGTCCATGAGGGGGTAGGATGTAGATAGATGGTAGATAAAGTAGCTCTTTTTTGGTAAGACTGAGTTTGAGTTAAAATATACCTAGTCTGTTGTTGCTTCTTGCATCTCGATTTTCTGATTTATTTGATTTCTGTGAACTGAGGAAAAAAAATGTCTGCAATGCTAACTGGACAGCAAGACATGTTGCATGGAGAGGCACTTCTCTGGGTTAGGAATGGTAAATTTTGTTCCAAGTAGTCTTTTATCTTACCCTATATCTTTCATATTGCATAAGCTGACAGCCCATTTTTGATTTGAGAGGTAACTGAAATGTTTTAAATAGCAATGAAATGTAATATTCTCTTGCAGTAGTTTTGAATGAAAAGCATCCTGAGGTTAGATCTGAATCTGAAATGATCAACCACCTTTTCACTCTCATCTTCTCTCACCTGCCCTTTGGTAAAATCTCATTACATCTAATGGCTACCTGGCCAAATTCAATCAATGACAGTGCTGGGAATTTCAATCTACATTTATTGTAACTGAGATTTATGAAAAATGAAATGTTCAGAGGTGCCTATGTACATATTACCACGCATAGATAATACAATCATGTCGCTTGATAGCCTTTTGAAGAATTAAATACAATTGAAATTATGTGCAATATTTAATTGATGAATTTTAATATGTAATGTATGCAGTTTGATTAAAGTAATTTATTATTTGATTTTGTCAGTGGCCTGCATTTTTGCAATTGAATCTCATTATATACATATATCATTTGTCAATATTTGTGACATTTCAGGACTCTGGATGAAGCAACAACACTGCCACATGGATATGAGGGTAGGGCAAGGGTGTGCTAATAGTACTGGTGGTGGGGGGGGGTACGTAAGGTCTCATTTCAAATTCGAGGATCTACCATGCACTATCAGTGGTTCAATGATTTGGACCAATGACTGAATTGATTTTTTATTTGTTCAAACTCTGTCAGTGGTTGACAGGTGTGCATAGCTCCACCATAACAAAGCCCATAAAATCTCATTTCAGTCCTTGCTAAGAACTAGCTTAATAAGTTGACAGTCAGGTAAGGTTGCAATGTATTATGACTCATTTAGTAATGGAAAAAAATTATTCAGCAGCTCCAAGGTGATTTTATTTTACATCAGAACTGATAGTTACTTATCATTTAAGCTAAATAGCATAATATTTTTGATGCTTGCAATTGTGATTGACGGAATAGCGCCAACTGCCAATCAAATGAGATTTCTAGAAAACAAGATGGATATCACATTGAGCTGGAAATGTTATATTTGGTGTATGTTCACCCTTTGTACCAATGATGAGGAGACAGAAAGCCAATAAGTACAGAGAGTTTACAGGATGATCCAAATGGAGAAATTCGTCTGTCATTATCAAAGATAGTCCATCTGCCCAAGCTCATTGTGACCCATGAGAGAAAAGGAGAGCTCTGAGTTTGAATTGAGAGCACATGGAATTCTGAGAAGCCATCTTAGTGAATTCCTGAAGTTTCCCCAGAAGAACTGGCCTTGTATATTTTTATTTGTTACTTTTGTTCATGGCTTTGGATCCAGTTTCTACAATAAAAGAGACTTGACCATTTTCCCCACAGTATATGAACAGGATAAGATAAAACAGTGTAATAACCAGCCACAACTCAAGGATGAAGCTGGCTTTGACATAACCCGATGCTTAAGGTCAGTGCCT
This sequence comes from Albula glossodonta, assembly GCA_019788955.1. Taxonomy (NCBI): domain Eukaryota; kingdom Metazoa; phylum Chordata; class Actinopteri; order Albuliformes; family Albulidae; genus Albula; species Albula glossodonta. Next base: position 19,200 of record JAFBMS010000774.1, read on the forward strand.
AAGTTTAACCATGAGTAGGCTGTCGTGCTCTTTGATGCCTTTGAGAAAATCGCTTAGGAGCTAGAGTGGCCTGAGGATAAGTGGCCGTTACCTGTCCACAGTGCCTTTGAAGGCAAAAGCACAGGAGGCCTATGCAGCACTAATGCCAGTCAGTGAATAGACTATGACACTGTGAGACAGACAGTTTGTCGCAGCCTATGAGCAGATTGGACTATGACACTGTGAGACAGGCAGTTTATTACAGCCTATGAGCAGAATGGACTATGACACTGTGAGACAGGCAGTTTGTCGCAGCCTATGAGCAGAATGGACTATGACACTGTGAGACAGACAGTTTGTCGCAGCCTATGAGCAGATTGGACTATGACACTGTGAGACAGGCAGTTTATTACAGCCTATGAGCAGAATGGACGATGACACTGTGAGACAGGCAGTTTGTCGCAGCCCATGAGCAGAATGGACTATGACACTGTGAGACAGGCAGTTTGTCGCAGCCTATGAGCAGAATGGACTATGACACTGTGAGACAGGCAGTTTGTCGCAGCCCATGAGCAGAATGGACTATGACACTGTGAGACAGGCAGTTTGTCGCAGCCTATGAGCAGAATGGACAATGACACTGTGAGACAGGCAGTTTGTCGCAGCCTATGAGCAGAATGGACTATGACACTGTGAGACAGGCAGTTTATTACAGCCTATGAGCAGAATGGACGATGACACTGTGAGACAGGCAGTTTATTACAGCCTATGAGCAGAATGGACAATGACACTGTGAGACAGGCAGTTTATTACAGCCTATGAGCAGAATGGACGATGACACTGTGAGACAGGCAGTTTATTACAGCCTATGAGCAGAATGGACTATGACACTGTGAGACAGGCAGTTTGTCGCAGCCTATGAGCAGAATGGACGATGACACTGTGAGACAGGCAGTTTATTACAGCCTATGAGCAGAATGGACTGTGACACTGTGAGACAGGCAGTTTGTCGCAGCCTATGAGCAGAATGGACTATGACACTGTGAGACAGGCAGTTTATTACAGCCTATGAGCAGAATGGACAATGACACTGTGAGACAGGCAGTTTATTACAGCCTATGAGCAGAATGGACGATGACACTGTGAGACAGGCAGTTTGTCGCAGCCCATGAGCAGAATGGACTATGACACTGTGAGACAGGCAGTTTGTCGCAGCCTATGAGCAGAATGGACAATGACACTGTGAGACAGGCAGTTTGTCGCAGCCCATGAGCAGAATGGACTATGACACTGTGAGACAGGCAGTTTATTACAGCCTATGAGCAGAATGGACTATGACACTGTGAGACAGGCAGTTTGTCGCAGCCCATGAGCAGAATGGACTATGACACTGTGAGACAGGCAGTTTATCACAGCCTATGAGCAGAATGGACTGTGACACTGTGAGACAGGCAGTTTGTCGCAGCCTATGAGCAGAATGGACAATGACACTGTGAGACAGGCAGTTTGTCGCAGCCTATGAGCAGAATGGACTGTGACACTGTGAGACAGGCAGTTTGTCGCAGCCTATGAGCAGAATGGACTATGACACTGTGAGACAGGCAGTTTGTCGCAGCCTATGAGCAGAATGGACTATGACACTGTGAGACAGGCAGTTTGTCGCAGCCCATGAGCAGAATGGACTATGACACTGTGAGACAGGCAGTTTGTTGCAGCCTATGAGCAGAATGGACGATGACACTGTGAGACAGGCAGTTTGTCGCAGCCCATGAGCAGAATGGACTATGACACTGTGAGACAGGCAGTTTGTCGCAGCCTATGAGCAGAATGGACGATGACACTGTGAGACAGGCAGTTTGTCGCAGCCCATGAGCAGAATGGACTATGACACTGTGAGACAGGCAGTTTATTACAGCCTATGAGCAGAATGGACTATGACACTGTGAGACAGGCAGTTTGTCGCAGCCCATGAGCAGAATGGACGATGACACTGTGAGACAGGCAGTTTATTACAGCCTATGAGCAGAATGGACTATGACACTGTGAGACAGGCAGTTTGTCGCAGCCTATGAGCAGAATGGACTATGACACTGTGAGACAGGCAGTTTATTACAGCCTATGAGCAGAATGGACGATGACACTGTGAGACAGGCAGTTTGTCACAGCCCATGAGCAGAATGGACTATGACACTGTGAGACAGGCAGTTTGTCGCAGCCTATGAGCAGAATGGATGATGACACTGTGAGACAGGCAGTTTGTCGCAGCCCATGAGCAGAATGGACTATGACACTGTGAGACAGGCAGTTTATTACAGCCTATGAGCAGAATGGACGATGACACTGTGAGACAGGCAGTTTGTCGCAGCCCATGAGCAGAAGTTTATTGTTGAGCCTGGTGAGACCTATCTGGATGCAGCAAGGCAGCAAGAACTTGTATTTGACAGGTGGACAGCAGCATGTAAGGCATATACTTTTCAGAACTTGTTCAAGTAATGTTGATTAAGGAGTTTAAGAATAGTGTCCTGAAACATTTGGAGGTTCACCTGAGAACAGCCGCCATGATGGCAAATTCTTATGAGTAAACTCATGGAGATGTCTTGGAGAGGAAAGATGTCAGGACAGGAAGAAAAGAAACCATCTAGTGAGGTGACTGGATCTATGGAGGATGCATCCCAGACCAAGCTCCCTCAGCTGAAGTTTGGGGAGGAAATTTGAAGTCTTTCTGAAGTCATATGTCACTATTGTAAAAAGCCAGGTCACATGAAGTCAGGGTGTCCAGCGCTTCAGAGGAAGGAACACAGTAAACCATTAGCACAGGTGGTGACAGAGACGGAGGTTCATAATGATGTTCTGATCAGGAAATGGAGACCACCTGATCGTCCGGCCAATGCTGATCGCCCAGTGCTCGGAGCATTGGACATTTGTGACACAGATGGTGTAGCCCAAGAGTTTTAGACGGGCAGTGTTGAGTCTATGGCCGGTCATCCACTGAGTCTTTGTACAAGGGCTGTGTTCGTCTGTTTGGAATGGAAAATGCACTTGTCACACTCCAAAGATTAATGAACATGGTAACCTCAGGGTTTGATTAGCTTGTTACCTATTTTGATTATGTAGTTATCTCTAGCTCCTCTTGGTTTGAATGCATAAGGAAGCTGTTTGAACAGTGTGATGTAGCTGGGTAGTAGTGAACCTACCAAAGTGTGAGATCAGTAAGAGGCAGGTAAGCTATCTGGGGCATCGGGTGGGGTCAGGGATCAGTGATGCCAAGAGCAGCCAAGATGGAGGCCATTTTGGAACTTTCGGTTCCTCAGACCCCATAACAGGTCATGCGAGAGTTTGGGATGTTTGGGTTTTACAGGAGGTTTGCACCTGATGTAACAGCTCCTTATCTGTGGTGGAAAGGGGTTTAAGGTTGGCTGGTCTACAGACTGCTAGTTGTACAGTATGGATAAAAAGCATATTCATAGAAGTCTAATGTCACATAAATGCCATTCAATGAGTAGGAGATCATTTATAATCTTAAGTCCATCAGGAATAGAATCAACTTTAAAACATTTTGTAGAATATTTTGTTAGTGAATAGTGGGTTCTGTATGAACACAATGATGTTGAATGGAGGAACCACAATGGACTGTGCCGTTTTATTTAAATAAACCATGACACGGTAGAGTGACTCTCAAGTTGTAAATCTTTGAGTGCTGTAAAAATTAACATTTCAAATTCTGACAACAGGAAACCTCACATTTTTCCTATTAACTTCTGTGAAATGAAGGGCAATATGTCTGTCTGGTCAGTCTCCACTGTCCGTTTTGAACAAACCATACCTTACAAAATTGACCCAGTTTCCTTGTGTGTAAGGATAAGCCTAAGTTATTTATTTCATGTTTATTTGACAGGGACAGATACATTTAAACATAGATTGTTGTCAAAAAATATCAAATGCAGAGTATCTCATCATTTATAGCATATGCTAATTTCCAATGCTTGTCCTAAGATGGGCTTTTCAAACACGCACACATACAGCACAAAATAATATAATCATAAAATGCATACAATAAACAACTATTGCATTATTATATTACATTAGAATTAAGGTATCATAAAATTTGCTGAAAACCTAGCAATTCATAATCACAAATGCTTACATGATTACATGACTGAATGGAAGAATCACTTCAGTTTATCCTTAAAGTGCTCAAAATTGTCGTCGTTTTGTAAACTGCATTGGTAAAGAACTCCCTGAACAGAAATGGTTGTCATGGCCAAAGTAAATATTTCCAGACGGAACTTTACAATTTTCCACAGTTGCGCTCCTAGTGGTGAGACCAGTATCCTGCAAAGATTTTACCATGTCACTAAGACATGATGGAGGCATATCATGTAGGCATTTAAAATTAAGTTTGGCATTGGCAAATTTAACAGAGTTATCAAAATCTAAAATAAGCAATTTTTTTAGACAATGGTGAAATCTTATCAGTTTTTTGTCAAGTATTTTTATTGCATGATTACAGAGCCTTTCTAATGGTCAGGTAACCAAGGGGCATGCTTGCAACCAAGAAGCAACACAATAACGAAAATGAGGAAAAAATCAGAATGCATGTATATATTTGCTCTATCAAATGGCAAACAGTTTCTGAAGAGTCTAAATGACTACAAACTGACTTTTAACAGTTGTACTAAATTTTTTTAACATGCTTGTCAAATTTAAATTGGGGGATCCAGTATGAGACCTAAGTTTGTCTTTAATGTTACTATGTAGTTCATCTGGCATGGGTCGTCCCCTGAATGAATAGCAGAAAGACACTGTTTTTTTGACATTAAGTGACAAGCAGGAATTATCCAGCCATATTGCTATTGATTTTAGATCTTCTGTCAACTGTAATGTGAGTGCCTAGGTTGTCTTACCAGACACCCTTGACAGCTTACATCTGGAGACCAGCTCCAAGATGGGAGTCTGGAAGATCATTTATATATAAACTAAAGAGAAGGGGTCCAAGTACGGATCCCTGTGGAACTCCAATTTTATTATCCAAGAATGAAGATTTATTACTATTAACAATGATTCACTGTTGGCGGTCCTGGAGATGAGACTCAAACCAAGACAATGTTTTTCCGGAAAAAGTTCATTTGAATAATTTAGAAATAAGAATTCTATGATTTATTGTATGGAATGCTTTTTTTAAAGTCCAGGAAAACTGCCCCGACAATCTAATCTGGTAATCTGTCTGCATGAACATCAGCAGTTGTCTGCTGATCATTACGTTGACATTACGTTGATTTGGCATGTCTTTGTGTGCGTAAATTTGTCAGTTACAGCTTGCATTCCATACATCTATTTTACTATTGTCCTGACAAAATTTAGTATGGAATTAACATTGTAGTTGCAATGTTTCATAAGTATGATGATGCAGTAGATATTCTGCATTAAAACATATGTTGCAGAGTTGTTTACGTAATTGCATTCATCTAAGTCTCATATTATGCATGTATCTGAATGAATTATATAATTAGAATGAATGACAACTGTAATATGGTCGAGCACATTCTCTATACTGTGCTATATAAGTTGTAGACATGCAAGGCTAGAATGCATGGAGGGACATAATGGAAAGTCAGATGGAACTGAAACTGTATTTTATTGGTGGAGAGTGTGATGGTGAATAACTTAAACATTATTTGAAAAGGAAAAACTTACGTGCTCATGATTTGATTTTTCTTACATAGAGGATTCAATCTTGTGTCATGTTGGGAACTTAAATATGACTGGATATTTCATAATCACATGGACATTAAATATGACTGGATATTTCATAATCACATGGACATTAAATATGACTGGATATTTCATAATCACATGGACCTTAAATATGACTGGATACTTCATAATCACATGGACCTTAAATATGACTGGATACTTCTTAATCACATGGACCTTAAATATGACTGGATACTTCATAATGACATGGACCTTAAATATGACTGGATATTTCATAATCACATGGACATTAAATATGACTGGATATTTCATAATCACATGGACCTTAAATATGACTGGATACTTCTTAATCACATGGACATTAAATATTACTGGATATTTCATAATCACATGGACATTAAATATGACTGGATATTTCATAATCACATGAGCTGTGACAGTGGCATTGATAAATATAAACAGTTTAATGTAATGATTGATACATGATTGTTAGAGCAAGTGGAGAGGCAAACAGTTGCATCACTGTCATAGTGAAAGGGCTATTTCAACACTGCACTTCCTCTGGGTTGCTAAGGAACAGAGAGAGATGCTTGGACTCCAGCTGCTAAAGTGTGGTCAATTATATCTACAGTACCATGAAAAAGTGTTTTCCCCCGTCTTGGTTTTCTGCACTTTTGCATGTTTTTTAACACTGAATGGATGGAAGGCTTGACATTCTTCTGAAGAATTCTGTGGAACATAGCAGAGTCCAGTCATGGCAAACCCTCCAGGCTCTGCCGCAAAGCCTCCCCTAAGCATGACACTACCACCACCGTGCTTGCCATGGGGTGTTACTGTGCTATGCAGTGTTTGGTTGTCAATGGGCACCATAGATGCTTGTCACTTCAGAAGCACTGCTTTTCGCTCAAAACATTGTTGACTTCAGGATAATCCAGGTAGTTTTTGTCAAAGTTGAGATGAGCATGTGCGAGCAGTGGTTTCCACCTGGCCATGGTGTCACCGGAAAAGCTCCACTGCTGTCTACTCATCAGAAAACTCTTGAGGATCATCAGTGGGCTTTTTTTGGTATACTTGTGATGAACATTTATGTTTTCAGTGAGCACAATTTTCAACATTTTTATATTGTCTTTGTTCCTATTTTTGTATATTTTCCACCTTGTTCTTAGAGAGGTTTTGGTAGATGACCTGTGAATGGAGGATTTACTCCAGTCCCAGCCTAGCTCAGTTTGATGGAGCTGTAGGGCTGTGAATGGAGGATTTACTCCAGTCCCAGCCTAGCTCAGTTTGATGGAGCTGTAGGGCTGTGAATGGAGGATTTACTCCAGTCCCAGCCTAGCTCAGTTTGATGGAGCTGTAGGGCTGTGAATGGAGGATTTACTCCAGTCCCAGCCTAGCTCAGTTTGATGGAGCTGTAGGGCTGTGAATGGAGGATTTACTCCAGTCCCAGCCTAGCTCAGTTTGATGGAGCTGTAGGGCTGTGAATGGAGGATTTACTCCAGTCCCAGCCTAGCTCAGTTTGATGGAGCTGTAGGGCTGTGAATGGAGGATTTACTCCAGTCCCAGCCTAGCTCAGTTTGATGGAGCTGTAGGGCTGTGAATGGAGGATTTACTCCAGTCCCAGCCTAGCTCAGTTTGATGGAGCTGTAGGGCTGTGAATGGAGGATTTACTCCAGTCCCAGCCTAGCTCAGTTTGATGGAGCTGTAGGGCTGTGAATGGAGGATTTACTCCAGTCCCAGCCTAGCTCAGTTTGATGGAGCTGTAGGGCTGTGAATGGAGGATTTACTCCAGTCCCAGCCTAGCTCAGTTTGATGGAGCTGTAGGGCTGTGAATGGAGGATTTACTCCAGTCCCAGCCTAGCTCAGTTTGATGGAGCTGTAGGGCTGTGAATGGAGGATTTACTCCAGTCCCAGCCTAGCTCAGTTTGATGGAGCTGTAGGGCTGTGAATGGAGGATTTCCTCCAGTCCCAGCCTAGCTCAGTTTGATGGAGCTCTAGGGCCTCGGAAATTGCTGTGCAATCCTAACTGAGTAACAGGCAGTTGGAAGGCTTTGCCAGAACCTACCTGTCATTAATTCTTCCTGACTCCCTCTGTATACACATTCAACCCAAAAAAGACCCAATCAAATCTGATGTGCCAAAAACAAAAACACAGAAAATCTGTTGGAGGGAGCAAATGCTTTTCCATGATAATGTACGTGTGGAAGGAATATATTTGAAATGGCTGAGAGGTTTATACCAAGTATCAATGACCACAGGTTCCCTTTTGATGGAAGAAAACTCTACAGGTTTACAGTGAAATAACAAAATGTTACATTCAAGGAAATAAAAGTGTTTACCAAAAAGTTTGTGCCACTATAATATGGCCATAAACTTTGTTGGACATGAAAGTCAGCGTGAAACGTGATTGTGTTTCACTGGCCTTTATCAGAATATCTATTTTCTGTCACAGAATTTGGGAACACTCTTGTATACTGAAATTACACATAAATGGGACAAGCCTGAAATATGGAAGACAAGTAGATTGAGTATTGATTACAGTTTACTGGGCTGTTTAAAAAACATTGTCCTTTGGAACTAAATGTCCAGTAACATCTGTTGGAGTATTCAGTCTAGAATGGTCTGAGAACAACAGAACATTTTTAGTTGATATAAATTGTTACAGTGATTCTGATATGTAGCAGTCTATGTTTTACCAAGCAACCAAACAAAATAGCAATTCAAACTAGAATAGTTACATCAATATTGTCGTATTACATTTTACCACAAGAGGGAGAGCTTTCATGGTTTAAGGGTATTTTGTAAGTGTGACTATATTATGTATATTATATGACTGCTGTATAGCCAAGTAACTATCATATTTCAAGCAATGACCAGCATTTAAGGGGGAATTAGGGTAACCATTCATTCAAAAGTCCAAACATGCTTCAGCGTCAGGTTTCAGATGAGCGTTTATAAGACACAATTTATAATCCACCCAGAACAGATTTCCTTGGTTTCCACATAGAGGACTTTCCAATCATGCAACTGGTGGAACATTCATCTACTAAAGGTTTTGAGTATCATTTCATTTACCAAGACCTTATTCTTAAAAAAAAAAAAAAAAAAAAAAAACCTTGAAATGTAAAGCCCAAGAAAAACCTACTTGCTGGCACTAAATATTCCCACAACTAAATGGAGGGCAATGGCTTATGGCACTGACTACAGATTAACCGTTACTTTAGATGTGAGAGAGTTTTCCAGTAAATAGTATGTGATTCATCTACCTAAATGGTCGTGCGACAGCTTTTCTGTTTCTTATTAGCTGTGACCACTAGATGGCAACATTTCACATACACAAAATGATTTTAAATGTAGGCAGCATTAATTTACTTTTAAATGGAACAACGGAACCGTCAGGAAACATTCATAATTGAATTATGATTCATTCAAGCACAATGTTTTGAAAGTACAGAATTCACCCCCTTGAACACCTCTCGCTTATGTAAAAGTGCTGTCACATCCCTAAACTCCATACTCAGTGTTGTCATAGTCTACAACAAACTTATTCATTTGGAGGACAGTGCCAAGAGATAAAATTGCCCAGGAAGCCAAATTTTTAATTTGAGTGAACTGAGACATGCAACTTTCTGAATTTGACCGACATCAACATAGCCTGCCTGAAGTCTGAATATAACCTTCGCTAAATGCAACCAGTAGCTGTAGAACTCCTGTGAATGTCTATTGTCTAAATCAGTTGAGTTTCAGACAGAAGATGGATCAAGGTGGATTCTGTAATGTAGAGCATAAGGAATGGGTGAGGTGAGTTCAGTGATGAGGCCAGTCAGGAATGAACAGCATACTTTGACATCGAGCTTTGCAGTGTCACACACCTCATCGTATCTCTGCTCCACTCTCTGTGGCAATGTAAATTATTCACGCCTCTTACCTAGGGCTTCACACAGCATTTACGTTTTTGGCAAGGGGGAGAAGTCCCAACCAAAGGCCCAACCGAAGTCCCCACATTATGAGCCGCCCATAGGAGATGGACTCCGGGTGCGTGTAACCGCTGTGTTTCCACCGTGTTGCAGTGCTAATAGGCGGCCAATGCGATGCTTCAATGTCACCTCAATTATACTTCTATTTGTCTTCTCTAGGTCTTAAAGTCCCACAGGACAGCCCTCAACATTGCCTGTAATGTGATTAGGGACACGACTGCTGAAAGGGGAATCGATTCAATTCCTCTTATAAGCTCAGATGGTAAGATGATGACAAGCATTGTCTGTCCATATGTGCCCATGCCAAAAAGCATTTGTGCATGCATCTTAAGAGCATAGGTACCTGAAACCCCAACGAGGCAAATCAGCTAACAAAGAGAGCACAGGTTTTCAATCTTAGCCATTGTCCTTAAAGGATCATCACTGGTCAAATTATTTTGTCTAGTTTTATGTATCAAAATCAAATGTATCTTGTTTTGTAGTGCCAAATTTGAAACCTAAAATATATATTTATGAAGAATATCTAGTCTCTAATTGGCATAATTCTTGGGGCGAAGTAAAAAATTACAAGTATCTTCTATTCTGAAGGTGTGAGGTTGACATTGATATGTGTGCTGTCCCTTTAGCTAACTAAATAAAATGCCAAGTCGTTTGTTTAAAGTGAAGGCCCAGCTGGTCCAAGTCCGCTTAGCCCACTTTAGTGACCCAGTGACCTTAAATCAGTGGGAAATATTATTGAATGTGAAATGAAATATGCAGCCACAGATGATCTGCATTCTCAGCATGCATTGGCCCACGTAGACGTCATGTTTTCTTCAGCATGAGAAAACTGCTTGGTCGACAGGTTTGTAAGAAAAAGAGGATACAATACTTAATACTGTTAAAATCCCTTAATAGTATTATATGAGTATAGTAGTTTTATATTGTCAGAAAATAGCATGGTAATTATTTTTATCATCTCGTCCACACAAATATGATGTTTTTGAGTGAAGGAGCAAGAATATTTCTCCAGTGGTTAGCATTTACAAATCAAATTGCTTTTGTATCATAGAACAGACCAATTGTGCAACTGAATAACTGAACAGACCAATATACAGAAAAAACAAGATTAGTGCTAAACATGATGGAATGTACTAAAAATGGGCAGACTGCGGCAAGAGAGAGGAGCAGTACCTGCTAGTCAAAGCTCATAACTGGGATAGATTGACACTGAAGAGGATAGTTGCTGTAAACCACAGGTAACAGTCACAGACATTCCTGCAAAACTCAATGTTCACCACAGTGATGTAGTCTGTCATACTATGCATTTTTCTTCGGGACAAGGTAGATCTTTGGAACCACTTGGCACACACATAAATGACCCTCAGTTAGAGCCTAAGTCTTTTCGTAGTCACATTTTATAGGTCAGACCCGGGCACAGACTCATAGTTTTAATCACCCAGGCACAGACTCATAGGTCAGACCCAGGCAAAGACTCATAGGTCAGACCCAGGCAAAGACTCATGTTTTGTGACCTGGGCACAGACATATAGGTCAGACCCAGGAACAGACTCATAGGTCAGACCCTGGCACAGACTCATAGTTTTAATCACCCGGGCACAGACTCATAGGTCAGACCCGGGCACAGACTCATAGTTTTAATCACCTAGGCACAGACTCATAGGTCAGACCCAGGCAAAGACTCATGTTTTGTGACCTGGGCACAGACATATAGGTCAGACCCAGGAACAGACTCATAGGTCAGACCCTGGCACAGACTCATAGTTTTAATCACCCAGGCACAGACTCATTGGTTTAGTGACCCAGGCACAGACTCATAGGTTTACTGACCCCTGCACAGACTCATAGGTTTAGTGACCTGTGTCACAGACTCATAGGTTTACTGACCCGTGCACAGACTCATAGGTTTACTGACCCGTGCACAGACTCATAGGTTTGGTGACCCAGGCACAGACTCATAGGTTTGGTGACCCAGGCACAGAGTCATAGGTTTACTGACCCGTGCACAGACTCAGGTTTGGTGACCCAGGCACAGACTCATAGGTTTAGTGACCCGTGCACAGACTCATAGGTTTGCTGACCCGTGCACAGACTCATAGGTTTTGTGATCCAGGCACAGACTCATAGGTTTACTGACCTGTGCACAGACTCATAGGTTTTGTGATCCAGGCACAGACTCATAGGTTTACTGACCCATGCACAGACTCATAGGTTTACTGACCCCGGCACAGCCTCATAGGTTTGGTGACCCGTGCACAGACTCATAGGTTTAGTGACCCGTGCACAGACTCATAGGTTTAGTGACCCAGACACAGACTCATAGGTATAGTGACCCGTGCACAGACTCATAGGTTTACTGACCCGTGCACAGACTCATAGGTTTTGTGACCCAGGCACAGACTCATAGGTTTTGTGACCCAGGCACAGACTCATAGGTTTTTGACCCAGGCACAGACTCATAGATTTACTGACCCGTGCACAGACTCATAGGTTTACTGACCCTTGCACAGACTCATAGGTTTGGTGACCCAGGCACAGACTCATAGGTTTAGTGACCCGTGCACAGAGTCATAGGTTTACTGACCCGTGCACAGACTCAGGTTTGGTGACCCAGGCACAGACTCATAGGTTTAGTGACCCGTGCACAGACTCATAGGTTTGCTGACCCGTGCACAGACTCATAGGTTTTGTGCTTGTACTCTCCTCTACCTCTAAAGTTGATGCTGTCCCTCATGCCACAGCACAGCACCTTCATAGGTTTACTGACCCGTGCACAGACTCAGGTTTGGTGACCCAGGCACAGACTCATAGGTTTAGTGACCCGTGCACAGACGCATAGGTTTGCTGACCCGTGCACAGACTCATAGGTTTTGTGATCCAGGCACAGACTCATAGGTTTACTGACCCGTGCACAGACTCATAGGTTTTGTGATCCAGGCACAGACTCATAGGTTTACTGACCCGTGCGCAGACTCATAGGTTTACTGACCCATGCACAGACTCATAGGTTTACTGACCCCGGCACAGACTCATAGGTTTGGTGACCTGTGCACAGACTCATAGGTTTAGTGACCCGTGCACAGACTCATAGGTTTAGTGACCCAGACACAGACTCATAGGTTTAGTGACCCGTGCACAGACTCATAGGTTTACTGACCCGTGCACAGACTCATAGGTTTGGTGACCCAGGCACAGACTCATAGGTTTTGTGACCCAGGCACAGACTCATAGGTTTACTGACCCGTGCACAGACTCATAGGTTTACTGACCCGTGCACAGACTCATAGGTTTGGTGACCCAGGCACAGAGTCATAGGTTTACTGACCCGTGCACAGACTCAGGTTTGGTGACCCAGGCACAGACTCATAGGTTTAGTGACCCGTGCACAGACTCATAGGTTTGCTGACCCGTGCACAGACTCATAGGTTTGGTGACCCAGGCACAGACTCATAGGTTTAGTGACCCGTGCACAGACTCATAGGTTTGCTGACCCGTGCACAGACTCATAGGTTTGCTGACCCGTGCACAGACTCATAGGTTTGCTGACCCGTGCACAGACTCATAGGTTTTGTGATCCAGGCACAGACTCATAGGTTTAGTGACCCGTGCACAGAGTCATAGTTTTAATCACCTAGGCACAGACTCATAGGTCAGACCCAGGCAAAGACTCATGTTTTGTGACCTGGGCACAGACATATAGGTCAGACCCAGGAACAGACTCATAGGTCAGACCCTGGCACAGACTCATAGTTTTAATCACCCAGGCACAGACTCATTGGTTTAGTGACCCAGGCACAGACTCATAGGTTTACTGACCCCTGCACAGACTCATAGGTTTAGTGACCTGTGTCACAGACTCATAGGTTTACTGACCCGTGCACAGACTCATAGGTTTACTGACCCGTGCACAGACTCATAGGTTTGGTGACCCAGGCACAGACTCATAGGTTTGGTGACCCAGGCACAGAGTCATAGGTTTACTGACCCGTGCACAGACTCAGGTTTGGTGACCCAGGCACAGACTCATAGGTTTAGTGACCCGTGCACAGACTCATAGGTTTGCTGACCCGTGCACAGACTCATAGGTTTTGTGATCCAGGCACAGACTCATAGGTTTACTGACCTGTGCACAGACTCATAGGTTTTGTGACCCAGGCACAGACTCATAGGTTTACTGACCCATGCACAGACTCATAGGTTTACTGACCCCGGCACAGCCTCATAGGTTTGGTGACCCGTGCACAGACTCATAGGTTTAGTGACCCGTGCACAGACTCATAGGTTTAGTGACCCAGGCACAGACTCATAGGTTTAGTGACCCGTGCACAGACTCATAGGTTTACTGACCCGTGCACAGACTCATAGGTTTTGTGACCCAGGCACAGACTCATAGGTTTTGTGACCCAGGCACAGACTCATAGGTTTTTGACCCAGGCACAGACTCATAGATTTACTGACCCGTGCACAGACTCATAGGTTTACTGACCCTTGCACAGACTCATAGGTTTGGTGACCCGGGCACAGACTCATAGGTTTAGTGACCCGTGCACAGAGTCATAGGTTTACTGACCCGTGCACAGACTCAGGTTTGGTGACCCAGGCACAGACTCATAGGTTTAGTGACCCGTGCACAGACTCATAGGTTTGCTGACCCGTGCACAGACTCATAGGTTTTGTGCTTGTACTCTCCTCTACCTCTAAAGTTGATGCTGTCCCTCATGCCACAGCACAGCACCTTCATAGGTTTACTGACCCGTGCACAGACTCAGGTTTGGTGACCCAGGCACAGACTCATAGGTTTAGTGACCCGTGCACAGACGCATAGGTTTGCTGACCCGTGCACAGACTCATAGGTTTTGTGATCCAGGCACAGACTCATAGGTTTACTGACCCGTGCACAGACTCATAGGTTTTGTGATCCAGGCACAGACTCATAGGTTTACTGACCCGTGCGCAGACTCATAGGTTTACTGACCCATGCACAGACTCATAGGTTTACTGACCCCGGCACAGACTCATAGGTTTGGTGACCTGTGCACAGACTCATAGGTTTAGTGACCCGTGCACAGACTCATAGGTTTAGTGACCCAGACACAGACTCATAGGTTTAGTGACCCGTGCACAGACTCATAGGTTTACTGACCCGTGCACAGACTCATAGGTTTGGTGACCCAGGCACAGACTCATAGGTTTTGTGACCCAGGCACAGACTCATAGGTTTACTGACCCGTGCACAGACTCATAGGTTTACTGACCCTTGCACAGACTCATAGGTTTGGTGACCCAGGCACAGAGTCATAGGTTTACTGACCCGTGCACAGACTCAGGTTTGGTGACCCAGGCACAGACTCATAGGTTTAGTGACCCGTGCACAGACTCATAGGTTTGCTGACCCGTGCACAGACTCATAGGTTTGGTGACCCAGGCACAGACTCATAGGTTTAGTGACCCGTGCACAGACTCATAGGTTTGCTGACCCGTGCACAGACTCATAGGTTTGCTGACCCGTGCACAGACTCATAGGTTTGCTGACCCGTGCACAGACTCATAGGTTTTGTGATCCAGGCACAGACTCATAGGTTTAGTGACCCGTGCACAGAGTCATAGGTTTGCTGACCCGTGCACAGACTCATAGGTTTGGTGACCCAGGCACAGAGTCATAGGTTTACTGACCCGTGCACAGACTCAGGTTTGGTGACCCGTGCACAGACTCATAGGTTTTGTGCTTGTACTCTCCTCTACCTCTAAAGTTGATGCTGTCCCTCATGCCACAGCACAGCACCTCCACTGAGGCAGTGCTGTCAGACTCGGGAGGGCCACAGTGTCTGCTGGTCTTCTGTGTTTCAGCACTTCATCAATTCATTTAAATCACTGATCGGCTGTAGAGTCCACTGACCTGGTTTCTTGGGCCTGAAATGGCTGCTGAATAAAAGGAAATAACAAAAACCTGCAAACACTGAGGCCAGCCAGGACTTAAGTTCAAAACCCCTCCTTTAAGCTAATATGTAAAAGCGTGCAACAACTGCACTCTGAAACGCCCACATGTAAGCATATATGGTGCTTTGGAAGTCAATATCAATTAAGCAGCATCTATAAATAATGTGTAGGACAGATCAGTGAATTTTAAATGCAATAATGGCAGCGAATAGGGGAAAAAGAAGAGAGGGTGAAACTTCTGAATAGAAATTAGAAAAATATAATTTCAGGCAGCAACGACACCTGGGTAACAAATACAAAAAAAAACTTGTGTGGCAGGAGGACACTGCAGCTGTCAGTTCCTTATGTATCGGGAGCCACATGCAAAATTTCAACTGATTTGTGATGTCATGATAACCATATATGGGCATATACGGCTACTGTCAACTTGGTAGTTCTTTTCAAAGGGTTTTCCAGTAATTTGGCTACTCTGTGACTTGATTTGTGACGGTATAAATATATATACACATATACCAAACATGAAAAATTTTACTGTGTCAATATATAGAGATAGCCCCGATTTAACTACATTGTAATTATTTTTAGACATTTATGGCACCTATAACTTTGATAGTACAGGATTTTCCCATAATTAGTCCACACTTTCTAATGCTTTGTGATGAGGAAATTCCAAGACCCAAGTTTGATAATTCCTGGAATAAAATTCATTCTGACCCTCATTAAGACTTGAAGCACACTTTGTTAGCAGCTAACTGGCTCATGGCACCCTTATATCCCACTTGAAGATGATTTCCAGTGTAAATGAGATCAAATGTAGTGAGTCTGGCTTGGGACATTATTTATTATTATATTAAATATGTGTTTATTTTTGTGTCAGAGTAAGGTGTATTGATGATTCTTTATCACTCCTATTTCAGCCCTAAATTTACCTCATATGGGACATTGAACAGGAGTTAGGCTTATGGAACTTTGCAACTTTGATAAATTAATACTGAACATTAACTAATCTAAGTTAAATATGACCTATAAAATTCATTGTAAACAAAATAAATAGATGATTAAAGGTTATTTTCTAACCAGAAGTATATTAAGTGTACTTAACAATATATGGCTGCACAGGAGATGGGCTCTGAGGTGCAGGTTGCATATTTATTAACTGAAGAATGTAGTGGAAATGCCTGCTAAATCAACACCCATAACCACAGACAAAGATCTCGCTTTCAGTAGAGGTAGTAAACAGTTTGCAGAATCTTCAACTGAGAAAGTAGTACCAGGTACTTACTGCTGCCATCTCGTGGCTGTAAGCAGTATGGAACAATTCATTACTTGTCAGACTCAGATGATTCCTACATGCTGGCTGTGATAGTCAAATACTGCCACTTTGTGGCACAATGGCGAATTACTGGAGACGTATTTTATTCTGCATGAATGTTTGTCTTTGTTACATTAATTCATGTTGCATAGATGTAATTAATGAATGTGTAAATTACAGAAAATGGCATGATTCACAATAGTATTACAATTTTACTGGAGTTAACGTAAATATCTAGAATAGTGAAGACAATAATTATTGTTCAGTTTTATCCTACATAGTTAGCTTTCAGACACGTCACATTTCCACGTGATTCATGTCTCTACATTTTTTTAAGCGGGTCCAAAATATGTTTGAGTGCCGTAACTTTCAAAAGTTTATAATCTCATTAGTCAACAGAAAGTTTCAAGCATAAACAATAAAATACAAAAATCCTGACTTCTATTTCCAGGATTCCCTTGGAGTTGAAAATACATTAAAATGATATTCATGGGTATGACAATGGTCATGGGCTTTGTACAGAAACATAATCTAAGGCACGTTCATTTTACTGCCATTTACAATTGGTTAATTAAGTATTTTGGTTGACATGGGCTTTTTACAGAAACATAATCTAAGGCACATTCATTTTTACTGCCATTTAGAATTGGTTAATTAAGTATTTTGGTTGACATAGGCTTTTTACAGAAACATAATCTAAGGCACGTTCATTTTTACTGCCATTTAGAATTGGTTAATTAAGTATTTTGGTTGACATAGGCTTTTTACAGAAACATAATCTAAGGCACGTTCATTTTTACTGCCATTTAGAATTGGTTAATTAAGTATTTTGGTTGACATTGGTAATTTTATCTATATTATACATGTTATGTTTTTCTTTAAGTCATTGAACTTGAGCTTTCAAAACAATTTAAAGGTCAATTTAAAGATGATCATTAAAATGATAAGTTACAAGATACTTTTTCACTGTTTGGGAAAAATACAAATAATTGCATGTCTGAAAGGAGAAAATGCACTGCAAGTATCGTGCAATTATATTACGATTTTGTGGAATTAATTTTAAAACAACAAACTCCTGCAGGTTTGGGAAAGGGACTTTAAAAGGCCTAAATTTCAGTCACAATCCATCTTTATTTAGTGTATGTAGTGATCACACATGGCAATTACTGAATGACAATTAGTTTTCACAGTTGAAACAAAGTTATTATATTGACTATGAATCAGTATAAACAAACAATATAAAAAACATCAATGGTAGCAATCAAATAAGACAACTTAATTGAAACAACAATCCATGAAAATGTTAACATTCAAGAATAATTTTGCTTTCTAAAATGCACTTTGTTTGTGATGTGCTTTATTGTTCTTGTTGTCATTCTTTTTCCTGTTGGGGTTTGAGATGATCACCAGAAGCAGTGAGCATCCCCCTCACTTTATTCACTACGACTGGTTCAATATGTTTCACTCAGTTTACCCATCCACAAGCACACAGACACGGCAGGTAAAATCTCATATTTTATTTCAACAAACATGAAATTGAAAGACCTGTGAAAACATAATCAGAAGAAGGCAAGTACATTTTATGCAGGTGCAGTGTGTTTTCAAACATCTCCTCTGTGGATTTGCGAGGCCGTGATGAGACTAGCAGTCTTAACCAGCTTAATCCATTAGATTCCCTGACCAGTCTGGGCCAATTCTTCATAAGGGCACTTAACTTTTTGTGTGCCATGGTGATGCGTTTCTTAGTTCATAATTATACGTTAACATTTTATTTGTGTATAAATAGCTACATATAACAGTTGAAACATCTCTTGTACTTGTTTTCCCACTTCCTGGCCTCCCTACATTGGATGCCCAGTCCCATAGTGGGAGGTTCTCCACAGTTAGGCACACCCCCATCCTGCAATGTAGTGACTGTAAATCCAGTCAGCTTCATTTACGTTCAATATGAAGTGAGAAATCACCACAAACCCGCCTAAGCCCCTCAAAAGGAAACCTGCAACAATGGAAAATGACATTGTGGGCAAACCATAGCTCCCATGTATCTCTCCAAACCTAATGACAGGGATTAAAAACAATACAGAATATAATGTCATATTATGATGTCTCAGTTTCATCTTCTCATGGTTTCTCCACATACTGAAATTGATGCTAGAGCTGGGTAACTACACAGAATTGGAGCTATGAGAACTTTTAGCTCTTTAATTTTAGCTTTGTAACTTCCAGTTGTGCTTTTACAGCTTTCATCTTTGGTAATCGAAAGTTACACCGCCTCTAGTTTGTTTTTGCTATTCCAACTGAAGTCCGTGACTGATTCAGTCATCAGTGCTAAAGTGGTAGAGTCCAGTCCATGACAAGTTTTGCAATTGGTATGCCCAGTGACACAGTGCTGAAAATGTGTGCCACTGAAGTAGCGCAGTCGCTAGAATAAAGAGTGAAGGTTTGCAAGCAGAGGTGAGGGATCTTGCTTGGCAGACAAAGAATGAGTCCCAGAAAAACGCTGACTTTACTCTCCTCCATTGCATCTTCTATGGCTATAAACAGGGATGTACCGGCATATGCAGTGTGACAGTCACTGTGTTCAGTGCAGGCTGCCCTTCAGCCTTGTGTATCAACAGTATGCTCTTACTTCTCAGATCCATTCACTACATAAGAGAAATGTATCTGCTTTTGCTGTTTTTGTTCAGGAACGTATCTGTTCTCCAGTAATTAAAAATGTGGATTTGTTTTGCACACCATCTTCTGTTGGGATTTTGTTGAGAGATGTAACTGCAGATAAGGGTATGATACTCTAGGAAAGAGTTCTTGAAGTGTCTTATAATTGGCATTTGAGAGGGTTTTCCCTTGTTTTGGTGGACCTGAGGATGGTAGTGACACCATAGTGTAACTTCATCATTTCCACACTTTCCAAACCACTTACTCATGGTGAGGTAGTGCAGTGAGAGGTGTATTGCATTGCTCTTCATGTGACAGGGAGGAAACTGGGTGAAAACTCATACATTGGCAGAATTCCAGGGTGTTCATTAGCCTTTCTTCCCATAGAGTATGTGGATGAACCAGATTGCATGGTGAAAATGAGTCAGTCAGAGACTTTGCTTTCTCTGTTCAGGTGCTCATCAAACACTGGCGCCCCATTGCCAGAGATGATGACAGTTCTGGTCTGTCTGCTCTGTGGCCAGGTTAGCTCCACAGAGTCCATCCACATTAAGTTAAATGGCAACAGATTATGAAAGGAAGGCTGCAGAGAACTCTTAAACAGTCTTGCATTGGTGTTGCCATGGTGACTAAGCACGAGGGTCCCAACCCTCCAGTTGTTTGTTTCCATCACTGTATGTACCCATCACTGACAACTCTTAGTGTCCATGGTTCTGCCTGCATTTTGTTGCATGTCAGTCTGTGGAATAAAATCAAAGAGGTGGATCAATGTATCTTGCAAATGGACAGTGAACAAAGCTCATTAGATCTAAAGTGATGGTCTTAAGTATGCATGGCTTCAGCTGGTCTGTTTCTGTTATGGTTCTGTTGTGTGCTGGTGAATCCTTCAGTAGTAAGTATTTGATTTAAAGAGTGTGAGTGGAGTCCCAGTCAGTGTCAGAGACAAGGTGCACCCCTTTGGTAGTGATGTAAAGGCCATCTGGCCTGTTCTGTGTCCAAGTGAAAGTGGAGGTTTCCTAACTATAAGCAGTGCATTGCTGTGTACCTTCATACTACCCAAAATGCCCCTCTGCCTCCCTTTAGTGAGCTGTATACCTCCATACTACCCACAATGCCCATCTGCCTCCCTTTAATGAGCTGTATACCGCCATACTATCCACAATGCCCCTCTGCCTCCCTTTAGTGAGCTGTATACCTCCATACTACCCACAATGCCCCTCTGCCTCCCTTTAGTGAGCTGTATACCTCCATACTACCCACAATGCCCTTTCTGCCTCCCTTTAGGGAGCTGTATATCTCCATATTACCCACAATACCCCTCCACCTCCCTTTACAGATGATTTGTCTGCAATGACTTGTGCCCCTAAAGGTAATGACTTTCTGCTTAGAAATGCTGCTGCAGACAGTGGCTTGACAGGGAGGGAGGCTGAGCACCACACTTGGATGAACAATCCCTGGAGACTGTTCCTCCACTCTCCTCCTGAAACACACAATTAACCTAATAAGTGATGTGGTGGTTGCCCAGTCCCTCTAGTGACTGCAAGTGCTAAAGAGCGAGGGTTAAGGATCTGATTGGTCAAGGTGTGAGAATGACCCTAAGGCATTGGTGTTGCTTAAACAGTGGAACAGAGTTTCAAAGTTTTGTATGAATTCTTCTGTAGAGTGGCAAAAGCCATTTTTTCTGGAACGGCATGGAATGTATCCTGAAGGAATGCATGGATGTTGTAAAAGATGGCTGCTTGCAGAACTGCCAGAGACAGTTATCAGAGCTCCCATGGAAGTGTCCACATTTCTGAACTCATAGAGGTGGACAAACTAATCCGTAAGTGTAGGCCAGTAGATGTTCTGGCCATCACAGAGCCAGTGAACAGGTTTCCCTGAAACTGACAGCAAAACAAGTTGCCTGCAACTTATGGGACAACGTGTTGACCCCCTGAACACATCTGTGTGGATGGAGGGGGATCACACACCATCAGTCATCAGTCTTCTGGGGAAAGAAAAGAGTGAATAAATAAATAATGAATAAAAAGAAAATGTATTCCAACTCAGAGACAATAGCCAGTAGTCTCTGCAAATACAAAGCTTGGAACTGGCCGAAGTGACTGTGATTGAGTTTTCTGATAGTTAGCTCGGTAGCTAATGATGTTTCAGAAACAAGCTAGTAATAAACAATTTCATCCTAATAACACGTTGAAGAGCTGTGGCGGGGTTCAGCAGAGGCCACAGAATTTAATGAAAGTCAAATGTTTTTACAGAATGTCATGACTTTTATCTCAACTTTATAATACACTTTTTGTACTTTTTATGGTTTTAGTCAAGAAAGTGTATCCCTTTGTGTCTTTTTTTGGAACAATGTTTACTGGATTGTTGTTTTAGCCCTTTTCCCACCCTCCTGTGGACTGAGAATACATGATCATTGCTACTGAATATTCATTCATTGTTCCTTTAATTCATTCATTTAATGTCCCTTTAGTTAATTGTATAAGATAAATCTATTGTGGTATAACTCAGATTTCTGATGACTTTTTCTTTGCAAGACTGCAAGTATGCACAGACACCAAAACATGATTAGAATAGTGCATAACAAAAACTGATCCAAATAACATTCACACAATTCACAAAATAAGCTCCGGGCTGATTCTCTGAGTATCTTTCTTGAACATGTTTACTTAATTCCAAATGTGAAGTAATTTGGTCTCAAATTCCGGTACAAAATCTGATATTACAGATCTTCACTGCGGGATTGGATGTACTCCCTTCTGTAACCTATTTAAAGTATGGTGTTTTTCTAGAATAGATTAGCACCCTAGATAACATAGATAAGCAAACAGAAATGAGCACTATCCTATATGGAAGAATTTGGTGAAGGGTGATGATAATTCTGATCATAAAGAACAGTAGAGTGTTTTGCTTTATGGAGTATATTGCTATATCATTGCTGCTTACACTTACCATTTGTTTTAAGAAGTGTATTGTGCTTGTTTTCAGTAGCAAAGATCATATAAAAGCAAATATTTTCAGGCAGGTATTTATATAATATCGTGAGACAAAGAAGGTCTTATAATGGTTGAACTTGTTCTGTTTTTTTTTTTTTTTCTTGTCTGATACCCAACTCATACCTTCAAATTTGCCCTGGAGCTAGACAACCATGTTTCTAATTATCAGAGCTGAAAACATGAAGGTATATCGAGTTGTGAAATTATAAATCT
Organism: Albula glossodonta; assembly: GCA_019788955.1. Taxonomy (NCBI): domain Eukaryota; kingdom Metazoa; phylum Chordata; class Actinopteri; order Albuliformes; family Albulidae; genus Albula; species Albula glossodonta. The sequence goes on from JAFBMS010000774.1 coordinate 41,981, forward strand.
ATAATTCCAAAACTCTGTACTTCCGAGCACACTTCATTTTCCAGGGTGTTCCACAATCATGTTTCCACCGCAGCTTTTGTAATTGCAAGTGTCAAGAGCAGTCATTTGGCGTAGAGCTCCACTTCACTTCTATTTTAATTTAGATTGAGACGGTGATGTCAAATCGGCCCCTGGGCGGACTGTATCAGGTCATGACATTTGCATTTGGCAAGATTCTGAGAAAGGAGGCTAATAGTAAGAAGAAAAGCTGGGGAAAAAGGTTTCCCCTTCCTGTCTCAGCAATTCTGAAATTAAAAGAGGGAAAAATGCAATTTAAAGACATGAAGTAAACACTCACCTAACACTTGTTTCCAGTACAGACACAATTTCCCGCTTCTTGTCCAATTTCATTATAGCCTGAGGGCAATGCATTCTAACATCTAGTTCTACACCACTGATTAAAATTCTAATGCTGGTGTAAAATCAATCCATATGACATTTTAAAGAATGAAACATTGGTATTTTTATATGAAGCAGCGTTTTTGTAAGGGCAGCATCTAGAAGGAGCAGTGCTACTAGGTATTATTTTCAAATGGTGACTTTCAATAAACTAGCCTTAGACACACACTGCACAATGACTACATTGCAGCAAAGCCACTATGGACATTCAAACAAAATCCCCTCTGTTTGCAGGGTTTGGACAAAGATAGTGTTTGGAAATTATTATCATGGCTGTATATCTTTTTTTAGAACTATTTAAAATGTAATATACTTGAACAAGAGAAAACTGTCCTCTCTCTGTTTGTTTGAGTTGAAGATGAAACATGCTCTCCCGATTGTGGAGAGGAGATTCTGTACTGTGACAGAAGAGTTTACATATGGAACATGCCAGCTTTGAGTTCTGGTTTGAGAAATATTCAAAGGGAAGTACTTCCTTAAGTTTCTTATTTTCATTTATTTTCTGTTTTTCCTTAGATATGCAGTCCATTTTCCAAAATTACTGGATGTTTTGTTCTTCTGATGTTCCCTGTGTTTAAGTAGAATTTTTATTGATCAAGCAGTCAACCAAAAACTGTTCAAGAATTGTTTATGGTTTCTTGAATATATGGAGGACACTGCCGGGATGCAATGGAGCGACAAATATAACTGGACATTCAAAACTGGGTGGAAGTAAAGCATTAAAAAAATGGACAGCAATGGAATTTGCAAAGTACAGACCATCTCTGAGATTGATCTGTAATTTGTAGTGGAAATTACAGACCACTGGAATTTGCAGTTTTCATGAACAAAACTCTTCGGCCAAGAAAAGGAGGCAGTTAGTGAAATGAGATGGTTCACTACATAAGTGGAATATTTTCTAAAGGCAGGGTTCTCACTCTTGGTTTTACATCACTTACAGCTATTATGACCAAACAAAGTGAACATACAAAACAAATCACAATGTCTTTTAATACTTTTTCCATTTGCGGTAAAACTGAATGAGGATTTGTATGTGGTGACTTTTGGTTTTACATTATAAGTTGCCCTCAGGTCTCAATGCACAAAGACTGACAGGCCTGCTGCTGTTTTCCCAGACTGCAGAATGTTTTACCAGCTAGACCTGCTTGTCAATCAGTACTGACCGTGTTCAGAACATATTTACACACAAATATGAGCACTTTTGCTCCAGGAAATTCATCTTGCAGACTGACAGTCATATTTCTCATTTTCTACTTGTTCTCCCTAAAGTAAATATCTTACTTTTGTTCCACCTTACATATTTTGCTCATAGCTCCAATGCTCCTGTGCCTAGTTGTCTGGTTTTATGAGGTATGTCTTTGAAGTAAAATATATTTTTGCCTATATAATATTTGTGAATCCCGTACACATACAGTGAGTTTGCATTTTTTGTACAAAGACAATGTGTTATCATCAGACTTGCCATTCATTCATAGCAGCAGAAAATTTATCAAACCCTTTTCAGTCCTGATCTTCATATTTCTGCCCTATATCAAACCCTTCCTGTTGGCGTACAACATTATAGGAGTTGCCGTTTCCTCTTGTTCAGCTGCAGGTGCTACCTTTTCTCTGTTTGATGTGATGGACACACCTCATTGCTTTGAAAATGAGACGGTCCCTCTTGAAACACCCCCCCCACTGTCCTCGGCCTGTGTCCTCTACACACTGCTCTAGAGAAAGACGCCCTTGATGGAGAACAGTTTAGTAACTGAAGCCACATGTTGCCAAACTTCAGGCTGTTGTAAGACAAGGGAGATCTTTGAAGCAAACACAGGTTCTTGGCTGTCCTTCACATGCCTGTCTGTCACCACTGGCCTGCCCCAGACACCTGTACTGTGTAATTTTAAACTGTGTAAAAAATCTACAAATATGTTTTTTCAGCCCTGTAGATTGAAGGGGAAAAGTAATGTTTGAGTCAGAAGTGCAGGGAGGGGATAGAAGGCAGTCAATGGTTCATTGAAGAGCCTCCTGGAAGGCTGGTGGTGGTGGTGGGCTGAATGCTGTTTGAAGCCCTCGGTGACCTTCCATGAAACCTTCTCATTTCAGGATTGCCTGTGTGGTGCTTGACACCGAGAGCGGCTTATGTTTCGGATGCACTATTAACCATTCACAGATAAAAGTCACATACAGCACTGAGCAGTTTATTTACTGTGTTCAGTCACATACAGCACTGAGCAGTTTATTTACTGGGCTCAGTCACATACAGCACAGAGCAGTTTATTTACTGGGCTCAGTCACATACAGCTCAGACCTGCGTATTTACTGGGCTCAGTCACATACTGCACTGAGCAGTTTATTTACTGGGCTCAATCACATACAGCACAGAGCAGTTTATTTACTGGGCTCAATTATATGGCACAGAGCAGTTTATTTACTGGGCTCAGTCACATACAGCTCAGACCTGAGTATTTACTGGGCTCAGTCACATACAGCACTGAGCAGTTTATTTACTGGCCTCAGTCACATACAGCACTGAGCAGTTTATTTACTGTGCTCAGTCACATACAGCACTGAGCAGTTTATTTACTGGGCTCAGTCACATACAGCACAGAGCAGTTTATTTACTGGGCTCAGTCACATACAGCTCAGACCTGCGTATTTACTGGGCTCAGTCACATACAGCACTGAGCAGTTTATTTACTGGGCTCAGTCACATACAGCACTGAGCAGTTTATTTACTGTGTTCAGTCACATACAGCACTGAGCAGTTTATTTACTGGGCTCAGTCACATACAGCACAGAGCAGTTTATTTACTGGGCTCAGTCACATACAGCTCAGACCTGCGTATTTACTGGGCTCAGTCACATACAGCACTGAGCAGTTTATTTACTGGGCTCAGTCACATACAGCACTGAGCAGTTTATTTACTGGGCTCAATTATATGGCACAGAGCAGTTTATTTAATTAGTTGCCGTGCTCCAGTTTGCCAACAGGACACATATCTTGATATCTGTAGGTTTGTTGTGACTGAAAGACAAACCTGAAATACAAATGCAGTTTTATTCCATGCGTTTGACTGCATTTTAATAATGAAATATTTCATACAAGTATGTGTGTGGAAATATACAAGATTTATGGTCTGTACTGGCCATACTGGTTCTTAGTATGTCAAAAATCTTTATGGCCACTGCTGTGCCTGGCTTCCATGACTGTTCAGTGCTAGTCTTAGGGCATCGACAGTCAGATACTCTGCTCTTGCTCTAGCACAGTTGTGGCACAGGCTTGGCAGCTTAGATATTGTTCAGATTCTCAGAGGGCACTGCATGGAAATTTCTGCCAGTATGAATCTTCACATTCACCCAGAGAGCCTTGAAATTCACCTTTGACCTGCCTCCATTGAGTGATTACAACATATTGGCGATGTCTGGAAGTTTGTGCGTTTGTCACTCAGTGGGTGTGTCAGAACTACAGTACTTTCACTGGGAATTTTATGTGTATACATTTGATACACTAGGCTAGCTTGTTATTGAACACAACTGGGTTTTAGTAAAATATCGACATTTTGGCATATTTGCAACCTGATAAAACCACAAAACAGCCCTTTTTTGTAATTTTGTACAGCCCCAAAAAAATTGTTTTGTAAACAATATTTTGCTCACCAAATTGCTCACCGATTGCTCTCTCTGCATCCAGGTTCAACAGTGCTTTTCTGATGCTAAAAGCCTGTGGTCAAAGGTCACAGTCAGAGCTCTCAATATCGTTTTGGGGAGAAGGTGTTGTAACGCTGTCCTGAGACTAAATTGGATGACTGATCGTGTAAGATGTAAGATCCCAAGAGGAGTTTGCCGTGCCAGCACTGCCTACCTCCCAACCTGGACACGCCACAAATCTGGAAAATTCTGAGGCTGGCACAACAGTTTGACTACAACTCCCTGGCACTGGTGCAAAGCTTGTGAATGACAGAAGAGCAGCCATGTTTCTGCTTTCTCTTAGTCCTGAGGCTCTCAGACCTGCTGTCCTGGCACAGATAGATAGAGCTGAATGTGGATCGAAACCGTGATGGGCTGGAACATGGCTGACAGGCAGGCTGAGGGATCGCTCCTGTCCACTTAACAACAGCACCTGTGAGGAGAAGGGGGTGGGAGCGGCCGGATCCCCGGCTTCAGCTCCTGTAGAGGCTCTGGCTGTAACTGGGGGGGGGCTCAGGGTTACACAGGTCTTTGATCCTCTTCAAAGGCTCCACTTTTCCACAGTGTATTTCTCCCCAACCCCCATCCCTCTCACCCCCAACCTCCCACACTTCGGGATAACATCTCCCAATTGTACAAGCTTCCTGTCTGAGGGCAGGGACATTTTTTTAAGATGGATGGAGAGAGAGCGAGTTGGAGAGACGGGGCGGGTCGTGAGAGGTTGATGTAAGCTCTACTTTGGGCCGGCCTGATAATTAGGGAGGAATGCAAATGGCTGACAAAGTGCAAAAAAAAAACCAACAAGAGATTAACACTTCCACTGTATTGACAGGGCAGAGTGTCGGCTGACAGTACGCACAGATCTACTCCAGTGTGAAAAGCCAGATAAGAAGGTGGACTATTGACCTCTGTGCCATTTGTTATTCAGAGGTTATCTGCAGGAACATTCTGGTGAGTGAACAGTGGAAGCACTGCTGGCCATAACTTCTCACCACTCCGCATCAAAAGGATATCGTAATGTCTACCACAAACACAACGCTTTTATTTTAGGTGGGGGGGGGGGGGGGGGGGGGGGTGTCTACTCTTTCGAGTTAATGCTTCCGTGAGTACATTTGGAGACTACATAAAATGAATGGATTCATGACAGATGTCCTAATTGGAGACAATATGTTCAAGTGGCAGGCAAATGTATGCAACTGAAACTAAAAATAAGACCTTTAAAAGCACTTTCTCTTTCTCTCATTGTTTTTATATTATGCACATTGTGTGTCATGCAGTCTACTACTAAAAAAGCATAAGTGGCTGTAAAACCACTGTTTGTTGAATAATCAACAATTTTGTCCACAATGCATGTGACAAATCAAATAAGTATTAGTTACAATATAAATTTATCTTGTTGCTGATCTATCTTAGCAAATTGGATACCACTAAACATTTATGTTTACTATGAATAGCTCCTTAGTTTGGTCTGTAATTTCCAGTCTCTACATGTGTCATTTTGCCCTGGCACATAATGCCTTGTGAACAGATGAGGACATTAGAGAAGTTTTGTGATGGAAGCTCTATGGGAGGAACGGCCTTTTCTCAGGCAGTGTAATAGCTAGCCATCTACAAGCGCAATTAATGCGACATAATCAGTCTGTCAAAGCCGCATTACCCTAATTAAACTGGACATCAAAGGCCAGTGTGAGCATTTGTCAACAGACTGTGCAATGTTAGACAAGGATGAAGAAACTTATAATTACAATGAATGCTTGCTTGACAACTAGGATCAAAAAGAATGAAAAGAAAAAAAAACAAAGGAAACAAAATGGGGCGCTTTGATAGAAATGAAGGGTTGAGGCTCCACGCCCTGATGTCCTGGGTCATATTTTAATGTCTAATGATCTCTGGGCGTTTGTAAGTGGCCCTTTACAGTCTCCTTGTCCATCAACATGGCAACAAATGGCCCCGCTTAGGACATGAAACCTGCTCTGGGGCTGAATGCGAGGGAATAAAGAATGCTCTATCAAGCAGATGCTGTTTAGTCTAATCCGCAGAGCATCTGTGCTGACGACTAAGATATCAAAGTGATGAAATTCTTCTCTCCTTTCCTCTGCCCATCTAGAGTGTCCCTAACAAAGGCCATCGTTATATACTGCTGAAGTGTTACTACAACTTCCTGCGCTGAACCACTTGTCCAAGTATTTTTGGAACAGATAAGACTTGCATGTTCTCAGAAACGACACTTTTACGGCACATCTTGTTAGTTTTTCAGACAGCCATAAATGGCATTCGCACTGTAACAGAAATTCCAATCTAAGAATAGTTTTGTAAGGCAAATACTGAAGTTAGCTTATGTGTCATTTCTGAGGTATGAATTAATTCAGCCATACTATTACAGAAGGAATTTGTTTCACCTCATCAAGAATGGTTATGCATCTTTACAAATGCTGATGTTGAATTTTCCATTTGAGTTTTCTTTTGGACTGTTGTGATTGAAAATGTTATGACAGATTTTGCACTTCCAGCGCACTAATGGTTGCCGTCATCGTAATTACCAAAGCAAAACACTGTTATGAGCTGGGAAGGAACTGATAATGTGCCCTGTGCATGCTGTTCTGGCAACTGCCAGTTGGGGGAGCTCTTGTGTTATGGTTTTCTATGGCAGAGGGGAAGAGTGAGAGAGACTCAGGCAGAGAAACGTTACATTCCAGACTGACACAGCTCTGACTTCAGAGCATAGAAGTGGTTCAAAACGGGGAATCTAACACCACGTAATAAGCAAAGCAGTTGTCTCTTGTCTGCAGTCAACCGTGAGGGGATTGGGCCCTTAGAAAGAGATTTATGCAAATAGATCATATTCCAGAATGTTCTGATGGGAGGGGTCGGCACAGTGAAATCAACACAAAAATAATTCCAATCCTTATTTATAAACTCTCAAACAAATTCACCTGACAGATCATTTTGGTCTTTATTAGCATACAGGAACTGTAACTGTTTCTGTAGTCAGGGAACAATTTCGAGACATTTGTGTAAATTCAAGATTCTGGTACATTAAGGTGGTTCCAGATCAGTTCAGTAAATTTTGACGATCTCACCTGTACCTCACCTGAAGCACAACTGTAAAACAAGCTGGTGAAGAAGGAATTGCCTGTAGACATTGTGGGGTCTGGTTTCGTAGCAGCAGAGACTCATCGTTGTCATGATTTATATATTGTTGGAATTTGTGAATTTATCTGTTTGATGAAATATGATAGCCTAAACCATGTGAAAAATTGGTGAAAATTCGACCAAAAATAACCATGTATGTTTTTGGGAGAAAAACATATTGAAATTTCAAACACTGACATTATGTTGACACTATAGAGGCAATGATATATTCTATTTCATAGTTCAAGCTCACCCTAGATTATGTTGTGTTGAGCCTTTGTCTTCCATCACAAGTTTCTGCATGTGAGGGCACCAGTTAACAAAGTATGGCAATTTTGTACTGCCTCATAGAAATGGTAACCATTTATTGATGCAATGACAACATGCAATCTTCAGAAACATTTTGATTAAATTTAATGGCCTGTTTCTAAAGAATTTTCTGAGACAATAGGGAAAACCTAATTCATTAATATGATTTAATTATGACTAATCAGAAGCATCACTTCTGAAGCACTGACTTAACCACGGCTCACAGAACTATGTCATCACATGTGAATTTTGTGTGACCTTTCTGTTGAGATTAACCAAATCTGTTTTGTCTAAAATACAATAAATTACAGGCTTGTAATTTCAGGACTACTTAATTTCTGATCTCACAGTATTTAAAGGTATTTAAAATACTGACCCAATGTCTTTCTTTTACATTAAAATTAGGTTAGCCATAACTTCACCTATATAAACTCATCAATTAAGACAGTTATTTGTATGAATTTGATTTCTCTCATGTAGATAACCTAGTTTATTTTGTTTATTTTTAAAAGACATACCTTTAACTGTTACTGAAAATGCGTTTTCTTGAATACATTTGAAATGAATACATTACGGTTTTAAGCGTTCGATACTAGGTGCCACCATGGTACCTTTTGAGTGAAGTCATATTTGTCTGTTTTTTTTGGGGGGGGGGGGGGGGGGGGGTTGGGTTATTGGCTGATAATATCTATCACAATCATAGATCCATTTAATCCTCATCGATATCTGTTATCAGTCGGATACAATTTCAGTATGGCATCTTATGTCCTTACCTGAAATGATGTAGCTAGTAGCTGGTTTAAATGGACATTTTAGGAGGAATGTCAGCACATAAAGAAGTATCTTTGCATGCCTGAACATTGTTTATGTTCATAGCAAGGCAACTCAAACTTGCATAGTCGGTCAATTGTTGGCACTCTCTTGCTAATTTTGATTTCGACTTCTAACAGGACAATCAGTCCCAACATGTTTGCTGTGCATGAAGCTTGTTTTAGGATGCCATAATACACATTTGGAATTATCAAAGTCAGACAGTCAGAAAAAGTCTGAAGATGAGCCAATAAACATCCATCATCCAGACTTGGTGTCAGTGCCATCAGATAGAATTAAGCAGGCCTAATTCAGATACAGTCAATCATACCTGAGATAAACAAACATTGGTTAACCAAGGACATTTTTTTTGCAAGAACAAAGGGAAAGGTATTTTGAGCAAGTTCAATATTGTTCTGTACACTGCTTTAGCTATCCACCTAGCAAGCTAGAAACTTACAGCTGCTCAGTCAGCTAGCTGCTGTCCACTGGAATTTATTGGTATTGCAGTTGTACATGAAGCAATAGTTTTGAGGGACATGGAGTGCAAACTGAGAAAGTAAAGTGATTGCTAATTGTAACTTGCAAACTGTGGTTAGTTAAGCTGCAGGTTGCTAACTATTTAAACGGCTTAATTTTTCTTGCTGATGTGGAGACTGGGTAGGTAATGTTAGCAAGGAAGCTATATTTGTCCTTGTTAGTAAGTAAGAAGTATATTGATAGCTGAGTAACATTACCTACAAGAAAGCCAACATCAGACATATTAATTAACCAGCTAGCTGAATTTTCCACACACAGTTTAAACTCTGTATAATGTGTGTTTAACTCATGTTGTCAAAATGTTTGTTAAAATAATTGTGGTTTATTGTTGAACACGGCAGCTAACTGCCATTATCTACATTTCTTCATTGCAATGACAAGATTTGACTTGTAGGATGAATTTATTTGAACCCTACTGTATTTATGGATGCTTTGGACCCCAGTTCAAGGCAGCTACCCAAGGTGCATAATAGGTATCCATAAATCCTCTGCAGAACTAAAATGTCCAAATTAAATTGTCACCATGGGCCCTGATAATGAAATGAGATTCCCTTGAATGTGTTGCCCCTTTGACATAACATAACTGAGGAAACTGTAGCTCCAGTCACATCACAAAATGGAGGAAAGTGTAGCTCCTGTCACATGACGTAACTGAGGAAACTGTAGCTCCTGTCACATGACGTAACTGAGGAAAGTGTTGCTCCTGTCACATGACGTAACTGAGGAAAGTGTAGCTCCTGTCACATGACGTAACTGAGGAAACTGTAGCTCCTGTCACATGACGTAACTGAGGAAAGTGTAGCTCCTGTCACATGACGTAACTGAGGAAAGTGTAGCTCCTGTCACATGACGTAACTGAGGAAAGTGTAGCTCCTGTCACATGACGTAACTGAGGAAAGTGTAGCTCCTGTCACATGACGTAACTGAGGAAACTGTAGCTCCTGTCACATGACGTAACTGAGGAAAGTGTAGCTCCTGTCACATGATGTAACTGAGGAAAGTGTAGCTCCTGTCACATGACGTAACTGAGGAAAGTGTAGCTCCTGTCACATGACGTAACTGAGGAAAATCTAGCTCCTGTCACATGACGTAACTGAGGAAAGTCTAGCTCCTGTCACATGACGTAACTGAGGAAAGTCTAGCTCCTGTCACATGACGTAACTGAGGAAAGTCTAGCTCCTGTCACATGACGTAACTGACTGTTGTGGGACATAGCCACATTTCCCAGCTTAGGCAGCACCACTAGCGTTTGTGAGCATTCTTGTACGAGTGACAAGTTATGGGCAGTTTCATTCTTTTTGTTGAAACGCTTCTTTTGAATGCATTCAAACAACTCTGTCAATCACTGTACGTGCAAAATAAAGTTTGACCCACAGAAGCTTCAAGTACATTTGGAAAAGGCAAATGTAAACACAAAAATAAGTACATGTTGAAGAAACACTATATGGAAAAAGATCTCTGTTAAAGTCAGTAGTCGCCAAATGTTGGAGCAACCCAGAGGCCAGGAAATGCAAAGCTACCAGAAGTTTGTTACAACATGGCTTCCGCACATTTTGGTCCTTAGAACCAAGGGGAACTTCCTCAAGCAACTCTGCATGTGTGATTTTGCCTTTGCCATCTCACAAGTGATCTGTGGCTCTCTGTCCTGTGGGGTCTTGTTGATAAGTCAAATGTTGTGTCAAATGTTGGCACCAACATGTTTCAACCACTGTCTGTAATCTGTTGTAATCTAAGAAAGCGTTTTATTGTCATCTTTAGAATTACTTCTTCAGCTTTCATTGGTTTTTATACTTTGGGTACATTTTTTATAATATAGTTAATATAATTTGTATTCTGACTTTTGAGTATGCTTTTCTCACTTGTTGAGGATGATAACAACTAATAAAATTCATAATGAGTCATAAAGAGCATCTGAATAAAATGTCTAATCGATTTAGTCATAAGGTATGGCATTTTATTTCTACTCTGAAACGTATATCTCAGTATTCATATTTGGAACAGTGGGTGTTTGGGTCAGTGAGACACAGTGACTGAGTGAGCTGTGTGTCTGTTGTACACTAGTGGAATTAAATCCAAGGGTCTGATTTAAAGTGTCAGTTAGAGGCTCATACTTTATTTCACACAACATTTCAGAAGAGATTTATGATCTGGTATTGATTGACTGTATTGTTGAAATGTAATTTTTCTACGTGTTGTTATAGTACACAAATCAGGCTTAATAAGTATTCAAAAAAGGTAATGGGAACTTTCCATAAATTGAGCATTTTGCTGACATCATAATGACATCACACTAATAACTGGGATCCATATACTAAATTAGGACACATTTTGGTCCTTAGAACCAAGGGGAACTTTGGACAGGTGGTTTTTTTTTACTTGGCATCATTAAATGGTGATTGATTCTGTGATTCTGATGGGACAGGGTGAGAGCATGTGACCACAGGGGGAGAGATCCCATGCTGCGACTCTGTCAGGTGGTTGGTTGGTCGCTCGGTCGGTCGTTCGGTTGTTCCACAAAAATTTCCCCACCCTTTGGCAGCCACAGTTTTCGCCCCCAGAGGCTGAAGTCTGCCATGGAGGTCAAGTGTGTGTGTGTGTGTGTGTGTGTGTGCCTGCGTGTGCGTGTGTGTTTGTGTGTGTGTGTGAAGGTGTGTGTCTCTTTTTATGCCAATTGGCTAAAAGGTGGCATGGCTTTGTGAGGTTGTGTGTGTGTGTGTGTGTGTGTGTGAATGCATGCACGCATAGATACATGAGTGTACGTGGCTGCAGCTATTGCAAATTCGCACTTGATGAAAATGTGAAATTACATCTGCATTAAGCTTCATAAGTAATTAATTCATGATAGTTTTACTGTTGAGATTTAAATGTACTTTTAGCGTAGTTATGCAAAACAGTAGAAACTTTGCTGCCAGGGAATGTGAAGGGCAAGTCATTCAAAATTATCATTCACTCTATTTTCCTGTTACTGTTTTATTCTCGCTACTTCATATTTTCAAAATGAATGCGATTGAATAAATATTAAATTAATTTTGTTGTGAAGTTCATACTGAATAATAACCACTTTTGAACAGTCCAAATTTTATACAGTATTTAAAAACCAGCTATAGAAAAGAAAATGGAGAGCACCAGAGAATAGTCTGCAGTAGTATTCAAGTGAAATCAAAGTCTTCCCGCTCCAATTAAAAGAAACTTCCTTATATATATATTCCTCAGTTCTCCCTGTTTTAATCAAATGTCACACTTACTTGTATCTGGGTAGTGCTTACAAGTTTAAGGCTGTGACATAAGGGATTCAAAGATGTCCACTTCTTACTGATTACACTGGACACAAGACAAAGGGATACAAGACCAGGGTAGGCATTTATTTGCCTTGGGAAAGCCCGGAGAATAATTGTGTGCCGGAGAAAAATGGCGGGCCCTTTTTCCTGGTTATCGGCTGCGCAGGCAGTCTGTTTCCCAGGGCCGGAAATGCTAATCATCAATCTCGCCTGCGTGCTATGTCTCTGTTTAATAGCTGATAGGGCGTCTCCAAAGACTTCTTTGCTTCTTTGTTTAAAATGACATATAATGGGGCCGGCCTTATCAGTGTCTAAATGCATTTTCTGTGCTGTTTCCCTCACTAGGGGATTTGGTCCAGTCTAATGAATACGTTCAGGATTGATTTTGAGCCCTGGATAATTTAATCCATCAATTTAACATGAAATGAATATGCAACAGAGGGAGCCACTTCAAGGATGAGAAAAGGGAAGCGGGGGGAAGAAAACGAGCAGGGAGAGCTTTTTATTAATTTAAAGTGAATTTGAGGGATGGAGAAAGGTAGCCGCTATTAGTATCTGCCACGAGGGCCTGGAAAAAATCTGAAAAAAAAAATGGCTCCTCCATAAATACAGCTTTATCCTCAATAAATACCTTTATTTGTAACACAGCAGCATGTATTAAGTCAAACATACACACAACAAGCCTGGAGCCCAGTAAAAACACGTTGATTCACTGGCCACTTGGCGAGATCCACCTGCGTCCTCAGCAGGAGTACACAGCAGACTGGCACTTTCAGGGTTGAATGATAATAAAGATTATAGATTAGAAAGTCCCCGTCAGGCGATGAGTAATTAGGCTAGCTGTATTGATTACTTAATCTGAACTGAGTCAACACTCAGGCGCGCAGACAGCCCTGGCTCTCGACAGAGCCAAAGCATCTGGCTCTGATGCTGGGTCAAGAATGACCTGGAAATCGGCTGTGAAAAAGACTGGCACTCTGAGAAAAAAAGAGCGGCACCATTTGCATGCATATGCGCTGCTTTATTTCTGAGCCCAGCAGTGTGCTCTAATCTACCGTCAAGAACCTATCTCTCAAGCAGGAGATATGAATCAGCCGCTAACTCTGTAATGACAGTGGATTTGTTTCTTTTTATAACTGTAGATAGGATTACAAGACGCATAAGTAATAGTGCTCTACAGTCACTTTTATTGTTTGGGGGAATAACATATGATGTATGTACATTATATGTAGAAATATAAGTGTGCATGTCATAGTAGTAAACTCTGGTGATATCGCTGTTCGGAAAGAGAAATGACTTTAACTCTGTAAGGCTTTCTGTGCAGCTCAACACATTGCCATAGTCTCCAGCAACTAATTCTTCATGAGAGTCAAGTTGACTTTAGTTCTATTAAATTAGGTCGTAGACTATTGATGATTCAGTAATGGTCAAAATGGGAAAATTAATAAATAGAAACGTAACAGTCCACATAGCTGAAATCTATGATTCTGATGCACTTATAAATGCTGTTTTCAATGTAATTTCATAAGCGTGTAAAAAAACGATATATTACGAAATATTTCCTTTCTGTCTCCTCCATTGTCATTTCAGGTATGAAAAAGCAGAAAAACAGACAGAGCAAATTCCGGGATTACGTCTGGACTTTTTATTTTGAAGTCATTTTTATTTCATGAGCCCTGTGAGATTTGCAGCGTTGAGATTTAGTCCCACGCGAGGTCCAGGGGGGATAAACCTTTGGACACCTGCGCTTACCCTCCGTGGGATTTGTGTCCGATAAAACATCTTTTCAATGTAACTTAACAGATATTTCCTCCCAGCCAGCTGGGGCAGGGGAGAACAAAGAAACGGAGGAGCTTTAAATGCCGATGGGCGCTCTTGAAGTGCCCGTCTCTCCCGCGCCGAAACGAGAGAAAGGGCTCCATTTGAACCCATAGCTCAACGCGCGTCATGTTCCTCTGAGAATTAAATTACACAGGAATGCATATGAAAGAATGTTTTCAATGAGCAGCACCTTTTATATTCGGTATCTAGTTGAATGTGGGCCTTTGATTAGGAACACAGCTGAGCGCGCTACTGTTTCAAAGCGCTTGGAAATGTTCTTTCAGCAGGACGGCTAATAAGAGACGGTCACTTGTCATTTGCCAGTTTTCTAATGTAACCTTTCGCTGCTCTGCTCATTGCTAGCTTCCGTTTGTTGGTCACTGATTTACTGTCACCAAATGCAGATTACAAATGCTATGATGAAGCAACATTGTAAAAGCGGAAATGGAGGTTTTGTTGACAGATCTACAGGCATGACCTTGAAGGCCTGCTGGCCTGACTCAAATCAGCCTTTGAAACGGATTCACTGTTACTGTACTGTGACTGTGCAGATTAAGCACAGAACCTGGTACCACTGAAAAGTATGTTAAATTCTGCATTGGCTATCCAATCATTTGCTTCATAAAATGGATTTGCAAAATCAACCTTCAGATGAACTATCTTTTGCGTATCCATCTCAGTAATTTGAGCACCACGGGACCAGAATTGGTTCATACAGCTAAATGTGACATAAAAATACAGTTGAAATAATTGTAATACTTCGATTAAAAAGACTGTAGGGAAACAAGTATGTAACAGTTTTAAGCATGGTACGCTTGTATTATAGCCAGCTCTTTTGCCTTATAAAGCTGATTTGTGTGACCGATCTTTAGAATAACTAGCTTCTGCCGTCTGGCTTGGTACATTTTTAATACAAATAATACTGCAAAGACTTGTCCCTTTGTCCAGTTCTGATTGTATTTTGTGACTGTATTGCATTGATGCTCATCCATTTGTGTCAGTGCTTTGATTTAATAAGTAACAAAATTTGTTCTTCAATGATCATAACAATGAGATTATTTAAGAACAAAGCAACACATTCATTTATAATAGACATAAAGACTTTAACACCATGCTGATTGAACACAGGTCTTCAGTTCTAAAATAACTTTCTCATAATGTAATTCACCTGTATTTTAGCCATTGTGTTGTTCAGACATAGTTCTCTCAAGCATCTTCCATGAATTGTGGGGTTTTGGTTTGTAAAGATGGATGCAGGCTGGAAATTATGTACTGCTGTTCTTGTGTTTCTGTGCTCCATGCTGTATCACTGGAGGCCCGCAGCGTTCGGGGTGAGGGGTTAGACTAAAGGAAATGAAGTCAATATTACCTACAATTTATATGAGATAGACTCCAGAGTAATGTATGCACGGTCAAAACGCGTTTGCCAGCCTACTGCATTGTTATTGACTATTCATTTTTTTTACTTGTCATTGATGTATGTGGCAAAAGAATAACTAATGCATACATAACCTATAGCCCTTTAAATATACATTTGCCAGAACTAAACCTCTCCATGATTTTGCCCTTATCTGCATTCGCAGGTTGGTGAGATCCATCAATGTTTATGAAACTAAGCCATGTAATTCTGCAGCATTTATCGATGGAACACACACTGGGAACATTTCCATTATACAATGAATATCTTGTTGCAACATTTTAAATATAAGCTGGGAAACCATCGTGAATTATTTGGAGAGAATTTCCCCAAATATTTTCCGAGATAAGAAAGATAAGCGGAAACCTCCCTCAGCTCCGCAGTAAGATAACTAGGTTTTATTAATGACCTGACATAGAGACCAGAGGGGTAATTAGAGTTTTCCCACTGCTCCAGGGAGGATAGTGGACAAATTTTGTTGATGGTTTGATAACCAAAGGACACCAGCAGAAAAAGGAAAAGGGGGTGGGCGGGGCGGGGGTGCCATCGATGCTATCATGACTCATTCGATTTGTTCAGGACAGCTACTACTATCAGTTAATTTCACCTGTGAATAGTTAATTATCCTGCAGATGCATATAGGGGAAGCCATTAATTAAATTTGACTATGTCATTGGTTTAATTCAGTCTTCTGCAAGCCTTATCCAGGGAAATCGGATTTTGGGCCCGAGAAATCACTGTAGGTACAGTTGCCATTTTTATGCTTATTGGGAAGACAAATGGAAGACAAGAAATTTTAAGAGTAATGTTTCCATGGAAATAGAAGACATTGTCTTCTTACAATGTAAAATAAATAGAAACACTAAAGCAAGTGAAGATGTAACAATTTGCAGAGGCTGTTTGATTCATTTACGGGATGAAGAACCATACAAAATGTCTATGTATGTTTGTTGTTGTACCATTACCTTGTTGTGCGGCTTTTTTCTAATGCTTTATACACACTTAAAATTCAGTTCATGCCCAATCAGTGATTTTTATTTGATCTGAATCAGTTTTCCCCTGTTGCATTTCAGCACTGCATTGGGCCCATGTGCACTTCACAGTGTTTACACAGAGAAGGGGAATATTACAGTGTTTACACAGAGAGGGGGAATATTACACAGTGTTTACACAGAGAGGGAGAGTATTACACAGTGTTTACACAGAGAGGGGGAATATTACACAGTGTTTACACAGAGAGGGGGAATATTACAGTGTTTACACAGAGAGGGGGAATATTACACAGTGTTTACACAGAGAGGGAGAATATTACACAGTGTTTACAGAGAGAGGGGGAATATTACAGTGTTTACACAGAGAGGGAAGTATTACACAGTGTTTACACAGAGAGGGAGAATATTACACAGTGTTTACACAGAGAGGGGGAATATTACAGTGTTTACACAGAGAGGGAGAATATTACACAGTGTTTACACAGAGAGGGGGAATATTACACAGTGTTTACACAGAGAGGGGGAATATTACAGTGTTTACACAGAGAGGGAGAATATTACACAGTGTTTACACAGAGAGGGAGAATATTACACAGTGTTTACACAGAGAGGGGGAATATTACAGTGTTTACACAGAGAGGGAGAATATTACACAGTGTTTACACAGAGAGGGGGAATATTACACAGTGTTTACACAGAGAGGGGGAATATTACAGTGTTTACACAGAGAGGGAGAATATTACACAGTGTTTACACAGAGAGGGGGAATATTACACAGTGTTTACACAGAGAGGGGGAATATTACAGTGTTTACACAGAGAGGGGGAATATTACACAGTGTTTACACAGAGAGGGGGAATATTACACAGTGTTTACACAGAGAGGGAGAATATTACAGTGTTTACACAGAGAGGGGGAATATTACACAGTGTTTACACAGAGGGGGAGAATATTACAGTGTTTACACAGAGAGGGAGAATATTACACAGTGTTTACACAGAGAGGGGGAATATTACACAGTGTTTACACAGAGAGGGAGAATATTACACAGTGTTTACACAGAGAGGGAGAATATTACAGTGTTTACACAGAGAGGGAGAATATTACACAGTGTTTACACAGAGAGGGGGAATATTACACAGTGTTTACACAGAGAAGGGGAATATTACACAGTGTTTACACAGAGAGGGAGAATATTACAGTGTTTACACAGAGAGGGGGAATATTACACAGTGTTTACACAGAGAGGGGGAATATTACAGTGTTTACACAGAGAGGGGGAATATTACAGTGTTTACACAGAGAGGGGGAATATTACAGTGTTTACACAGAGAGGGAGAATATTACACAGTGTTTACACAGAGAGGGAGAGTATTACACAGTGTTTACACAGAGAGGGAGAATATTACACAGTGTTTACACAGAGAGGGAGAATATTACAGTGTTTACACAGAGAGGGAGAATATTACACAGTGTTTACACAGAGAGGGGGAATATTACACAGTGTTTACACAGAGAGGGGGAATATTACAGTGTTTACACAGAGAGGGAGAATATTACAGTGTTTACACAGAGAGGGAGAATATTACAGTGTTTACACAGAGAGGGAGAATATTACACAGTGTTTACACAGAGAGGGAGAATATTACACAGTGTTTACACAGAGAGGGGGAATATTACAGTGTTTACACAGAGAGGGGGAATATTACACAGTGTTTACACAGAGAGGGAGAATATTACAGTGTTTACACAGAGAGGGGGAATATTACACAGTGTTTACACAGAGAGGGAGAATATTACAGTGTTTACACAGAGAGGGGGAATATTACACAGTGTTTACACAGAGAGGGGGAATATTACAGTGTTTACACAGAGAGGGAGAATATTACACAGTGTTTACACAGAGAGGGAGAGTATTACACAGTGTTTACACAGAGAGGGGGAATATTACAGTGTTTACACAGAGAGGGGGAATATTACAGTGTTTACACAGAGAGGGGGAATATTACAGTGTTTACACAGAGAGGGGGAATATTACACAGTGTTTACACAGAGAGGGGGAATATTACAGTGTTTACACAGAGAGGGGGAATATTACAGTGTTTACACAGAGAGGGGGAATATTACACAGTGTTTACACAGAGAGGGAGAATATTACAGTGTGTTACACAGAGAGGGAGAATATTACAGTGTTTACACAGAGAGGGAGAATATTACACAGAGTTTACACAGAGAGGGAGAATATTACAGTGTTTACATAGAGAGGGAGAATATTACAGTGTTTACACAGAGAGGGTGAATATTACAGTGTTTACTCAGAGAGGGGGAATATTACACAGTGTTTACACAGAGAGGGAGAATATTACAGTGTTTACACAGAGAGGGGAATATTACAGTGTTTACACAGAGAGGGAGAATATTACAGTGTTTACACAGAGAGGGGGAATATTACACAGTGTTTACACAGAGAGGGGGAATATTACACAGTGTTTACACAGAGAGGGAGAATATTACAGTGTTTACACAGAGAGGGGGAATATTACACAGTGTTTACACAGAGAGGGGGAATATTACACAGTGTTTACACAGAGAGGGGGAATATAACACAGTGTTTACACAGAGAGGGAGTATATTACACAGTGTTTACACAGAGAGGGGAATATTACAGTGTTTACACAGAGAGGGGGTATATTACACAGTGTTTACACAGAGAGGGAGTATATTACAGTGTTTACACAGATAGGGGGAATATTACAGTGTTTACACAGAGAGGGGGGATATTACACAGTGTTTACACAGAGAGGGATAATATTACAGTGTTTACACAGAGAGGGAGAATATTACACAGTGTTTACACAGAGAGGGGGAATATTACAGTGGTTACACAGAGAGGGAGAATATTACAGTGTTTACACAGAGAGG
>JAFBMS010000775.1:0-61091 GCA_019788955.1 Albula glossodonta
GAGAGAGGCATAGAGAGAGACGGGGAGAGTGTTTGTGTGTGTGTGTGGAGAGAGACGGGGAGATTGTGTGTGTGTGTGAGAGAGAGAAGGAGAGAGAGAGACGATGAGAGTGTGTGTGTGTGTGTGAGAGAGAGACGGGGAGAGTGTGTGTGCGTGTGTGAGAGAGAGAGACGGGGAGAGTGTGTGTGTGAGAGAGGGACTGTGTGTGTGTGCGTGTGTGTGTGAGAGAGAGAGAGACGGTGAGTGTGTGTGTGAGTGTGTGTGTGAGAGAGAGGGTGTGTGTGTGTGCTTGTGTGTGTCTGTGTGTGTGTGAGAGAGAGAGAGAGAGATATGGGGACAGTGTTTTTTTGACAGAGAGGGTGTGTATGTGTCTGTGTGAGAGAGAGGGAGAGAGAAAGTGTGTGTGTGCATGCGTGTCTGTGATCATGTGTGTGTGGCTTTTGTGCATGGGAGTTTGAAAGTGTGTATATGTTTTATAGAGTGTGTATGTGATAGACAGAAACAGACAGTATGTGTGAGAGAAAGAAAGAATGTGTGAGTGAGAGAGAGTGAGACAGAGGGAAAGAGGGAGAAGTGTACCCGAGTCATGTGCCCCAGATGTCATCGTTGTTATTGTTTGGGTTTTTTAAGTCTCTGAAAATAAGAAGACACTGAAATATTTCCCAGAAGATAGGAATAGTTTTTCATGGATAATGAGATCACGATAGCACGACTTCGTGGAGCACTTGGATTCAAAACCTTGAGAAATTTCCACAGCATTTGAGTTTTTTTGTAACAGATACACACACATACACAGATTATAAATCTAGATTTATGAGAATCAAGCTGAACTACCCCTAACTGCTATTTATCACTGTGGATGTGCACAGCCTAAAACCATAACTAAAATGTTTTACGATGTGGTTTATATGTCCACTGGGCATACTTACACGGGCTGTGAAAGACAGTAGCCAATCCTGCAAGGCGGAGGTCATGGGATCGTGTCTGATTGGCTGTTAGCAGTGGTAAGCAGTAACGCCGTGCTTCCGCATAGCGCCACACAGACAGTGGGATGTAGTCGGGTGACTGTGGCTTTAGCCCGGGCCTAACAGAGGCTGTGGAGTTCGATAAGGCGGATAATTGCCGCGGGGTACTTGGAGAGGGTGTCCAAACGCGGTCTCGTTACATCGTGCAGGTGGTCATTGGCTGACAGCTGCGTGGGTGGTAGCTGAGACTCCTGTATTGATTGACTGGTACTTGGGGGTGTATGAGTGGTTTGCCACAATGTCTGTACAATTGTAAACTTATAGATAGCAGGGGGTGGGCGGCCATTCTGCTCCTCTTGCCAAGTGTTTGGGAACCGTACAAAGAGTTTGCAGAAACTCCAGCGTTAATGTTTATGCATTGTACATGAACTTGAAATGTAATATATTGCAGTATATTTCTCATTAATGATTTTGGAAGAGAGGCATATATTTCACACCATTTCTACTTAAATATATTTAAATATCTGAAAACTATGGGGATTTGTATAATTTTTTTTATATACCGAAGAGTTTCAAAGTCTAAAATAATCTCAATCTTGTCATTTATTTCAGTGTGTTCCAACTATTTTTTTAATTGGCAAAGTGCAGCCCTGAGGTTCGCCCATCTATCACAGACGTTAACGCGGGCCAGTCCAGTTTCCTTTGTGAGAGTTTGGACAGGCTCTTCCACATTTTAAAAACTCTATAATCCATGCACCATGTGCTGTTTTCTCCGCACAAACGATGACACCAAACGGGCCGCACATGCAGTGACTGTGATCTAATAAAGAGTTTTAAAGAACGTGTTTTTTCTCGAGTGAACACGACGGCCAGCTGGTTGCATTTCTAAAAACGAAAAAAAAAAAATATCAGATGCAGTGACTCTTCGATGGGAAAAAGACCCCCCAGGCTGCTGCAGAAATGCCTGGAAAGGAGAGTCACATCCATTACATTACATTACATTACATTACGGGCATTTGTTAGACGCTCTTATCCAGAGTGCATAAGAACAGTACAAAAAGTGCGAAGATAAACCTAGAGAGGGGTAAAGTCCCAAGTGCCAAGGTGATCGAATAGATCAGGACTCCCCTAGAGACTACAAACTTGCTAAACAGCCTAGTTAAAAACAATCACAAATTAAGAGCGTATAGCCTAGTTAAAAAAACAATCACAGATAAGAGCAAGTAGGAATAGACACATTACAAAGAGCAAGGGAGGGGAGGGGAGAGGTGCAGCCTGAACAGGTGAGTCTTCAGTCTGCGCTTGAAGGTGGCCAATGTCTCTGCTGTTCTGACCTCCACGGGAAGATCATTCCACCACCGGGGGGCCAGGACAGACAGTAGACGTGACCTGGAAGTGCAGGAGCACTTCAATGAAGATGAGCAAAAGAGCGTATTTCACTCTCACTGAGCATTTATAGAGTGCGAGACTTGAGCTAAGTGTAAACGCCGAGCAGTGTGTCTGAACTCGGGGTGTGCGGCGCGCACAGACTCAGTCCGGGCTGGAAATTTACCAGCTCGGCCGCAAATGGCGAATCTCAATTAAGCCGTTCGCTCTCCGAACGTGAACGGCGGGCCTAGAGGATGATTGCTTGAGCCCTCGCCACTTCCGCAAACACGCTCCCGCCAAAAAACCCCAAAGGCCGGAATGAGTCCATCAATCATTTTTGTCATCAGTGAGAGCAGGGTTCTGTTTTTCTCCTGGCCTGAGTCACTGAGAGTATGATTCATCCTGCCTACACTCCTTACGGTACTGCATGATTCACCGTCAATAGATCTGTGACGTGTGCAAGAGAGGCTGCATGACGTACATGGATGCGTGTGTGTGTGTGTGTGTCTGTGTGTGTGTGTGAGTGTGTGTGAGAGTGTGTATGTCTGTGTGTGTGTGAGTGTGCATGTGTGATAGTGTGCGAATGTGTGTGTGAATGTGTGTGTGTGTATATGTCTGTGTGTGGGCGGGTGAGTGTGTGTGTGAGTGTGCATGTGTGAGAGTGTGTGAGTGTGTGTGTGAGAGTGTGAGTGTGTGAGTGTGTGAGTGTGTTTGTGTGTGAGTGTGTGCTTGTGTGAGAGTGTGGGAGTGTGTGTGTGTGTGCGTGAGAGTGTGTGTGTGTGTGTGCGTGAGTGTGTGTGTGTGTGTGTGTGTGTGTGTGTGTGTGTGTGTGTGTGTGTGTGTGTGTGAGTGTGTGTGTGTGTGTGTGTGTGAGTGTGTGTGTGTGTGTGTGTGTGTGTGTGTGTGTGTGTGTGTGTGTGTGTGTGTGTGTGTGTGTGTGTGAGTGTATGTTTCTGTGAGCGTGTGAGTGTGTGTGTGTATGTTTCTGTGAGCGCCAGTGCGTGTCCTCTGTGTCTGTTCTTGCTGATGATAAAAGCAAAGCCATTAGTGCCAGCGCATAGCAGGGAGGAGAATTCATGAGGGGGGAGAAGTTATGCCAGCTGCCCCCTCAAATAATCACAAACTCTGCAGGCGGATTTTAGAGGGTCCTCGATGAAGTGGGTCATGAAGACAGCTAATTGCAAACACGTTAATCACTGATCTCACATCTCCTGTCTCTGGGATCTTCCTGGCTCTTTGTCTTTCTTTACTGTGATCTTATTGGTGTGAGTAATGTGAGTTCATAAACATTTACATGGACCATGAGAAGACCAGCAGTCAGTGCAGTCCATATGGAGTGAGAACAGTCTGGGCCCTATAGAGTGGCTCAGTTAGTGAACACTAGGTCCTATAGAATGACTCAGTTAGTGAACGCATGCTGGTATAGAGTGACTCAGACAGTGAACACTAGGCTGTATAGAGTAGCTCAGTCAGTGAACACTAGGCTGTATAGAGTAGCTCAGTCAGTGAACACGAGGCTGTATAGAGTAGCTCAGTCAGTGAACACGAGGCTGTATAGAGTAGCTCAGTCAGTGAACACTAGGCTGTATAGAGTTTCTCAGTCACAGATTTTCCCCTACCTTAACAGGCCTGCGTTTATCAGCTCTGCTGCAAGGACTCTGTTTATGGAGTTCCTGAAAAAACAGTCAATCTCAGGCGATGCCAAACACGGCGCCAGCTCCACCGGTGTGTGCGTTGACTGCGGCGGGAGAAGAGAAATGGGGTGCCGTTCCGCGTGTGTTTGTTCAGCTCTGGTTATCAGGGCGGCAATGCCAGCAGACCCTACAGGCTACCGCGGCGTTACCGTGGTGTCAGGCACCCACTGACCGCCCGCATGGAGCTCCCCGAGTAGGTGAGAGGAGAGAGGAGACAGAGAGGTGCGGACAGGTGTGGACCTGGTGTGTCTGTGTGCAGAGAGATGGATACGCAGGCGAGAGGGACAGGCCATCGGTGAAGCCTTCCAGAAACACACACCAAACAGGACGAACAAAAGGGACAAACCTCTCCTTTTTACATCGATGGTCATTTTTAAAGACATTTTTTTTTTACAGGGTGATTCCTAGTTAAAATAAAGTAAAGATGTGTTATGAGAATAAATAATGAATGTAAATTTTTAGTTTTGCAGTCTAATTCACTCATACTTTCTGTGTCATGCCAATTTTCGGCTTCGGATCATTATGCAGGATAGTGTTCAGGCTGTAGGATGTGATATACAAGTGAAAACAATCAGTGGGGCCTTTTTATTTCTTGTAAAACTGTCACGTGATGTCACAATGAGCAGGATGATGTGGGTGTTGGGTGGGGTTACAGATTAGCGTTTGATTGGCACCACTGAGCTTCCCTGACAGACAGTTGGTTTTGCTTATTTTCCTCTCATTTGAATTTCATTTTTAATGTCTTCCATGCGAGACATTTTCATAAACTCAGCAAATCATTTGAAACGGAGGATTTTGAAAATGTCACCGCTCCAGCACGGGCTGGAAATGCTCTCAGTGTAATGAGGCGTGTGTTATTTTTGGATAATTAAGATAACTGCCTCATGAGAAAGACGTGGCTCTCTCTTTCTGCTGTCGCTGAGACGTCTTTCTCCTGGATCTAGCGTGTTTTGATGGCGGCTGTCCTCCGAGCGTAACCGGGCCGGGCCAATCAGCCGCTGTCCGGATCAGCGCCGTGATTACCAAGCCAATCGCCCTGATTATGTAGGCCGTCTCTGAGCTGAAAGAGCCCCTGATATCGCTGACAGCTTGACATGGTTTGGCACGCTCTAATAAAAGCCAGAAAGAGTGATCCAAAAGAGAATGAAGGAGAAAAGGGAAGGGATGAAAGAGGGAAAGAAAGAAGAAAAAAAGTTGTTGAATTTTAGAAAGAAAGAATTTTTTTTATAAAGAAAGGAAGATGACGGACAAATGACTGGGTAAAGATCCTGGTAGTTTTTGGTATCCCAGCAACACTCTCTGCCTGAGGAAGCATTTACCGTCATTTTGCCATATCTATAACTCCATCTGTGCTTATTCAGTGTGTATCTACATGGGTGGCAGTGTAGTATAATGGTTAGGGAGCTGGGCTTGTAGCTCAGAGGTTACAGTGTAGTGTAATGGTTAGGGAGCTGGGCTTGTAGCTCAGAGGTTACAGTGTAGTGTAATGGTTAGGGAGCTGGGCTTGTAGCTCAGAGGTTACAGTGTAGTGTAATGGTTAGGGAGCTGGGCTTGTAGCTCAGAGGTTACAGTGTAGTGTAATGGTTAGGGAGCTGGGCTTGTAGCTCAGAGGTTACAGTGTAGTATAATGGTTAGGGAGCTGGGCTTGAAGCTCAGAGGTTACAGTGTAGTATAATGGTTAGGGAGCTGGGCTTGTAGCTCAGAGGTTACAGTGTAGTGTAATGGTTAGGGAGCTGGGCTTGTAGCTCAGAGGTTACAGTGTAGTGTAATGGTTAGGGAGCTGGGCTTGTAGCTCAGAGGTTACAGTGTAGTGTAATGGTTAGGGAGCTGGGCTTGTAGCTCAGAGGTTACAGTGTAGTGTAATGGTTAGGGAGCTGGGCTTGTAGCTCAGAGGTTACAATGTAGTGTAATGGTTAGGGAGCTGGGCTTGTAGCTCAGAGGTTACAGTGTAGTGTAATGGTTAGGGAGCTGGGCTTGCAGCTCAGTGGTTACAGTGTAGTATAATGGTTAGGGAGCTGGGCTTGTAGCTCAGAGGTTACAGTGTAGTGCTTGTAGCTCAGAGGTTACAGTGTAGTGTAATGGTTAGGGAGCTGGGCTTGTAGCTCAGAGGTTACAGTGTAGTGTAATGGTTAGGGAGCTGGGCTTGTAGCTCAGATGGTACAGTATAGTGTAATGGTTAGGGAGCTGGGATTGTAGCTCAGAGGTTACAGTGTAGTGTAATGGTTAGGGAGCTGGGCTTGTAGCTCAGAGGTTACAGTGTAGTATAATGGTTAGGGAGCTGGGCTTGTAGCTCAGAGGTTACAGTGTAGTGTAATGGTTAGGGAGCTGGGCTTGTAGCTCAGAGGTTACAGTGTAGTGTAATGGTTAGGGAGCTGGGCTTGTAGCTCAGAGGTTACAGTGTAGTGTAATGGTTAGGGAGCTGGGCTTGTAGCTCAGAGGTTACAGTGTAGTGCTTGTAGCTCAGAGGTTACAGTGTAGTGTAATGGTTAGGGAGCTGGGCTTGTAGCTCAGCGGTTACAGTGTAGTGTAATGGTTAGGGAGCTGGGCTTGTAGCTCAGAGGTTACAGTGTAGTATAATGGTTAGGGAGCTGGGCTTGAAACTCAGAGGTTACAGTGTAGTATAATGGTTAGGGAGCTGGGCTTGTAGCTCAGAGGTTACAGTGTAGTGTAATGGTTAGGGAGCTGGGCTTGTAGCTCAGAGGTTACAGTGTAGTATAATGGTTAGGGAGCTGGGCTTGTAGCTCAGAGGTTACAGTGTAGTATAATGGTTAGGGAGCTGGGCTTGTAGCTCAGAGGTTACAGTGTAGTATAATGGTTAGGGAGCTGGGCTTGTAGCTCAGAGGTTACAGTGTAGTGTAATGGTTAGGGAGCTGGGCTTGTAGCTGAGAGGTTACAGTGTAGTGTAATGGTTAGGGAGCTGGGCTTGTAGCTCAGAGGTTACAGTGTAGTATAATGGTTAGGGAGCTGGGCTTGTAGCTCAGATGGTACAGTATAGTGTAATGGTTACTGTACTGCAGCTGAGTTTCCTCAGTAAAATATCCAGCTGTTTAAATGGATAGTGTATATCAGTTGTATAACTGGCTCTGAATGGGGGAGTCTGTTTCATGTCTAACATGTGTCCTGTAAATGAAATCCTCCAGTGGAAACTCCAGCTGTACACAAGAGTGGAGTGTAAATAACGTATGTTGTCGATGTTGCCCTGGAGAAGAGCGTCTGCTGACGGTGATGTGTTTTATTCCGTCCTGCTCTTCCTCACCCGAGTGCGGTTGGGTTTAAGCAGGGCCAGCAGGCATTCCAGCTCCAGAGCTGTCAGCTGGCCTCTCTGTGCTTTTGTCTGCCCCACAAAACCCTGTTAATAGTGTGTTTGGCAGGGTCTGCGCTGCTCCATGTTACGCTGTGGGGTCTTTAATTTCTAAAGCCACACAGGAGGGGAGCCTGCTGGGTTGCTGGCCGAGGGTAAATGCTGTCGTCGTTTCTCCCCCAGGCTGGTGGACTGTTGGGGAGTGTGTGTCTGCTCGGTGACCCCCCACCACCCCCCCAGCCCCTAGTTAGGTCAGGCTGGCTCCCGGTCGCTCCAGTCGCCCCAAGACAGGGCCCGTTAAATCGATTCGCCTTGGTGGGGCTGAGCCTTGATAAAAATATATGTATATATATATATATATATATATATATGTCTTATCTTGATCATGAAACAAATGGCTGAACAAAATTAAAAAAGAAAAACCCTTGTGAACGCTCCTGCATTTGTGCTTTGAGTCTGCTTTCCCTTTGCTTAATGGAGGGGCCCTGGCAGGACGTGAGCTCCAATACAGCAAAGCTCAGCCCTGGAGCCATGGAGTTACACTGCTGAGAGAGACCAGCCCCTCACCTCAGGACTGACCTGGAGTTACACTGCTGAGAGAGACCAGCCCCTCACCTCAGGACTGACCAGGAGTTACACTGCTAAGAGAGACCAGCCCCTCACCTCAGGACTGACCAGGAGTTACACTGCTGAGAGAGACCAGCCCCTCACCTCAGGGCTGACCTGGAGTTACACTGCTGAGAGAGACCAGCCCCTCACCTCAGGACTGACCAGGAGTTACACTGCTGAGAGAGACCAGCCCCTCACCTCAGGACTGACCAGGAGTTACACTGCTGAGAGAGACCAGCCCCTCACCTCAGGACTGACCAGGAGTTACACTGCTGAGAGAGACCAGCCCCTCACCTCAGGACTGACCAGGAGTTACACTGCTAAGAGAGACCAGCCCCTCACCTCAGGACTGACCAGGAGTTACACTGCTGAGAGAGACCAGCCCCTCACCTCAGGGCTGACCAGGAGTTACACTGCTGAGAGAGACCAGCCCCTCACCTCAGGACTGACCAGGAGTTACACTGCTGAGAGAGACCAGCCCCTCACCTCAGGACTGACCAGGAGTTACACTGCTGAGAGAGACCAGCCCCTCACCTCAGGACTGACCAGGAGTTACACTGCTGAGAGAGACCAGCCCCTCACCTCAGGACTGACCAGGAGTTACACTGCTGAGAGAGACCAGCCCCTCACCTCAGGACTGACCAGGAGTTACACTGCTGAGAGAGACCAGCCCCTCACCTCAGGACTGACCAGGAGTTACACTGCTGAGAGAGACCAGCCCCTCACCTCAGGACTGACCAGGAGTTACACTGCTGAGAGAGACCAGCCCCTCACCTCAGGACTGACCAGGAGTTACACTGCTGAGAGAGACCAGCCCCTCACCTCAGGACTGACCAGGAGTTACACTGCTGAGAGAGACCAGCCCCTCAACTTAGGACTGACCTGGAGTTACACTGCTGAGAGAGACCAGCCCCTCACCTCAGGACTGACCAGGAGTTACACTGCTGAGAGAGACCAGCCCCTCACCTCAGGACTGACCAGGAGTTACACTGCTGAGAGAGACCAGCCCCTCACCTCAGGGCTGACCTGGAGTTACACTGAGAGAGACCAGCCCCTCACCTCAGGACTGACCTGGAGTTACACTGCTGAGAGACACCAGCCCCTCACCTCAGGACTGACCTGGAGTTACACTGCTGAGAGAGACCAGCCCCTCACCTCAGGACTGACCAGGAGTTACACTGCTGAGAGACACCAGCCCCTCACCTCAGGACTGACCAGGAGTTACACTGCTGAGAGACACCAGAGACCAGCCCCTCACCTCAGGACTGACCTGGAGTTACACTGCTGAGAGAGACCAGCCCCTCACCTCAGGACTGACCTGGAGTTACACTGCTGAGAGACACCAGCCCCTCACCTCAGGACTGACCTGGAGTTACACTGCTGAGAGAGACCAGCCCCTCACCTCAGGACTGACCTGGAGTTACACTGAGAGAGACCAGCCCCTCACCTCAGGACTGACCTGGAGTTACACTGCTGAGAGACACCAGCCCCTCACCTCAGGACTGACCTGGAGTTACACTGCTGAGAGACACCAGAGACCAGCCCCTCACCTCAGGACTGACCAGGAGTTACACTGCTGAGAGAGACCAGCCCCTCACCTTAGGACTGACCAGGAGTTACACTGCTGAGAGAGACCAGCCCCTCACCTCAGGACTGACCTGGAGTTACACTGCTGAGAGACACCAGAGACCAGCCCCTCACCTCAGGACTGACCAGGAGTTACACTGCTGAGAGAGACCAGCCCCTCACCTCAGGACTGACCAGGAGTTACACTGCTGAGAGAGACCAGCCCCTCACCTCAGGACTGACCTGGAGTTACACTGCTGAGAGAGACCAGCCCCTCACCTCAGTACCAACAGGGATCACAGAGGGTTAATTGACAGCCAGAAAACGTCTAACAGATTAACTTTACAAGTAACACAATCACTGTAGCACAGCCACTCATACCAGCTGCTGCAGAACATGTCCCTTTGTGCTTAAAGAAACAATACCATTAAAAAAAAAAAAAACAGATCAAAAAAACCAAAAAACATACAAAACCTAAAAAGAAAAAAACAAAACGATGTCAGTTTTGACTGGCCCATGGGCGCTCTGCCAGCGGACGGAGCCATGGTGATTTGTGTCACAGCGCATGGGGTCATTAAGATCGCTGGTAATTAATGAACATCCGGCACCCACCCCCCCCCCAAACCCCAGCAGTGTCGCCGCCTCTGCGCTCGCTGATCACGCTACTCACGCTAATTGCGGCCCCGCGGCAGATGGCTGATCGCCAAATCCACGAGCCGCTGAGCGCCGGCTGATCATCGTTCTGAGGGTTCGGTCACATGACATGATGTCATCCCCGAGCCACTCAGGGCGAACGAGGGTGATACCTGACGATCTAGGGGGGAGAACTGAAACCCCTGACCCCGGCACGTCCCCCCAACACCCCCCCCCCCAAACTGCCCACTGCTCTTCCATGGCAATTACACCACTAAAGCCAATAAAACCAATATGAGGTTACTGACTGAGGTTATAGACTGCTGCACTTTTGTGATAACAGGGTGGGTTTTTCATGCTTCACACTCAGTTGCAGGTTAATGTAAAACCGGTCTGAGAGACTCACCCAAACAGCTCAAGCAGGAGGCTGGAAGGACAGCTGGCAACACTCATCGAACTGACATCCGTCAATGGCTGAGACAGCAGCTCCACCAAAAATACATAACAAACGCAAACACAGGGACAGATGTCAGGTCTAATTTTGTTTGGAAGTCAAATTTAGTTATTTATTTATTTTATTGAGTTTTTGCTGCGGGTCGTGTCCGTTCTGACAAACAATTGTCTTGCCAGCACTATGAAGGGCCCATGAGCTGCTGTTGTTATTGGTAACTTGGTGCTTCTCCTTGAGCTGCTTTATCAGGGCGTCATGAGTCATTCTGCTTTGCATTTAGTCGCCAACGACAAAAACTGGCTTCGCCCCTGACACTTCCCTGACTGCTCTTTCCTCATCTTCCAAGACGGATGAACTTTGCTTCTTTTGTGGACTCATATGACAGCGGTATTTGCTCAGTAAATTTACAGAATACCATCTTAGTGTACATATGAATTAATAACTGAATCATGTTCTATCGCAGCGTAAATATTATAACTGCGGGTGTGTAATACCATAGGCCTTGTGGTTCATTTGTCCAAATGAGCTTTAACCTCTTTAGGGTGGAGCCACTCTCAGCTGTCAGTCATTGACCTGTTTTAACCAATCAACATTTTTTACTGTGCGGTAGCCCCTCCCATTTTCAGTGGAACCTCGCCCGCCCCCCGGACGAGGAGAGGTGGGGGGAGGAGCAAGCTTCTCTGCTCCTCCATTTGGACTGTTGTCAGTTCCTGGTCCCTCCTTCAGCCAGGAGAGAACACACACACACACACACTCTCACTCACACACGCGCGCAGTATTGCGTGACTCCTCACGCTGTCAGTGTGAGTTAGCATTCACCTCGTCCAGGCCAATGGAGTCATTATCCATGCAATCACAGCAGATTAAAAAGAAGTGGCTAACGGGTAATGATTGTTAACAATGTGAGACGAGCCCCTGGCCAGACTCAGAGCACCCCAGAGGAAAGCAGCATGAGTGGCTTTCTATGTCTCTGCTTTTCAGGTATCTGCACAGATTACTGCATCTGTGTGACACACACACACACACACACACACGCACTCACACATTCATTTACACATACACACATACTCACACATACACGCTGACACACAAAATTGCCCTCACGTATGTGTGCACAAACACACACACATATTCACACACACACATACTCACACATGCACGCTGACACACTAAATTGCCCTCACGTATGTGTGCACAAACACACACACATATTCACACACACATACTCACACATGCACGCTGACACACTAAATTGCCTTCACGTATGTGTGCACAAACACACACACACACTCACACACACATAAACGTACATACACACACGCATGCACACACATTCATTTACACACACATACACACACACACACACACACATATACACAGTAAATCCACACTCTGTGTATATTTATGTCCTCAGTCGTGTCTTCCCCAGCCAGAGACATAATCCCTCCTGGGAGTTACTCTCCTGAAGAGCAGGTTTTAGCACAACAAATGACACTATGTGAGACACAGCTCGGCACAGGATCCGTCAAACACACTACATTTCCCACGGCACCACAGTGCTAAAGGTCATCGGAACAAGCTGGTCTTCTCGTGTGTATAAACAATTTAATGGCTGCCATTCTGCATTACTGCTGGGCAGGAGCTTTTCATCAGGTTTATCACCCTCATTATGTACCTGCCCCCCCCGGGGGGCCAGACACTCAGGCGCTGTCTTAGGGTCAGGCCAGAATCCCAAGGGGGGGCGGAGGTGTGAGGGTTTGTACTCTCATGTGCTGTGTGTAGGTTTGTAGGTTTGGGTACATAGCGTGTGTGTCGTTTTTGTGTATGCACAGTTTGTGTACTGTGTTTGTATGTGTAGTGTGTAAATATCGTGAGTGTGCGTATGTAAGTGTGTGTGTATATAAGTGTGTGTGAGTGTGTGTATGTGAGTGTGAATGTGTGTGTGTGTGTGTGTATATGTAAGTGCATGTGAGTGTGAGTGTGTGTGCGTGTGTAAGTGCATGTGAGCGTGAGTGTGTGTGAGTGTGTGTGGGAATGTGTGTGTGTGTGTGTGTGTATATGTAAGTGCATGTGAGTGTGAGTGTGTGTGGGTGTGTGTGTGTATGTAAGTGCATGTGCGTGTGAGTGTGTGTGAGTGTGTGTGGGAATGTGTGTGGGTGTGTGTGTGTGTGTGTAAGTGCATGTGAGTGTGAGTGTGTGTGTGTGTGAGTGTGTGTGTGTGTGGGTGTGTATGAGCGTGTGAGTGTGAGTGTGTGTGAGTGTGTGTGGGAATGTGTGTGTGTGTGTGTGTGTGTATATGTAAGTGCATGTGAGTGTGAGTGTGTGTGGGTGTGTGTGTGTATGTAAGTGTGTGTGTGTGTGTGTGTGTGTGAGTGTGTGTGGGTGTGTGTGTGGGTGTGTGTGTGTATGTAAGTGCATGTGAGTGTGAGTGTGTGTGTATGTGAGTGTGAATGTGTGTGCGTATGTAAGAGCATGTGAGTGTGAGTGTGTGTGAGTGTGTGTGGGAATGTGTGTGGGTGTGTGTGTGTGTATGTAAGTGCATGTGTGTGTGAGTGTGTGAGTGTAAGTGTGTATGTAAGTGCATGTGCGTGTGAGTGTGTGTGAGTGTGTGTGGGAATGTGTGTGAGTGTAAGTGCGTATGTAAGAGCATGTGAGTGTGTGTGAGTGTGTGTGGGAATGTGTGTGGGTGTGTGTGTGTGTATGTAAGTGCATGTGAGTGTGAGTGTGTGTGAGTGTGTGTGGGAGTGTGTGTGGGTGTGTGTGTGTGTGTATGTAAGTGCATGTGTGTGTGAGTGTGTGAGTGTAAGTGTGTATGTAAGTGCATGTGAGTGTGAGTGTGTGTGTGTGTGTGAGTGTGTGAGTGTGAGTGTGTATGTAAGTGCATGTGTGTGTGAGTGTGTGTGTGTGTGTGTATGTAAGAGCATGTGAGTGTGAGTGTGTGTGAGTGTGTGTGTGTGTGAGTGTGTGAGTGTAAGTGCATATGTAAGTGCATGTGTGTGTGAGTGTGTGTGAGAGAGCAGGCTCAGTGCCTTGGCATGGCTAATGAGCAGGTTAGCAGTGTATCTGAGGGTGCACAGAGCCTGCAGTGGGAGCCTCATCAATCTGCTCTGGGTAAATAGTAGTTTTCAGGGTGCATGAGGGCTGGGGGGTTCTCACACTGTTTGCTTTTTATTAATGCTGTTTGGGGCTCTCTCAGCTCACCGTGCCAATCTCAGTAATGAGTGCTGATCGAGGCACCGGGCCCGAGTTTGGGAAATAGGCTGGGCCAACAGGGATGGGATTTCTCCCAGATTTCATGAATGTTTGTTAAAAGTCAAGGTTTTCATTTTCCACCAGGCAGGATTTGTAGGCCTGAAACATTGCTGCTTTGAGACTGGGTCATTAGACCTTCAGGGAGGGGTCACAGGGAGGGGTCCAGCTCTTTTTGGAATACCCCTCTTTACAAGTAATTATTGGTGTAACATCCTTAGTGTTGCAGTTTGCTCTTGGTGTAACATCCCTAGTGTTACAGTTTGCTCTTGGTGTAACACGCTTAGTGTTACAGTTTGCTCTTGGTGTAACATCCCTAGTGTTACAGTTTGCTCTTGGTGTAACATCCCTAGTGTTACAGTTTGCTCTTGGTGCAACATCCCTAGTGTTACAGTTTGCTCTTGGTGTAACACCCTTAGTGTTACAGTTTGCTCTTGGTGTAACAGCCTTAGTGTTACAGTTTGCTCTTGGTGTAACATCTCTAGTGTTACAGTTTGCTCTTGGTGCAACATCCCTAGTGTTACAGTTTGCTCTTGGTGTAACACCCTTAGTGTTACAGTTTGCTCTTGGTGTAACAGCCTTAGTGTTACAGTTTGCTCTTGGTGTAACATCTCTAGTGTTACAGTAGGTCCTTGGTGAAACATCCTGTTGAGGAGGAAAGCCTCCTTCTTCTAGGTTCTCAGACAGGTTGAGACTGTGGTTGTGGCGATATAAGAAAAACCTCAGAGACGATAAGTCCCAGGTATATCAGAGCTTTAATCACACAGATCTGCAGGGAGGTCCCTTCACCTCAGTGATACGATCAGGAGCTCTCCGAACAGTAGGTTACATGAAATTATAACACAATTATAAGCACATATGTTCAGCCTACAGCTTTTGGTTTAACCTATGAAAAAAATTACACACCCATGGTGACATTTCAAGCCACGCCCCTAAGCGGCAAGAATTAACCAATTACATTCTATTTGTTCTTATAACATGTAAATGATTCATTACATTTCCAGTCAATGCCACCAT
Source organism: Albula glossodonta (assembly GCA_019788955.1). NCBI lineage: Eukaryota > Metazoa > Chordata > Actinopteri > Albuliformes > Albulidae > Albula > Albula glossodonta. The sequence continues at coordinate 14,854 of JAFBMS010000775.1, forward strand.
TTCCAGTAAAACACTTGTTTACTGTTTCATTGCTTCAGGTTTCTAACCTATTGCTAATAGGTCAGCCTATTGCTACCAGTAACTAGGTCACTGTGGTTAGGCCGGGTGGCAGACAGCCCTGGTTTGCTTAGGCCAGTTCTAAGAAATGTAAGAGGAAATTGTCTGCACCTGATGTATTCATAAACCAGTGCTCTCTCTGCACCAAGCAATCATTTAACGTTTATATGAAAGTGTTAAAAAATATGAAGAATATTTAAAAAATATAAAAGATATAAAAGATAAATTCTATGTTTCTTGACCCCACTCTTGCACAATCTCTAGAGTTGCAGTTGGCTCTGGGTGTAACCGTGGTGTGTTTCTGTTGTTGCAGATCTCTGCTCAGCCCTCAGAAAACTCAGACTGCGTTATCAAGCGTGAGCAGGAGAAATGCCTGGAGAAAATGGCCGAGGACGACCCCGCCAACGACCCAGAGTTCGGTGAGTGTGTATAGATCTGTTTATGTATGCATATTGGAGTCAAACACGTGAATGCTCTGAGACTGAGATTGACACTGACTTAATTGTATCCAAAACGCTGAAATCCTTGAACACACATCCTGTGTTTGCCTTTGCACAAGTTAATTTTGTGCAATAAAACAATATGACAGAGGACAAGTGGCCCGGAGTTGTCTACAGTTTTCAAAGCGTCTGGCTGTGAAAATGTTAACTCCCCTGACACCCAGAGGTTTTGTTTATGTGTGAGTGTGTGTGTGTGTGTGTGTGTGTGTGTGTGTGTGTGTGTGTGTGTGTGTGTGTGTGTGTGTGTGTGCACCTGTGTGTGTGTGTGTGTGTGTGTGTGTGTGTGTGTGTGTGTGTGTGTGTGTCTGTGTGTGTGTGTGTGTGTGTGTGTGTGAGCCTCTGTGTGTGTGTGTGTGTGTATGTGCATGGCTCTGTGTGTGTGTGTGTGTGTGAGTGTGTACATGTGTGTGTATGTGTTTGTGTATGCCTCTGTTTGTGTGTGTGTGTGTTTGTGTGCGCCTCTGTGTGTGTGTGTGTGTATATGTGCATGGCTCTGTGTTTGTGTATGTGTGTGTCTCTGTGTGTGTGTTTTGTCTGTGTGTGTGTGTGTGTGTTTGTCTGTCTGTGTGTGTGTGTGTTTCTGCCTCTGTGTGTGTGTGTGTGTGTTTCTGCCTCTGTGTGTGTGTGTGTGTGTGTTTCTGCCTCTGTCTCTCTGGAGCAGTAATCAGTCTCCAGCCTTCAGGGCTGTCACACATAGGGGGCAGAGAAGAGGTGCGAGCAGCCAGGGCCTGGTTAATTCGGCCGTTTAACTTCAGTATCTCCTGCATCATCACTCACTGCTCAGAGCCAGCAGCTTCCACAAGCACTGCGGGGACTGCACACCTCGTAAAACTGTGATTGACACCTCAAGGTCAACGTCCTGGAGGAAACATCTGCGCGCACAGTCATTAGCAATGATTCAGACAATAGCATGAATAAAAACAGAGAGAATTATGGAAGGCAGAGTCTTAGTCAGAGTTATGCTGAAGAACACATGCCCTCCTCATCCTCACCCTGTCAGCTCTGTCACCTTTTTCCAACCTTGAAATTCCTGGACCTGGAGAAGCTACTTTTTGTGCTGTTTATCTGCCACTCATACACATAATTATGTGAATGCAACAGTCATAATAAATTCATTCTTTGTCTGATAAAGCCTTTTGCTTGCTTGGTAACACATACCTATTTCATCTAGTGGCTATCATATCAGTGGAATTTCAGGTCAAAACAAAACCCAGCACACACTATTGCCCTCCAGCTGCATGAAGGAGAGCTATGGTTTGAGAGCATCAGGAAAAACAGAGTGCAGTTTGTGAGGTTCTTTCCAGGTCAGCATTTGCCAGGTTTGGTGGATAGATTTAACTCACACAAAAGTGCCAATCTGGTCCGACCCATAGTACTGTAAGGTTATGAGCAGCCTGGTCAGGCTCATAGTGCTGTAAGGTTATGAGCAGCCTGGTCAGGCTCATAGTTATGTAAGGTTATGAGCAGCCTGGTCAGACTCATAGTGCTGTAAGGTTATGAGCAGCCTGGTCAGGCTCATAGCGCTGTAAGGTTATGAGCAGCCTAGTTATGCTCATAGTGCTGTAAGGTTATGAGCAACCTGGTCAGGTTCATAGTACTGTAAGGTTATGAGCAGCCTGGTCATGCTAACAGAATGGTTATGAGCAGCCTGGTCATGCTAACAGAATGGTTATGAGTAGCCTGGTCATGCTAACAGAATGGTTATAAGCAGCCTGCTTATGCTAACAGATCGGTTATGAGTAGCCTGGTCATGCTAACAGAACGGTTATGAGTAGCCTGGTCATGCTAACAGATCGGTTATGAGCTGTGAGGACATCAGCCTGACAGGTGATTCTACCTGGACTAACACCAGGCTTCTGAGCCTGCAGTGTAGTAAGTTGTGGGGTGGAGGAACCTGCTAATCGGCTGTGCTTGAAAGGAGAGTCGGTGCCACTCTTTACCTGTTGCCTTGACAGGCCTGTCGCTGGTCATTCAGAGACAGGAAGTCAATGCGCTGAAGGGCTCTCCGATCAGCACCGCGGAGGAGACAGCAGTGCTGTGTGTGCAATACTGCAGGAGGACAGACAGACGGACTGACAGAGAGTCCAGCAAACAAAAACAAAAATAGACAGACAGAGAATGGAAGTCTGAAAGCATTCTGCTTCAACAGACAGACACTACTGTATTCACAAGTTTATTTACATATAATATATATGTAGTATGCCATGCATAATATGTCATTATGTCAGTCTCAAATAAAGTGTGTGTGTAAGTCATGTGCATGTGTGTGTGTTTGTGTGTGTGTTTTTATGCTGTTGTGTATGTTTGTATGTGTATGTGTTTTTGCATATGTGCATATGTGCTTGTGTGTCTATATCTGTGTGTGTATACTTGTGTGTGTGTGTGTGTGTGTGTATTCTAGTGTGAGTATATGTTTGTGTGTGTGTGTGGGCATTCCAGTGTGTGTCCAGTGTGGGTGTGTGTGTATTTTGTGTGCGTGTGTATATGTGTGTGGATGTATGTATGTTTGTGTATGTATGAGGGTGAGTTTGTGTTAGTGTGTGAGTGTGTGTGTGTGTGTGTGTGTGTGTGTGTGTGTGTGCGTTTATGTGTGTGCGTGTGTACATGCATCCTGGTGTGCGAGAATCATTACATCGCCCTCGCCGCTGATAAATTGCTGGTTGCCATCAGTTAAACACTGGTCCAGCGTTGCTAGGAAACAGAGCTGTGTCCGGTCCACGTTCGAGTGTGATGCTTCACCTTGAAGATCCTTCCTGCAAGCAACCTTCTGCTCTGCCTGCAATCAACAACTCCACTGGGCTGCAGGCCCGACACGCAGAGCTCTTCTTATATCTGCGTATGGAATATGGAGTGACCATGTATGACATCCAGAGGAATCAAGAATATATCTCCAGTATTTGCTCTGGATTTAATATTTGTGAGGGGAAGGTTTAGAAATTAAATATGGATTTAATATTTGCCAGGTTATGATGCATATTGACAAAACTACAAATCTGCTTTAGAAAGGATTCAGGAAGGCATGACATGACTTTGTGTTATTAATTATTTATAAAGCTGATATAGGAAAGGGCCCTGTTAGTAATAGCACCGGTATTTACTTTAATAATAACATCTATAACACCTGTATATTCTCAGTATGCCAGTGAGATTCCTGCTGCCTCCGTGGATAACCTTAGAGCAGCGCTGTTACATATACATTTATTCATTTAGCAGACGCTTTTATCCAAAGAGACGTACAAGGATCAGATACAGACATCAACAAATCTAAAAGTGCATCTATCAATAATGCTACAGTAAAACTAATAATTAAATCTAAGTCATAATAGCATAGCCAGGAAGAATGGTACATAGCCAAGTATTTTCCAGAGAAAAACATTGTTTTAGAAAGAATGCTTTAGGAGTGTACATTTACATTTATTTATTTGGCAGACGCTTTTATCCAAAAGATGTACAAGGATTAAATACAGACATCAAAAAATCTAAAAGTGCATGAAATAAAAATGAAAAAAAAAAATGGAATGCAACTCCACTCCCTTTAATTAAAGATAGAGAGTCAGGGCTGGTTGTGCGTCTTAGAGCTCGAAGATCATGTGTTAGTCTGAAGCCGATGGCGGAGGCTGAGCTGATGGGCTGTCTGTGCAGGAAATGGAGTCGTGGAGATTCCAGCTGTTTCATAAACGACAGCAAATATGAGGCGTATGACTATTCTGTGCTTTCCTCCTCGATCGTTGTACTTCTTCGTACTTCTGAGATATTGGAGAGTTGTTCGTACGAAGATATGGGTGTGCAAATATATCGATCAAATAAAATCAAACCCCACCCCCACAAAAAAAAACAGATATGGAGCAGTAGGACACATCTCTGTGATGCTCCAGAAACGCCGCAGCCGTCCTTGAGAAAGACGAACGCAAACGCGACTGACCCAGAATAGCAATGACAAGGATTCAGCCAGCATCACCCTGCAAAAGAGAAAAAAAACGTGAAAAACAGCACAGCACAGTCCTTCCTCTCTCTGCTCTTTATCTCCCCTAGCCTCTCTCCCTCCCTCTCTCCCTCCATCTTTCACAGTATTGGTATTCAGGTGCTGAAGTCTGTCTTCCCCCAGATGAATGAAACAACAGGCCGACAGTCTTACTTTGCAGGTGACAGGAGCGGGGGAGGGTAGAAGCAGGTAGAGAGGGTTAGGTATGGATCTCTGTAGATCTTAAGTCAATATATCTGCTCCTATATTTTAAGAATTCACACTACACCACCTTAACTACCCTTTCAATATTAATCTGTCCTAGCTTGGCCTATCAGCCCAGCTGAGAGTGAAGTGGAATAATAACGTTTTAGCTTTTATCGCCATCTAGTGCCCGTTTAGTGCAGTGCTCCTGTTTCCTCCATAGAGGTTCTGAGCTGTGAAGTAGCCAATCCAGTTTAATTAATCTGTCCTTCCATTGCAATCCATGTTATCACTGAGTCCTTCTTTCACAATGTTCCTGTACATCCTGTCCTGTTTTTAACTCAGTTTGAGATGACGCTGCCCTGTTTTTATTGGTTTTTAACATAGCTGAAGTGGATTTTACCCTGTTTTGAACACCATTTCATGTGATCTGTTTTTAACGGTTTTTTAATATGTTTGAAGTTGTTGCCCTTTTTGAGCACGGTTTATGTTGACCTTGTTTGTGTTTTAACATGCCTTTTAACATGGTTTGCACTGATCTGGGCTGACAGGGTGCCCGTGGATGTGGGACAATCTGACATGCTGGCAGCCGGCCGCTGTGGGGGACGTGGTCATGGTCAACTGTCCAGAGATCTTCAGAGTCATGAGCCTGGAGTTTGAGGGTGAGCCATGGGCTTTGGCCACAGTGTGAGTGTGCGTGCGTCCGTGCGTGTGTAGAGGAGGGGCTTTGAGAAGCACAGTCAAGAACCATCCATCTCCATGACACCTGCCATTTCATATAGGGTGTAAAAAACATTTGATTATTGACTGCATGCAGGCCAATGAGATTGATCCAGAGTCTGGAATGGGTGCTGGCCAATGAGATTGAGGCTTGACTGTGTTGCTAGCCAATGAGATGGAGCTTGAGTGTGTTTTTGGCCAATGAGAGTGAACTAGAATATGAGCTGACCAATGAGATTGAGCTTGACTGTGCGCTAACCAATGAGAGTGAACCAGAACGTGTACTATGCTTTCAGAGTTGGGAAAGATCAGCCGTAACTGCACGGAGGAAGGCTGGTCCGACACCTTCCCTCACTACGTGGACGCTTGCCTGTCCGAAAGCAACGGCACGCATCCTGTAAGCTTTTTTCCCATCATCCTCTCTGTCCTTATTCACCTGTATGGATCTATACCTCAGAATTCTCATTCGCCACTTCTCTGCTGAGGGCCAAAGGCAGCAAATGACTCGAATGTGATTTAGATCTCTCTGATTCCCTGTAATGTAAAACTCCCTGGCTGCATGTGATTTAGATCTCTCTGATTCCCTGTAATGTAAAACTCCCTGGCTGCATGTGATTTAGATCTCTCTGATTCCCTGTAATGTCAAACTCCCTGGCTGCATGTGATTTAGATCTCTCTGATTCCCTGTAATGTCAAACTCCCTGGCTGCATGTGATTTAGATCTCTCTGATTCCCTGTAATGTCAAACTCCCTGGCTGCATGTGATTTAGATCTCTCTGATTCCCTGTAATGTCAAACTCCCTGGCTGCATGTGATTTAGATCTCTCTGATTCCCTGTAATGTCAAACTCCCTGGCTGCATGTGATTTAGATCTTTCTGATTCCCTGTAATGTCAAACTCCCTGGCTGCATGTGATTTAGATCTCTCTGTTCCCCTGTAATGTAAAACTCCCTGGCTGCTCTACAGGACTTGTACTTCGTGTCCGTGAAGGCCCTCTACACTGTGGGCTACAGCACCTCCCTGGTCTCCCTGACGACCGCCATGGTGATCCTCTGCAGGTTCAGGTGAGTGCAGTCCAAGGTGGAGGGGGGCTGAGCATACACTGGCTGCAGTTTGTTAATTCCTCTCCTGCAATGCACTTCTTCAGCTCGCTGCTGTCTATGTGAGTGTGTATGTTTATGAGTGAGCGTGTGTGTGTGAGTGTGTGCGTATGTGTGTGTGTGTGTGAGTGAGCGTGTGTGAGTGTGCATGCCTGTGTGTGTGTGTGTGTGTGTGTGTGTGTGTGAGAGTGAGTGTGTGTGTGTGAGTGTGCATGCGTGTGTGTGTGTGAGTGTGTGTGTGCATGCGTGTGTGTGAGTGTGTTTGTGTGTGCGGGTCTGTGTGTGTGTGTATGTGTATGTGTGTGTGTGAGTGAGTGTGCATGCGTGTGTGTGTGAGACTGTTGGGATGTTCTGTGCTACAGTCACACTCCTCTCCCTCCTGCAGGAAGCTGCACTGCACCAGAAACTTCATCCATATGAACCTGTTTGTGTCCTTCATCCTGAGAGCCATTTCCGTCTTCATCAAGGATGGAGTGCTGTACGCCGAGGAGGACAGCAATCACTGCTTCATTCACACTGTGAGTCAAACCAAGTGAATCACTGATTCATGCACATCAGTTCACACCCAGTGAATCACTGATACATGCACACTGAGTCACACCCAGGGAATCACTGCTTCATACACACTGAGTCACACCCAGCGAATCACTGCTTCATACACACTGAGTCACACCCAGGGAATCCCTGCTTCATACACACTGAGTCACACCCAAGGAATCCCTGCTTCGAATCCTCTCACACAGAGTTAATCTGTGATTAATATGTTTAGTGAGTCACACACAGTGAATCTGTAATTCACATGTTGACTGAATCATGCAGAGTGAACCACTGCTTCATATACACAAAGTGAATCTGTGATTCATGTGTGTACTGAATCACACCAAGTGAATCTGTGATTCATGTACTATCTGTCTGTATCCAGGTGAAGTGTAAGGCAGTGATGGTGTTCTTCCACTACTGCGTCATGTCAAACTACTTCTGGCTCTTCATTGAGGGGCTGTACCTCTTCACCCTGCTGGTGGAGACCTTCTTCCCTGAGAGGAGATACTTCTATTGGTACACCATCATTGGATGGGGTAAGACGTCAATCACCATGGCAGGGCGGGGCTAGAATCGGACCCCAGTTACCCGGGTCATGTGGTTTGAGTAAAAATGTCACTGGAAGAAAATGATCTCTATTTCTTGGGTGCCATATTTGAACATGTTTTTGAGAAGATTAAAAATGCAGATCATTTCTGAAGCATATTATAACAATTTTCCCGATTTGCACCTGATTTAGCTGGCTATCATACACAGTCATTTACTACGTTTGGCCTTCACCATGACAAGGAGATGCAGTTATCAAATTTAAAAATCAGCTGTCATGTGTTAGGAAGTGTTCCCTTTCCACAGATGCTCTGTGATCTAAATGTATGACAGACACGTTTGGAAAATGTACGCAGCGGTCTTCTATTCAAACATTCCTAGTTCAGATGAGTGAAGACAGTGAAATGTCTGTGCATTGAAGGATTTTGGCCATTTGTGTTTTGCACCCTGGCAGGGAGGTATGTGTTTGTGGTGCTGACTGTTTCTGTGTGTGTGTCTGATCTTCCAGGGACCCCCACAGTGTGTGTGACCATCTGGGCTGTCCTCAGAATGCACTTTGATGACATTGGGTAAGGGCAATACTAACAAACGCACACACACATACACAAACAAACACACACACATACACGACACACACACATGTGCAGTATGTGTTGAGGCTTGTGAAATTCTGCTGCGTAAGATTTTTTTTCACTTCATACTAAGTAAACTAAACTTTCAAGAAAGATGTCAAGGTTCCGTAAAAAGTAGGAAGAATGCTAACAGAAGCAGGGAGGCTCAGCGAAATGAGACTAAGGGGGATTTATCTGAGGTCTGGAAAAAACAGGGTTAAACAAGGCGAACAACAAAAGATTTTTCACGGTGAGTTCTGTCAGTACGACAAGGGGATATCAGTGGAAATGAGTCCAGGGTAAATTACAGACTGCTAATGGGAGATGTTATTTTCCCCTGAGAGCTGTCAATGCTTGAGACAGCTCGCCGGGTCGTGTAGCAGAGGCAGGAGCCTCGGACTCGTGCCGTTGCATGTTCTCGCAGAGGCAAGAGCCTCGGACTCGTGCCTTTGCATGTTCTCGCAGAGGCAGGAGCCTCGGACTTGTGCCGTTGCATGTTCTCGCGCTCATGTTCTTACTCGCAGGTTGCAGTAACAGTTTGTGGCTTTCTTTCCAGCTGCTGGGATATGAATGACAATGCTGCCCTCTGGTGGATAATTAAGGGACCTGTGGTGGCATCGATCATGGTGAGCTACAAGCAGATTCAATCACTGATTCATCTATGGACACAGATTCAAGCCACGGGTTGGACGTTCAGCTAAAAGTGTGATTCACATTAGAGAACCAGACTTTGATCAGACTGCATTGTGGGTTTGAGTCATTCTGCTGCAGTCACCCCTGGGCCTGTATAAAGTTTTACTTTGGGGAAAAGGTTTCAGACAAACTGATTAGTGAAAGACATGAGGATCAAAACTAAGAATGACTTTGTCGTCTGACTTTGTATGCCCTTTTCCTCTGTGTGTCAATCAAACACATCATGTTCACAAATCTATGGTTGTTTTTTTTTCTTTTTTTTTTCATTTTTCAGCCGGTGCTGAAGTTTGTACCATGATGGACAAAAGTCTGTCTGTGAATAAATACTTATGAATATTTTCAGCATGTTACTCCAAAATTATGTTACTCACAGTATCACAATACTGTGCACATTATCACAATGCTGTGCACTGTATCACAATACTATTGCCTCATATTAATGTAACTGTTTTGCTTTCCAGATAAACTTCGTCCTCTTCATTGGCATCATAATTATCCTGGTTCAGAAGCTCCAGTCCCCAGATATTGGAGGAAATGAGTCCAGTATTTACCTGTGAGTGAACTTCACCTGAGAGCAGTCACTGAGAGCGCGCAGCATTCATATACACAATAGTCAGCAGCACACAATGTGGAGCACATTGTATAAAAATACAATCTCACATTTGGTTCACTTATAAAGGATAAAAAGGGCCGATTCTGTGAGAAAGGGCCTAACCCTGCCCTCTTTTCCTTAAACCTGGCATCAGATATACCCACAATCCCCCACAACCTGAACCTTGCGACCATGATAATGGCCTAAAAGCAATCGTTTCTATGATTTTGACCTCCATTCCCTTACCCCTCCCCCGACCACCAGTGACAGTGCCCCACTGATCAGCCTGGCACCTTCAATGTTCCACTAGAAGTGATGTCATAAACGCTGGTGTGATTGACAGGAGGCACTGATCAGCCTGGCACCTTCAGTGTTCCGTTAGCAGTGATGTCATAAACGCTTGTGTGATTGACAGGAGGCACTGATCAGCCTGGCACCTTCAGTGTTCCGTTAGCAGTGATGTCATAAACGCTGGTGTGATTGACAGGAGGCACTGATCAGCCTGGCACTTTCAGTGTTCCGTTAGAAGTGATGTCATAAACGCTGGTGTGATTGACAGGAGGCTGGCCCGCTCCACCCTGCTGCTGATCCCCCTGTTTGGAATCCACTACACCGTGTTCGCCTTCTCGCCAGAGAACGTGAGCCAGCGGGAGAGGCTGGTGTTCGAGCTGGGCCTGGGCTCGTTCCAGGTGAGCGCTCTGCACCATGGGAAACACATAAATCCTAACAAGGTTGCTTTACTCTTCATGGTGTGAGGAAACCGATTGCCTAGAACCATCATCATATCACAACTCAGTCAGTTTAAGGTAACAGTGTTAAAGACTAATGAATAATGAAATCGTTTAAGTTTTCATTCTCAAATGGTTCAGTCATTGTCCTTCTCAAATGGGTTCCCTCTAAAAAGGGCCATATTTCCATGGCATTTTAGTGGTTGGTTTCCTGTTTTTTTTTTTCACCCACACCATCCCTTTCACACCAACCCCTCCTCCCCCAAGAGGGGGGGTGTGGTCCTCATGAATGTATTTAAATTCATAAAATAAATGGCGTAGTCTCATCATTGTGTATCCATACTGTGTAAGAACATGAGTGCATTTTGCAGCTCTGGTAATGCCGCCTGGTGGCAGTACCTTTTTCAGACACTAGGGTGTGCTGCTGTACAAACGAGACTAGAGCAATCCACAGCATGATGTCCAGACTAGCACCCTTGACTCCTTTACTGCTCCACCACTGTCTGAACGTGTAGCTGGGGCGTTTTCCACATAATTCTCTGTGAAATCACTGAAATCACTTCTTGGGGGAACCTTCTGTATGAGCTGTCTCTACTCCAGTGCTCTCTGGGGGGTTCTGGGGGGTGGTGGTGGGGCTGGGTGGGGGTGCGACTGTGGTTCATTAGCAGCTGTCTGTCATAGTCATTTCTGTACAGAAAAAGGAGGAAATCACACACCCTGGCGCATTATGTGTTAGTATTTTTTGAGACGATGATTGCTTTTGCGTTCTGTGTTCTTCTGCTGCTTGGAGCAAGGTGGTGCGGAGGATTTCCACAGACACAGCGGCCCGTCCGAAATCACATACTATGCCCTGTCTGGCAGGCAAAAATCTGTAAGCGTAGTATGTAGTGCGTCCAAAATCTCAACCCGGCTGAATCAGTATACGAGCATTACCCGGATAGCATACTGCCTCTGGTAAAATTCTGCAAGGACTGCACACTGTGCTGTCCCACAAGGCCGTTGGGTGGATAAATACCAAAGAAGAAGACAGCAGAGATGGCAGAGTTCTATGAAGTTTGAAAACTTTTTGTAAACTTCCGTCCATCAAACTGAAGAAAATAGCAAGCGTAGTATGTCGGAAACCTCTTGTACTGCACTGGGTAGTAGGCACTATGTTGACACAAGAGCAGTACACTTTTGTTCAAATTTTGAAAATTAAAAAATGACCACTCGTATTCAAAAGCACTTCCATTTAGTAGCTGATAAAAAGCAGACAGAACTTATTAATCTTCAGGCAATCAAATGAGACACAGAGGAAACAGCCCAGTATAGAAATGAGCCTGGTGCACAAACCCTTCAACGTCTGTCAATGAGTGCGACTAAAGGAGCTGGAAATGATTCTTTGACTTTGACAGGTTGTTGAGTCAGTAATTATTTTTTACGCCTTTTCATTTTGGAGAGGATTGTATATTTTAAATTAATGAAAGGGCTGAATAAGGTTAGCTGCAAAAAAAAAAATCTTTCCAGTCAAAAAGTACAGGCCAGGACTTTCTGAGTGATCAAGTCCAAGCTTGATGCAGTGCTGGATAATCTGTAGACTGGATGTAAACAACAAGTCTGGTTTGGCTAAATGGCCCGTTCTTGTCCTAACAGGTTCATATGTTCTTTTCTTGCAACACTGCCTCACTCTGTTTTTGTTATTGTGAAATTTCCCTGACTTTTGGACAGGTAAAAATACCTGAGGACCATGTGTCCTGGATTTTTTTATGGCTTTTCTGAAGAAACACAGTATGGTGCAGTTCTAGAACTCACTGTGTGGTTCTAGAACATCTAAGTGTGGTGTAGGTCTAGAACTCACTGTGTGGTTCTAGAACATCTCAGTGTGGTGTAGTTCTAGAACTCATGGTGTGGTTCTAGAACATCTCAGTGTGTTGTAGTTCTAGAACTCACTGTGTGGTTCTAGATCATCTCAGTGTGGTGTAGGTCTAGAACTCACTGTGTGGTTCTAGAACATCTCAGTGTGGTGTAGTTCTAGAACTCACTGTGTGGTTCTAGAACATCTCAGTGTGGTGTAGTTCTAGAACTCATGGTGTGCTTCTAGAACATCTCAGTGTGGTGTAGGTCTAGAACTCATGGTGTGCTTCTAGAACATCTCAGTGTGGTGTGGTTCTAGAATAGCTGGGTGTTGTGTGGTTCTCTAACAGCCCCTGTGTTTTGTGCCCCTTTAGGGTTTCGTGGTGGCTGTTCTGTACTGCTTCCTGAATGGAGAGGTAAGTGCTCGGCTTCCCCCCTCCAACATCATCTTCAGCCCCACCCACTTGTCCTCACCGGCAAAAGCTTCTCCACCTTTTCCACTATTTATCCATTTGTTTATGTCTTTCCCTGTCTTATGAACATATTTTTGTCGGTTTGTTTGCATGTTCATTTATTCATCTTGCTGGAGTTGTAAAAAACCTTGCACATCCATTTTTCAGTTTTGCCAATAAACAGAAGGCTTGCAGCAACAGTTGTGTACTGTCAATGTTTCATGTCTCTGTGAGTAATAAAGTTTTTTTCAAAACACCACATGACTAAGGTTGAACTGCAGATCAGTTACACTTGATACATTGATAACACTCATTCATTCATTCACTCACTCACTTTCCCATTTACACACTGACTCCTTCACAACCTAATATTCCTGATGTTCCATTCTGAACACATATTTTTGTGGAATCAATAATTTCTGTAGGGTTATGAGCACGTGCTTTTTCGGTCACATGCATATGCTCATATGAATATGTATAAACATCATATATCATAGAGTTTCCTGGTGAACAGCTGTCCTTTCTTTCACCGGTCCGCCCTGAGGAAGTTAGTCCAAGTTGCCCAGCAGAAATAAAAGAAAAATAATAATAATAAAAATAAACAAGACACCCAGCTGCTGTGCTAGGAATTCTGGGATATAGTGCAAGCTCCCCTGCAGGTCTTCCGTAAGCAGATCCAAGTTCGTAATTTCCCCGGCGATGGGGCCACATCAGTCAGCTGAATTACGCTGAAAGGGAGATCAGAGTGATGATTCGCCCGGGGAAAAACAAGTAAACACTGACATATTGGGCATGCTGCATTTTTAATAGTTAATAATAGTTTAATAATTAATATTTAGTTTTTTATTTGTTTTTTGTAGACATATAAAGTGTGGGCATGCGGCGCAGAGAGGAAAATGGCCCAGCTGAATTTTAGAGGGTTTTTTTTTTGTTGGACTTTGAGCTGCGATGCTTTGATCGCGGCATTGCCCTGGCCTCGCCGAGGCCCGAGAGCCTGATGAACCGCCGTGGCGGAGCATCTCGATGAAACTGCTGGTTGTTTGACAGTTGGGGGGGGGGGGGGGGGGGGGTTTCCATGGAAATACTAATCCCAGCGCAAAGCTTCATGTCTGCGTCTGGGGTTTCAGTGTGACAGATAGATATACAGACAGGCAGACTGAAAGACAGACAGATGAATGTATATACTGAGACAGCTATTCAGATAGATAGATAGATAGATAGATAGATCTGTGTTGTATTGAAAACTTGCATTGCATCACAGATGTAAGAAAATAAGACACTAATGATGACGAGATTACAACTAGGTACTTTCTGTCCCAGCACCGACATGTAGCTTCTACTCCAGCACTGAGAATGCACAAAAATAGAGACGTTTTTGATGATGTCATCCCTCAGAGGATAAACTGAGGCCTCTTCAAAAGAGGAGGAGCATTAACCCCACGGTCCAATCGCAGTGCAGGCTTTTTGATGATGTCATCCCTCAGATGATAAACTGAGGCCTCTATTCAAAAGAGGAGGAGTGTTAACCCCACAGTCCAATCGCAGTGCGTGCTCTCCACATCTGGCACCTTCCCACTTCTTTCTGATTGGCTACTTGAGAGGTGTGTCAACACACTCATCTGTTAAAGCAGTGGGTATTCATTACTGCTGAGCAGGAGCACACCACCTTGCAGAACCCGTCAGTGCTGAGAAGACCTCGGTATCAGTTGTTTAAATGAGCAGAGTCAGGTGTGTTATCTGCTCGATTATAGTGGAAACTCACGGCTACACTGGCCTGGTGTGGATTAGACTGGCCAGCCCTGATCTTCATAATCCCCTGCTGTCCGTACCCATATTGTTTCCCCAGGTCAACCCGGCTAAAAGAGAAAGGGGTTCCCTTTTGACGCACACACAAAATATAAAATATGAAACAAGTGAATAACAGAACAAGAGAAAGATAATAAGCGTGTGTCCTTACAGCTCTGTACATTAAAAAATGACCTTTTCAAGTTTCTCCCTGAAGGTACAGTCGGAGATAAAGAGGAAATGGCGGAGCTGGACCGTCAACCGGTACTTTGCTGTGGACCTGAAGCACCGGCACCCTTCGCTGGCGAGCAGTGGGGTGAACGGGGGCACGCAGCTGTCCATACTGAGCAAGAGCAGCTCGCAGGTCCGAATGTCCAGCCTGCAGGCGGAGACTCCGGCCACCTGAGTGAGCCCGCCCCCGCCTAACCACACCCACCACCCACCTGCTGACCGGCCCTGCTCCAGCCTCTAGTGAGCACACACCTAAACACACTCTACACACACTCACATACTTACACACACACACACTTAAATACACTGTGCACATGCACTCTACTCTCTACACACACATTCACACTCAAGAGTACTATGTAAAGACATTCCTTACACAATCACACAAATACACCCACACACATCACAGACTCAAGCACACATGTACACACGCACAGGTCTGTACACATACACACACACAGACCCAAACCACCACATAAACACATACACACCAAGCCCTCTCTACAAGCACACACACACGTGTGCACACACACTCACAGCCAGCCTCATCTCCATGTTCCGGTCACACCTGTACCAACAGAGAAGAATCGCCCAAGGAGGCTCTCTGCTTCCCCCTAGTGGCCCCAGAGTGAAACAACAACGACAACAAATAAAAACAAATGCAAGCAAAACTCAAGACAAGACTATTGGAAACAAAACAAAAAAGACAAGAATATAAACAAAAGGCAAACATAGATTGTTTTGACTTGTACATATCATCATGGCGGAATGGAAAAGACCATCTTCCCCCTGTCCTTGTCAGTTTTTTGTCTTTTTCTTGAGAAGAGGAATTAAATGGAAATGATCGCTACTAACATTGACAAAAATATGTGCATGTGGTCACTGAGCTATCTGTATTTTCTGAATAGAGAAGGACTCGGTAGGAAGCATGTGAATTTATGTGTTACGTGTTCTTTGGTCCAGCTGTCCTAGCTTCCCATGTGCGCGCCAAACAAAATGGCGCTACATCCAGGTACCAGTGGATGGAAATCTTCTTATGTTTTTTTTTAAAATCACAACAGAATGCGCTAACAACAGACCGCAGGCACCCCGGCGTCTGACTCAGACTGAGGAGGAACTATCAATGACTATAACGTGATTCTGATGCGACAGCTGGCGTCATCACCCTGACGCAAACAAGCAGGAGGGACTGCTGTAGATTTTTTTGTGGTGTAAAATACACTACTCATTGTTCACAGCGGGCTGTTCGATGTCTCTGCTGACGTTATTCGCTTGAGTGGATATAATCTTCGTGGATTGGTCAGTGGTGGCAAGAAGAGTTGGTTGTTCATTTTGAACAGCGGATGGAACCGGAGACGGTGGGACACTGCTGCGTGGCGCCGTGAGGAAACTTCACAGCGATGGGAAGTGGGAAAGAAAAAAGTTGGCTGTACAGAAATAAACAACACTGTTTTGATTGTATGAACCTTTCGTCCCAACCAAGTGCGTTGCTCTGTCTCGGAGTTTACAGCTAACCAGCAGACAGAGTTTAGATCGACAATTTGCTTTTATAAAAACTGCAAAAACAAGCTTGCCTAGAAATATTAAAAATAGCCTGTTTCCATTAAATTAGGGGCCTTTGTCAGTGTCAGAGCTTTGCGTTGTGTAAGGGTTTGCGTAGTGTATCGATTTTAGGAAACCCGTGGTCAGATTATGAACTAATCTGACCGCTCTCTTCCCCGATGCATCTTGGTGAAGGGAATAAGTTTAACACAAAAGCAAATAAGGCAGGTGCAACTACATTTTGAAATAAGATGGAAATCAAGTGAAACATCCGGTTATGTAGAGCAGACGCACGTAGAAATGGAATGTGTGACTCATTCCAATCACATGGATTTGGCTGTTGCCAACAATTTAAAAAATGTGCTAACTTTCTGACCTGCTATAAAATGCTAACATTTGCTGAGAACGACCATGACAAAAATGACCAAAACCTTAGCAAATTTAGCATAGAAAATGCCTTTTTTCCTTGTGAAGAGGTGTAAAAGTTTATTCTATAGCCATTAGTACAGAACATGTCAAAACGTTTGAGCAGAAAATACACTCGTGAAGAGTTTTGTGTACAGTTGTAATTTGTATGACTTTTATTTCTACATTTCTTTCTATAGTATGTGCAATTACTGTGAAGCTCTGAACTTTCATTGAAAAACAACTACTGGAGTCCGATCTGTAGAGTTTTTTTTGTTGTTGTTGTTGTTGTTTTTAGGTATATCTTTGCAGCTGCATTTTCTTTATAGTGGCGTTAAGCTTAAATTTAATATGCTGTCAATGCTAAATGAGTGACGATGCTATCTAGGTGTTTGCTGGATTTGCCATCTACATGGCAATTTTATTTCATTCAAAAAAATCTGTCAATTCAGGTGGAATGTTCTCAACAGGAGCTTTGTTTCGTGTCATGCAAGTACTATGTATGTCAAAAACGTAACTTTTTAGCATTGGGTTTTACAGCTTGAGTCTGGAAGCTCTCAGTAATTACATCAGAGTTAAAGGCCATGGGGTGCTTTTATTCCAAAGATGAAGATGGATCAATCAAGCAATTGTTCAATCAATCGAGATGCATTTGTGATGATGCGTTTCATAAATCATGAAACAGTAGTGATAAAACCTTTCACAGAGGACCCCAGTATGAGCGCGACGGGAGCACCGGGAAGAACACCCAAGTTGCAACAAATTGGAAGGATCCTCGGGAGGAGCGACAGCCCGAGAATGGGGGAGTCAGACGCTGCCTCTTCTTTCGTGCCTCTCCATTCATCTGCAGTAGCTGCGTTGGCTGCGGCAGCTGCTGAGAGATGATGTCACTGAAGGATGGCCGGACACGCCCCCAACAACCCCACCCTCCCCCCCCAGCCCGGCCCAAGCCAGTTCTCTCTCTCTCTCTCTCTCTCTCGTTTTTTCAGATGCTCGCCCAAAGTGCCTTTGGGTCACGACAACAACAGTATTAAAACGTCACAAACAAAA
This sequence comes from Albula glossodonta, assembly GCA_019788955.1. Taxonomy (NCBI): domain Eukaryota; kingdom Metazoa; phylum Chordata; class Actinopteri; order Albuliformes; family Albulidae; genus Albula; species Albula glossodonta. The sequence continues at coordinate 32,404 of JAFBMS010000775.1, forward strand.
CAGGATGAGGTATTTGGTTTAGAAAAAAGTGAATATTTAAATCACATCAAATAAAGTCCAATGATATTGTTTAATTGAAGTGCTTTTTGTAAATGATAAGTCCATATGAGAAACCGGGAGGCCTTTGAGATGTATTCACTGTTTTTTTCGTAAGACACTGTCTTTACTTCTGACCCAATATCTTTCTAAATAAACCTGCAAAACTGAAGGTGAACCTGCAAAAATCTCCTGTTTACAGGACACCAATCAATTCCTTAGCTTTCAGGTCTCTCATAGTGGGAGAAACGTGTCTGTATCACTGTTTTTATTCAAAATGTGACGTGCATAGTGTATGGAAAAAAATAGAATAAACTATTCTCTGGGTGCTGACGTAAGAAAATACACGTCAGAATGTATTCTGCAAATATTAAAGATACCATTTTATGTCAAGTGAGTTTTACAAAAGGAAATAAATGGATTATATTTCTTTGGTTACCTCAGATCAGCTATAAATAAATTTATTTAATTTTAAAATTAAATTTTAAAATTTACAAATTAAATTTAGTTTGAATTTCAGTTCTCAGCTGGTCCCTTGCTTATTTAGTGATGTTGGGACCCACATTCACAGTACTCCAGCTCTACTGTCACTCTGCTCTCATTTAAAATGGACAGACACACCATACATTGACCTGAAAAAGCACAAGCAGCATGACTTTGTTTCTCTTGCCCTTGATGTGTTCTGAGACAAAGTGCATGAGGTATAGTATCATGTGATATTAAATGCAGAACAAGACAAAAAAAAAAAAAATTAGATAAATTTACTTATAATTTACAGTGACAAATTACATAACTAAGCAGTTGAATGCCAAAATATCCATTATATTCTTTCTTTTTTGGAGAACACTCACAGTTACTCTGTTGATGTAATCAGAACACAAGTCAACCAATATAAGGATGTGAGGTCACACAGGAAGTGACATAATAGGAATGAGTCTGACCAGGGATTGGTGGGTTCCAGCTGATACAGAATGTTCTAGTGTGACTGTAAAATGCAAAGATGACTCCTCTCCAAAAAGTATAGTTAAAAGTATAGTATACCTTTTCTCAAAGTCAATGGAAAGCTTTCCTTACAATACTCTCTGTTACTTTAAAAAAAAAAAAAAAAACATTTTGAGGATCTGTTTGCAACCTGAAACACAATCCTGAGAGCAGAGCACGAGAGCACAATGTTTTCATGTTTCTACAACTTAAAATATGTTTAAAGTGTATTTGGCTAACCGAGTGTATTATATTTTATTCTTTTTTTTTTTTTAGTCTGTTTACCGTACGACTAATACCTCAGATATATACTTACTCACTTCTAGTGATGGAAAACGAGACCATTTCCTTTCACTTTCCAGGTCTATAATTGTAAAAACTACATAAACTAGTTAATAATTTTAGAAAATACAGAGGTAACTTTGGGTTCATTAAAATGATCATTGCGCTGTTGGAGATCAGAAATGCACTGTACCTTCTGAAGAGTTACAGAAAAATGACCCAAAGGGTTCAAGAGAGGAATAATGGATGTTTTAGTTTAAATGTAAAAATATCAGATAGAGGCTGACAATCAAACAACATAATTTTTGATGTTTTTTTTTTTTTTTTAACCTTATTTGGAAGTGAGCGGCAATTAACCGCTGGAAAAGTTTCAGTGTTTCAGTTCACCAGTGGTTCAGATCAGCCAATGTTATTGACTGGCCCAATGTTCAGTATTCTTATCTGTTATTGAACTCCTATTAATCAAAAACAATGAGTACTTTGGGAGAGAGAGCCTTAATGTCTCCTCTCTACATTGATGTCAAAATAGAAGTGTGACCTTTGTTATTTTCTATATTTAGAGATTGTTGAAATCAATGCGTATGGACGATGAAGTAGTGATTTACAAAGTTTATGTGTTTTGAAAAAAAAAAAAAAAGATGTATAGATGAATAAATATATTTATGGCGGCTTCAATTCACAATAAGTGGTGAGGTCAAGGTGGTGAACAGATTTAGGTATTAAAAGCTACAATTACAGTATTTTCTCAATGGAATTGTCTTTGGTATCAGTGAATAGATCTTACCTGAACAGTGATAATCTTGCTCTGTGCTTATATATTTTTGGTGACAGTGTTGTAAAAATGTACAGCCTCCATTGTAGCTGTGTGACATCATAGCACATTGCATGCACTCTGCTATTTATTTGCTGATGCAGGGAATCCATGTTGGCTCTGAGGTTTTTTGGGAGTGACCCAGCTCTGGGAGAATCTAGTTGTGTTCATGTGCTTTTTTTTGGATGTTTCAAGGACTTTCAAGGCTAAATGCAAATTCACGACGTTCTCACAGCCATCCTCCGACATTGGCGAGGGGGTTGTGATGTTTTGTCACATGGTGACACCGACACAATGATCGAGTCATTTGCTGGCTACAGGTGTAGCAATGCATCGATTCCTGTCAATTAATCAATTTATTCGGCAGCAATCCATTTGAATGGATGAAGCACAGACAAAACAATCAATAGAACGGAAATTTGGTTCTCACAGTTTGTAATTGGTTTTATGAAGGGTAATAGCAAGGACCAACTATTACAAAGCACAGTGTTATTACAAGCACTGTAGGTTATAAGTATTTCCTATATGGGTAATTACATTTAACAATTGCACCTTTGGAACCTGTAATAAATGTATAGAATGTTATAACAGGTGGAAGAATGTTATAACAGGTGGATAACCATGTATCACACCACACTGCAGCAAAATTGGGGATAGAGCCAATATATCAATTCACTTTGTGTGTTGATACAGTATGGTAGCAACTGTGCAATGCAATTATTAAAAAATATGGGATCGACATCTACAACAAGTCATAATTTTTTTTTTTTTTGGTCCTGTCTATTCTTCCTCTCCAAGACAGTCGTTACTCTAGGGATGAAAGAACTGTGAACATGTGTACAGATGGACCCATGTGCCTTTAGGGACTGCGGGAGTCAATAGGTGTTTAGTTGCTTGTTGCGGTAGACTGGTAGATTATTAGCTGTGGTAGTCAACATGTATGTAGTCAATTGTTGATGTCCAAAAGTATTCATTGGATTGTCGGAGCTGACAGGTATTCACAAAATGGCTGGGAGCGGACAGGTGTACAGGTGTACAGGTGGTTGATGCAGACAGGCATTGAGATGGTACTTTACATTGCCAGGTATTCAGAAGAATGAGTCAAATATTCATTGCATTATTGGAGCTGACAGGTATACAGGTAGTGTATGGAGACCACAGCTACTCAGTTGATTGTAAGAGTCGATGGGTTTTCAGTTGATTGTTGGGTCAGTGGGCATTGAGCTGACTGTTGTTGTCAACAGGTTTTTAGTAAGATGATGGGGAAGAAAACATGGCAGATTTGTTTCTGGGACTTGTTAGAAGCAGGGATGGTTTGTTCAGAGCTAATGTGATTAAAAAAAAATAATGAGCATTTTATGTTTTAAAGGCCAGATCGTTTGTGGTAGTTTTTGCTGCTTTTGCCTTGTGTTAGACAGATGCTTAGCCTGTCATATCTCAACCCATCAACCAGTTTCCTGGATCTGGCATAAAGGCATGGTGCTACCTGGCAGTGACAGGTAAGAGGTGTGTTACCTTCGTGATGGAGACACCTGGTAGGATGTGTGCAGGGTAGCAGACCCAAACAGAGCTGAGCGTTGGTCAGGACTGCTTATCTATGAAGCATTGCCATTTGGCACCATCTGAGCTACATCAGTTTTACCAGGTGTTTCGCATGATGTCCATACAGTGCCACCCAGTGGTCACAGGTGTAATAGGCTGTAATGTGTGAAATGTGGAGGGCTCACTTCTGCTTTGGGCTGCTATGGTGGTGACAGGTTTGAAGTTTGTAACTTGAACACTGAATGTAGCCATGTGGCAATGCTACTGACACTCTCTACTGTTTTCCACCATGCTGAATCTCTGTGTTATGTACATATCAATCATCGTTTTTTTTCTGTCTTTCTTTCTTTTTTGTACATGATTTAAATATTGACTTCAAATCGCATTAAATGTTTTTTGACAATTGGATCATCAAATGCCTATGGTGTTGTCATTTTTTCCTTCTTCGTCTAATCATGACAAGGATTAAATCAACATAAGGAGGTTTCCTGGTCTGGCCAAAGCAAGAATAAATGCAGCCATTAGGTCTTGAGGAAGGCCCCTAGCCCCACATCCTCTCGGGGGTCTACCAACTGTATGTTGTTTTGGGTAAAAATTTCGGATAAACAACTGTATTGTAATGCATACCTTGATTCTGTATGTAAATAGGTTTACATACAGAGTGTCTTACATCTGGAGTGGGAAAATTGTTGCTCATATCGTCAAAAGAATCCCTGAGTCACCTCAGCTATCAGAAAAATAACCACACATAGAAAGTGACCATGTATGATATCCAGTGGAAACCAGTGATAATACACTCAACGTCTGAAAGCTGACCCTTGATTTTATATAACCCAGGGTATTGAAAAGGATGGTGGTAAAAATTATGATGTATGTTTCAGAAATGATCTGTGTGTTTGAGCATTTATAGATCGATATGTCAAGTCGGGATAGCACTGGATAGAGAACATTTTCACCCAGTGGTACAGGAACAGATACCTGGTGATGCTGTTGATAAGAACATGTGCAATAAAGGGGACGGGACATTACACCCACAGGACAGTCACATACAATGCATATAGCAAGACACAGCCAGCGAGCAACACATGTAGCATGTAGCATTACACAGCTAGTGCAACAGCATATGTAGTGTGTAGCATTACAGAGATAGGGCAATAGCATTTGTACAACGTAGCTTTACACAGATAGTACAATAGCATTTGTAGCATGTAGCATTACACAGCTAATGCAATACCATATGTAGCATGTAGCATTACACAGCTAGTTTAATAGCATATGTAGCATGTAGCTTTATACAGATAGCAAGCAACATATGTCTCCCCCCAAAATTCATTAAATAAAAAAAACTCACAAAATTAATTCTCAAAGCTGGAAATTGTTCAAAATTGAACGCAATTCTCCATGTGGGTAGGTCCCCGCATGTAGTTGACCTCACAGTTAATGCACGTGTTTAAGGGTAAAAGCAGATTTTACAGATCGCTTAGTCACAGAATCAGCTTTATCCAAGCACAACCTGTAAGCACAGCATTCATACAACTGCACACAGCAGCTGGATTAACAATTTACTGCCAAACTATTATACAACAGTGTCATATCGTATACAGTATTGCACAATATTATACAATTAAGGCTCATCATTTCTGGTGATTTTCCTGGATATTTCAATAACAGCAATTCAGTACCAACCAATTTTCACCCACATTTTATGTTTATGTTGTTTGAGATTACGGTTACGTTTAGTTAAACAGTGCCCCCTTTTGGTGAAATTCACAGTGTAGGGCATAGCACAACATAACCTGAAATGCACGGTGTCAAATGTTCCATTTAACATTTAAAATTACAATGACCAAGCAATACCAGTGTTCCAAAAATAAACAGTGATGAATTTCTTGAAATTTTAATGTAAAATATAACCCATAAATGCTGAGCCTTGTTTACAGTTTAAAGCTAAAACTGAAGAGCAGTCAGACAGGTGGGGGAGGGTGGGGTTAAAGGGGGTACGAGTTTATCATTATTACATCATAACTGCCTTTTTATTTTGTCATCGTCGTCACTATGACATGTGTTATGAGTCATATTGCAGGCAAGATAATCAAAAGGACAACTGAACGGCATGCGCAGGAAGTAAAGTTACTCAGAGGGTGGGAACATTTGGACAAATTGTGATTTCTATGCCATTAAATGCCTTCCTAACCTTACAGAGTCAAGGAAGGGCACAGAGAGATGTTTTTATACTGCTTTTTTAACACGTGCAGTCATGTACCTCTGTGCCTGTCTGCTTCCTGTTCGGAAATTTTAGAGTAAGCTCTCAAAATAAATTTGAAGCATCGGCACAAACAACCTGTGTGTCCTCAAAATACAGTAGACACCTGTTTACAGACCTGTACAGAGAGGAGACATGCTTTTGTATGTCTTCATCAAACCACATTTAATGGAATAAAGTCCACATGGACAACAGAATTCACTGAAAAATATGTAAACAGTGACCAGTATTTCTAGCCAACACATTTCTACATTTAGCACAAATGGTTAAAAGATTACACAGTGAAATACATAACACTATGTGAATAAAAAGCTTTAGAAGTGGTTTTCGATCAAAGTTTTATCAGATTCAAAGATTATAAATGATACAATTTAGGCAAAGTCGTCACAGTCCTAAACAGATTGAACCACAGAGGGAAAAACAGAGGCAAAGCGATCTGGAATGTGATTGTAGTTTGGGATTTAAGCTCAAAATTGGCACTTATGGAATATTAAAATTAACACTGATGCATGTACAACATACTTCCATTTTACTGTATATTTCCAAAAGTGGGCAGCAATAGCTATAGACAGTTCAGCTCAGACAATGTGGAACAACCAAAATGGGTGAAAAATATGATGGAAAAATTAATATTTTTATGTGTCTGGCTCATGGAAGTTTGTGTACCTACGTCTGCTCCTCTGACCTCATTACGCCCAAGCTGTTAATTTGCAAGAATTTTATTATTTTGTTTTAATGGCCTTTCTTATTTATACATACTGTGGTTCTCATATCACATCCTGCACTTCAACACCATTTTGGGACAATGATACACGTCCTAATTCAGTGACGGAATGAAAATGTGAATATTCAGATGTGACAAAGCAGATGTGACTTTGAAGTTGCATGTAATGGATGGGGATGGCACACCTGCAACTGGTTCAGTGAACTGCTGCCGTGCCTTCGAATTTGACATACAGCTTTACAGAAACATGGTGAGTAGGGAAATGAATGCAGCCGCTTTGCTGCCGTCTACTGGTCACCAGAGGCCATTACGACAAAATTCAGAGCTTTGCTTCCTCTTCAGCTCCAAGAGAGGGCAAAAAGAACACTGTGAGAAGCCTACTGGGACAGCAGGGACACAAGGAAAAGCATATATTATCAAAAAACAAACAAACAAACAAAAAACACATAAAAAGTTTACATGACACCTCACAGAATAATTTCTTCCACATATTAACTGATTTTCACACCCTCACTATGTAATAAAAATATGTACACCTCAGCCCACAGTTATGTCCTCTCACATTATATGCCATTGCACAATATACTGATAAATATAATCTATATTAAATTCCTCATTAAATGTAATTTACAATAAATTTGTTTCCTCTAAAATCATCCCCCAGCAATTTTTCATTTTCATAGAAAAATAGTTCTGCAGTAGTATATTACCATGACATGGTCAGATTTATATGTGTATGTATGTGTGTGTGTGTGTGTGGTGTATGTGTGTGTGTGTGTGTGTGTGTGTGTGTGTGTGTGCGTGTGTGTGTGTATGTGTGTGCGTGTGTGCGTGTGTGGTGTATGTGTGTGTGTGTGTGTGTGTGTGTATGTGTGTGTGTGTGTGCGTGTGTGGTGTATGTATGTGTGTGTGTGTGTGTGTGTGCGTGTGTGGTGTATGTGTGTGTGTGTGTGCGTGTGTGGTGTATGTATGTGAGTGTGTGTGTGTGTGTGTGCGTGTGTGGTGTATGTATGTGTGTGTGTGTGTGTGTGGTGTATGTGTATGTGTGTGCGTGTGTGCATGTGTGTGTGTATGTGTGTGCGTGTGTGGTGTATGTGTGTGCGTGTGTGTGTGTATGTGTGTGTGTGTGTGCGTGTGTGGTGTATGTATGTGAGTGTGTGTGTGTGTGTGTGCGTGTGTGGTGTATGTATGTGAGTGTGTGCGTGTGTGGTGTATGTATGTGAGTGTGTGTATTTAAAATATTTCCCAAACGAAATATAAACAGTGAATCATCATTGATCTTAAAGCTATTTACATTATGCAATATACATATTTAAAGATTTAAAAAAACTTTACAGTGTAGTGCTCCAGATGTATACTCTACAAAACCATTCTTAAAATAAATATTCTCATTTAAAAGAGTCACACTAAAATAACAATGCATCAGCTTAATGGACATTCTGAATAATTTATTTATTATCCCACAGAAAATGAATAAAAGAACTGAAAAGATTCATTTATATAAAATAGACACTATATGTAAATAGGATCTGATCATGAGAAAATGTTTGGTTCCTCTTTGCCGGGGATAATGTTGTGTGAGAGAACATTTATTTTAAGATGATTTTGTTGCCGTGGGACTGTGCAGGTATACAGGTAAAGGCTGTGCTCTTGACACAGGTATTGCATCATAATGTAATTATAATTCCCAAAATAAATGGCTGAAACAACACGAAAAGACTGCAGATGGTGTTTAGGTAAGAAAATGAGCTTTGTGTCTGATGGATGGAATAGTCCAGAAAAGACAGGAGTTCCTGTGATCCTCGTTCACTTTTTGCCTCAGGTTTTTTTTTTATCACACTCTGTGATTTTATATATCACAGGGTGTGTGTGTGTGTGTGTGTGTGTGTGGATTCTGTGATTTCTGTGAGCCCTGAGCAAGTCGGCAGTCAGCAGCATGGGTTCGGGGTGGGCAGGGGGGGTGTTTTTGAAGTCTATGAAACCATGAACCCATGAAAGGATGAATCTCCATGGTGACATTCCTCATCCCCTTCATTCCAGCCCAGTGCTTTCACCGATGTACCACGCCCAACGGCCAGCTGGAAGGCCACCCAGCCCAAAATAAACCCCTGCCATCAATTGCTGCCTTCCTAACAAACCCAGGATGTCTATATGAGTCTGTTACACTTGGACAACATTGTTTTTATACTTTCCAAAAGAACCACATGCAGTTTCTATCAGAAAACCACACAGCCACAGCGTCTGTTAGGCAACCGTAGGGTCTGTTCTATCAGAAAACAGTTAGAGCTTCTATCAGAAAAGCCATCCAGCAGACTCCAGTCCTGGAGGAGCACAGAGTCAGCCGGTTTTTCACCTAAAGACTGAAATCACTGATGAGCTAAAGAGTCCACACACCTTATATTCATAAAGAGTCCACACACCTTATATTCATGCTCTAACCTGGCTGCAGATGAGAAGGAACTGTACAGACACTGTAAAGCACCTGGGCTGGAGTCTTTCTCACCTGCCACAGAGCATTTACCTGTCTGACCTGCAGCTCTGGGATGCTGTCGTCCGGCTCAGGGTGCATCAGCAGCAGCAGGTGTGTGAGCAGGTATGTGAGCAGCTGTGTGAGCAGGTATGTGAGCAGGTGTGTGAGCAGCTGTGTGAGCAGATGTTTGAGCAGGTGTGTGAGCAGGTCTTTGAGCAGGTGTGTGAGCAGGTGTTTGAGCAGGTGTGTGAGCAAGTCTTTGAGCAGGTGTGTGAGCAGGTCTTTGAGCAGGTGTGTGAGCAGGTCTTTGCCTCAGGTAGCTGGTCTTTGTTCCCACCAGTTACACTCTGGCACAGTTAGCTAGCTAATTAGCTCATTTACAGCAAAACGCATGATCAGTGGTTAGATAAGATCACAGTAATGCTTTTCATAAAGGGAGACAAGAGAAAAAAAGAAACCTTCAGCCATCGTTCACGAGTGAATCGAGAAATTTAGCCAAAATTTCAGTCCATTCACTGATTTTCCTTGTCTGATTGATTAATAGAGAGCAGAAGTTTGTATGAACTCCTGAAATGCATGTGACCCTCTTCGCTGATCTGGGATCAGTGGATCGTGAGTCTCTTTGCCCCACAGAATAAGGGAGGAGTTTCTCTGTGACTCGGGTTCAGCCTTCAGAGTCAGACATTTGCAGGGTTTCTGTGAACCGGTTTTTTTCCTTTCTTGTTCACTTGTTCCTTTTCGAGGATGCTTTTCCACGATGTTCTTGTCTTGTTCTTGTCTAAACATACTCTAAAATCCCAGATCTATATGGACACCATACACACACACAGTAACTCACACACAGGCACACACACGGAAAACCACACACACTCAAAAAGGCACACACACTCACACACTCACACACACACACACTTCCAGGGCAGGTTCTGAGGGCACATTCCATCGAGCCATCAGCCCATCAGTTCTCTGTGTGTATAACGTCTCTATAAAAACAGAATAATCATCTCAGAGCATGAAAGCTCCCTCACTATGAAGGTGCAGAAATATTTACACATTATACAGCATTACATTTCTCAGCTGTGTTTTGTTTTGCCATATGCAGTACCACACTGAAGCTCATTCTAGCAAAATGCTCACAATTGCAGGTATGGACTCAATGCACACACACATACTCTCACCAAAACACACACACACACACACACACACATACACACACACGCGTACACACTCACACACATACTCTCACCAGCACACACGCATACACACACACACTCACACACTCACACATATGCATACACGCTCACACACACACATACTCTCACCAGCACACACGTACATATGGACACACCCATGTATGTGCACACACATGCACACAAACTCTCAAAAACCTACACAGACATAACATCACTCACACACACACACACTCACACACACGCATACACACACACTCACACACACACACGCATACACACACACACACTCACACACTCACTCACACACGCATACACACACACACACTCACACACACTCACACACACACACGCATACACACATTCACACACACAGGGTCAAACAGAGGAGATGCTATTCTGGCAGTCTGAGGAGGGAAGCTCCTTGGGGCTGGACTTCTCCAGCACAGAGATCTGCGTGACGGTGCTGCTCTCAGTGAAGAGCGTCCTGCGCCGGTGAGTGAAGCTCAGGTAGCCCTGCGTCTGCCATTTCCATAGCCGTTTCTTCATCTCCGCCTGCACCTGCAGCAGCACACAGCACTGCGTCAGCGCTGCCACAACATTACAGCAACGTTACAACAACATTACCGCCACCGTTTAATTTATCTGCAGCAGCACACAGTGCTGCATCAATGCTGCCACAACGTTACAACAGCATTACAACAACATTATCACTACCATTTAATTCATTTGCAGCAAGTAAACAACGCTCTGTATGTCACACAAACCTCCCCACCACAATTATCTGAATATATTATTATAAAGTTCTATCAATGTTTGCCTGAGATACAATATTGCAGAATCAAATCATCTCAACAGGACATAATGCTCCAGTGCAATATTTTCAGTAATATTGCAGCAGCTTTGCCGTCATAATATTCCTACGCCTGAAACTTCCACAGAAACAACCCTCTCCCTTCTCTGTGACACTGCCACGTACGCATCACCTGCACCCCTGCATGCCTTCTCTGAGCCACCCCTGCTCATTTCAGGGGTTCAGCACAGGCTAGGCCTGCTCCCCCCCCCACAATCACACACACACACGCAGTCACATGACACTGCCAGTCAGCCGTGTCACATGACACCCTCCTCACCTCTCCATTCAGGAAGCAGTACAGCAGGGCCACCACAAAGCCCTGGAACAGAGCAGAGCCGCGTTACCATGACAACGCCGCCAGCCTCACTCTCATCAGCCTAACCTCCTCCATTTATATTTTACATCTCACCCTCTGTTATTTTATTTCACATGTTCATGGTTTTAATAATTCACCTTTTTTTTTAATCATTTAAGTTTTTAAGTACGTGTACGCTTTAGTACAAATGTGCTTTACTGTTTTTTTTTTGTCTTTAACGTTGTTGTGTCTTCAGTGTTTGCATGGGTTGCACTGCAGTTTTACAAACATTCTCAAGCACATATGAATTTACATTTGTTTTCCCTCAAGGCAAAACAAAGCTAATATTTAGACAAGACCAGCAAATATTATTTATCCTACCATATCCAACATGAATCAATATGAACCATAATCTGAATCTTTACTTTAAATTTCACACTTCATATTCTGTAATACTGAGGGCCCTCAGTCAAACAAACATAGTTTCTTTATGGGCATATGGAACTTTACACAAGACTGGATAGTCTAAAAACACTTTAAGGGTATGGTAGATTTAAGCATTAAGCAGATGCTGTTATCCAGAGTGATGGGCACATTTACATAGCTGGATATATTACTAAAGCAATCAGGGTTAAGTGCTTTGCTCAAGGGTGCGGCAGCAGTGTCATATTTGGAATTGAATCCACCACCACTGCTTGTTATTATGCCCATACATATGCTAAATTATATTCTTATTACATTATTACAACTAAAAGAACACATCCAAGGACAACTGGACATAAAAAAGTTTCCTGTAAACAGCGTTTGCCCTTAAAGAGACTACGTGCGTTATTATTGGGTCCCAGCCACAGTGTATCTCTCAGAGGAAACAGTGCCCCCTGCTGGTCGGCACTGCAGAATGCCACACCCATTACAGCAGGTTGTGCTCTATCCAGGATAATTATTTTCCAAAGAAATATCCCAAAAGTAATGTATAATGAGATGTGGCTATTAACTAACGAGACTGAGCTCATGTAAATCGAACCACAGCATGCATACACGAACCACGCGGTATACATTGACCAATGGGCAAGCATAAACAATCCCTGAAGGTTTAAAAATCGGCTCGCGTCTTCAGTTCACTGTTATGCATTGCTTGAAGTAGAAGTGTTTTTCTCTTGAGCATAAGCCTCATTATTTAATAGCCACACCTCGTGTCATGAGATAAACCCAAGTCTGTGTAGTTGTGTACCTGGAAGGACCCCAGGCCTAGCTCGATGTAGAGTCGGGCCGATTCCCCCGTGCTCTCGGGCAGAAATGCAAATACAGTGTAATGCATCCCAAACAGAGGGATCAGAAACAATGTGGACTTAGCCAGCCTCCTGCAGGGAGAAAAAACACAGCCATAATGTAGGGAAGTCTGTCCCTGACTCAAACACACAACATAACCAGTGTGTAGAGCAGAGTGTGGACTTAGCCAGCCCCCTGCAGACAAACAAAACATAGCCATAATGTAGGGAAGTCTGTCTCTAATACAAACACACAAGGCAACCGCTATGTAGAGCAGAGAGCGGATTCAACCAGCCTCCTGTCGACAAACAAAACACAGACATAACATAGAGAGGTCTGTCTCGAACACAAACACACAACCTAACCACGATATATGTGTAGTTTACCTCAAACACAAACACACAATAAGCACAATTTTAATAATTTTACAGCTCACACAATCACAAAGTGACTACAATAAAGAGTTCCCTTCTTATGCAAAAACAGCGTAGAGTTGTTTAAACTCTAGCAAATACAGAGTATAACAACAAAAAATTTCTTACCTCTTGCACAATCGCAAAATTACTACGACAGAGAGCAGGTTAACTCTTACACAAGCACACAGTAACCCTAAATGTGAAACTTTTCAGTACTTGCGCAAACAAAACAGTCATATTATGGAGCAGTCACTTCTTACGTAAATAGAAATTATAACCACATTTTGAGACTGTTTACCTCTTATGCAAGCACTGAATATAACCACAATACAACATAAAATCAATTATCCAATTTAAAATATATATCTGCATTTTAAACAACAGTTTTATGATAATACTTACTACGTTTGATTATTGCTTGATCACCATCTGTTTGTTTAGAAGCTGTTAAATATACAGTTAATTATACATACACAACATATATACTACGCGTATTGACAGGTATCCTGACGGCTGATGGCTACGGATCCGTAGACGGTGGCGGTGAATCGAGGACACTGTGTTCCCCTGTGGTACACATGGGCTTTCAGAACTGACAACGACATTTTAATGGCAAATGACATCGCTGGATGGGGAGGTTACGAGCTGTGACTTACTAATATGTGCAGAGGCCCTCGGGATTCTGGGATAGCTCTCTGCCCATTATGGTTGAGTTGAGCCAAAAGGAAAATAGAAGTGCATTTTGGGATAGCGGCTGTTCTCTTAGGGCCCTGAATCAGGGATTATATCCAAAGCTTTGACCCAAATGCCAAAGGGGAAATATATTTATTTATTTATTTAATTTTTCATTTTTAATTTTTAAGCTTGGCACAGTGGCATGGTACATTTTCGTTCGCAGGGGACACTACAACATTTGGGCACATTTTTTTTTAAATGAGCTGAATTCAGCCTTTCAAAGTCTTGTAACTGGGCAAAAAAAAAAGAAGAAGCAAAAAAGGTGCTCAGAGAGTGGGGGGTACTTGGTAGAACAGTGTAATAAATTCCCAGCGCATGTTAAAAAAATAACAGCAAAACGTCGGGAGGGTTTTTTTTCTGTTAAAACAACTTATCTAAATACTTGAATCAACCTGACACCTTACATTTGCCAGCCAAAGTTTTAAAATTATGCCACACAACGATCTGTATCTGAAAAATCAATGTTTTACAGACATGACATAACTATCCTGTCGAGAAAATGGGGGTTAGGGTTAGGGTTAGGGTTAGGGCAGAAGGTTAGGGTTAGGACAGAAGGTTAGGGTTAGGGCTAGGGTTAGGGTTAGGGTTAGGGTTAGGGTTAGGGTTAGGGCAGAAAGGTTAGGGCTAGGGTTAGGGTTAGGGCAGAGGGTTAGGGTTAGGGTAGAAGGTTAGGGTTAGGGCAGAGGGTTAGGGCAGAAGGTTAGGGTTACGGCAGAGGGTTGAGGTTAGGACAGAGAGTTAGGGTTAGGGCAGAAGGTTAGGGTTAGGGCTAGGGTTAGGGTTAGTGCAGAAGGTTAGGGTCAGGGCAGAAGGTTAGGGTTAGGGCTAGGGTTAGGGTTAGGGTGAGGGTTAGGGTAGAGGGTTAGTGTTAGGGCTAGGGTTAGGGTTAGGGCAGAGGGTTAGGGTTAGGGTAGAAGGTTAGGGTTAGGGCAGAGGGTTAGGGTTAGGGTTAGGGCAGAGGGTTAGGGTTAGGGTTAGGGTAGAAGGTTAGGGTTAGGGCAGAGGGTTAGGGCTAGGGTTAGGGTTAGGGCAGAAGGTTAGGGTTACGGCAGAGGGTTGAGGTTAGGGCAGAAGGTTAGGGTTAGGGCTAGGGTTAGGGTTAGTGCAGAAGGTTAGGGTCAGGGCAGAGGGTTAGGGCTAGGGTTAGGGTTAGTGCAGAAGGTTAGGGTCAGGGTAGAAGGTTAGGGCAGAGGTTAGGGCTAGGTTAGGGTTAGGGCAGAGGGTTAGGGTTAGGGCAGAAGGTTAGGGTTAGGGCAGAGGGTTAGGGCTAGGGTTAGGGTTGGGGGGTTAGTGTTAGGGTAGAGGGTTAGGGTTAGGGCAGAGGGTTAGGGTTAGGGTAGAAGGTTAGGGTTAGGGCTAGGGTTAGGGTTAGGGCAGAAGGTTAGGGTGAGGGCTAGGGTTAGGGTTAGGGCAGAAGGTTAGGGTTAGGGCAGAGGGTTAGGGCTAGGGTTAGGGTTAGGGCAGAAGGTTAGGGTTAGGACAGAGGGTTAGGGTTAGGGTAGAAGGTTAGTGTTAGGGCAGAGGGTTAGGACAGAGAGTTGGGGCTAGGGTTAAGGTTAGGGCAGAAGGTTAGGGCTAGGGTTAGGGCAGAAGGTTAGGGTTAGGGTTAGGGTTAGGGCAGAAGGTTAGGGTTAGGGCAGAGGGTTAGGGCTAGGGTTAGGGTTAGGGTTAGGGCAGAAGGTTAGGGTTAGGGCAGAGGGTTGGGGTTAGGGCAGAAGGTTAGGGTTAGGGTTAGGGTTAGGGCAGAGTGTTAGGGTAGAAGGTTAGGGTTAGGGTTAGGGCAGAGGGTTAGGGTTAGGGTAGAAGGTTAGGGTTAGGGTTTTCCCAACTAGCTCTTTGGACTCCTATGCCACTCCTATCTGATCCCATTTTGCAGAGTAAAATCAGGTGGTTAGATTTTGTGGCGCGAGCCTTTACAGCTGTCCTCCAAAAAAATGCCCAGGGCTTTGTAAAAGCACGCTTGGTGCAATTTACTTATTCAAACTTGGTTTCATTGAAGAATTTGAACACACACTGTGCCGTCTGATTAGTTTTCTGCCTCGGCTCTGAGCGGCTAAGAGACATATTCTCCAGCCTCCTCAAGCAGCTCTGTTAGGTGCAGGTGCTTCGTTCCACCACCAGGGGGCAAAAACCATCGCCAGATTTATAATGCAAAAACACGTTGTGTTTGCGGAACAAGGACACAGACAGCCCAAAGTGCTTACCAGTGGAATAAAAAAAGTTAATAAACTAAAAGGGGCAAACATACACGCTAAATAAAATGATCGTACCCCCACTGGGAGAGAACGGCCAGACAGCCAGAGGTCACAGAGTGGAGAGCTCTGGCAAGGATTTAGGGTTGGACAGAACGGTAAACAAGGCAAAGCCGTCCCTGTTAGCGGCTGCACTCTTATATTCAGATTTTTAAACACCCAAGCCACCTCAAGCAACAAATGTACCAAAAGCTTTCATGAGTAACTGCAGGCGATCCTGGCAGTTAATGTGGATTTTGTTTTTTTTTTTTTTGTTTGTTTGCTTGTTTTATTTCAAATTAAGCTTAATGAGTAGAAAGTTGTCCAAGTCCACATTAAACCATGATTCAGCTCATTCTCAGAGTAGCCCCATGAGAGAGCGAATGGAAATCGAGTGGAAATCAAGAGTCCATATAAATTACTCTCACAAAGACCTTGAGGTCAAATATTTTGCTAAGTGCTTAAACTGATTTTCTTTACAAAATATTGCTGGAGGCAGGGGAGTACAAAAAAAGTGAATCAGCAGCAGTTTTGAGAGCTCTCATGGTTTCTGTGTTGTTAATGCAATAAGGACTTATGGGTCTCAAACAATAACTTAACATGCAACGCAAGCAGAGGGGTTCGACCTTGAAGATGTGTGTGGTTCAAAAATATTCCACTTCTACAGGCATGAAATCACTGTGAGCATTTCTGATGAGCGTTTTTTGATTTAAATTTTTGTTTATGCGGGTTAATAAAGATACCGGCTAAGCAAACGCAAATAACACCATCCACAGGGAAAACAAGCAATACACAAACATCTAACTCCAGGGGCAGAGGGTTAGCGTTAGGGCAGAGATAAGGGTTAGGGTGAGGGTTAGGGCAGAAGGTTAGGGTGAGGGCAGAGGGTTAGGGTTAGGGCAGAGATAAGGGTTAGGGTTAGGACAGAGGTAAGGGTTAGGGTTAGAGCAGAGGTAAGGGTTAGGGTTAGGGCAGAGGGTTAGGGCAGAGATAGGGGTTAGGGTTAGGACAGAGGTAAGGGTTAGGGTTAGGGCAGAGGTAAGGGTTAGGGTTAGGACAGAGGTAAGGGTTAGGGTTAGGGCAGAGATTAGGGTTAGGGCAGAGATAAGGGTTAGGGTTAGGACAGAGGTAAGGGTTAGAGTTAGGGCAGAGGTAAGGGTTAGGGTTAGGGCAGAAGGGTAGGGTTAAGGCAGATGGTTAGGGTTAGGGCAGATGGTTAGGGTTAGGACAGAGGGTTAGGGTTAGGGCAGAGAGTTAGGGTTAGGGTTAGGTCAGAGGTAAGGGTTAGGGTTAGGGCAGAGGGTTTGGGTTAGGATAGAGATTAGGGTTAGGGCAGAGATTAGGGTTAGGGCTAGGGTTAGGGTTAGGGCAGAGGGTTAGGGTTAGGGCAGAGATTAGGGTTAGGGCAGAGATTAGGGTTAGGGCAGAGGGTTAGGGTTAGGGCAGAGATAAGGGTTAGGGTTAGGACAGAGGTAAGGGTTAGGGTTAGGGTTAGGGCTAGGGTTAGGGTTAGGGCAGAGGGTTAGGGTTAGGGCAGAGGGTTAGGGTTAGGGCAGAGATAAGGGTTAGGGTTAGGACAGAGGTAAGGCTTAGGGTTAGGGCAGAGGTAAGGGTTAGGGTTAGGGCAGAAGGTTAGGGTTAAGGCAGATGGTTAGGGTTAGGGCAGAGAGTTAGGGTTAGGGCAGAAGTAAGGGTTAGGGTTAGGTCAGAGGTAAGGGTTAGGGTTAGGGCAGAGGGTTTGGGTTAGGATAGAGGGTTATGGTTAGGGTTAAGGCAAAAGGTTAGGGTTAGGGCAGAGGGTTAGGGCAGAGAGTTAGGGTTAGGGCAGAGGGTTAGGACAGAAGGTTAGGGTTAGGGCAGAGGGTTAGGGTTAGGGCAGAAGGTTAGGGTTAGGGCAGGGTTAGGGTTAGGGTTGGGACAGAAGGTTAGGGTTAGGACAGAGGGTTAGGGTTAGGATAGAGAGTTAGGGTTAGTGCAGAAGGTTAGGGTTAGGGCAGAAGGTTAGGGTTAGGGCAAAAGGTTAGGGTTAGGACAGAGGGTTAGGGTTTGTACTCCAACTCATCAGCAGCTCAGCAGCACTGTTATTTAACCAGGTTCGTCAGAGCTGCGTTGGGATAAAAAGCTGCACAGCCAGCGATCCTGTAGGGACTCTCATACATGGCCTGAGGCAGGGATATTTTCATTGTGTTATGTTGTTATGTATAAATATTATTTTTCTCTTTGTATTTGAGACTCACATGAAGTGGCTGGTGTCATTACCCCCGACCCCTGGGGACTTTAGCTTCTGGACGAGGATGCGGATCACGTTGATGAAGATGATGAAGTTGACCTGCAGAACAAGGAGGAAAAAACTGCCTCAACTACACAAATGGCCCTTATTTTTAACACACACTTTTTTTTAAAATCCAAAGTTAAACAGTTTACAAAGTTTTACAGACAGTCCATTAAGATAGGTTGGCATTTATTGAAGAGGTCCCAATCCAGCTAAACACATTCCTGACTTTACTTGGAGAAATGCTCATCAAACGCTGAGTTCAGGAGTTCAGCAGTGGAAAAGGTAATGACCCCTCACTCTCTCAGTATCTTTATTAACTACATACCTATGTCACATCTGTAGTATATGCAAAAATACATGTCCTGGTGTATGGGAGATCATTTTAGAAGGATGTCAGAAAATGTACCTTTGTGACTAAAGTAATCCTACTTCTACTGAATTTTCAGACTTTGATCATAGCTCGAAAACATTTTTAAATGGTGGGAGATGAGATATAGCTGGGGAACATCGGAATGAGTCCACAGAGCTTCTGAGTAACTGTGCTCAATGGTGCAGCAGCTCCACCTGTGAGTGCTCCACCTGTGAGAGCTCCAGCTGTGGTCTGAACCTGTGGCCTCTGAGCTGCAGTCCCTCCTGTCTATCTACGCTACCGCAGCATGGGCTCACAGCCTGAAGCAAACATGTCCCTGAAGAACCATTTAAACCTCATTCAAGTGTGTTAATACTCTGAGATACTAGACACTAAGGCATGAAATGTGCAATGTGTGATAACAACATTACAATATAAAGCAATACATATCACATTTAAAAAAGCAATGAATGCTTTTTGAAGTGCATGAAGTTCTGTCTTCCTGCTGCTGCAAGTAGATATCACAGTGAAGATAAAGATGGTATACTGTGCAGCCTTACGAGACAGTAGAGATGTAAGGATGAAATTCCATAAAGGCAACTAAAAAGGGGAGGTGTCAAATACTATCACTAGATGATTTAAACCATTTCTTTTGGTTCTCTGTGTCACGCAAAATCTTTACAAAATTCATTTACAAAATGACTATGATTGTAAGCTTATTGTAGCCCCACCTATTATGTGGGTTTTATGAATGCTCCCCCCTCCCCCCTCCAACTCTGTAACCCCCTAACATCCCCCCCCCCCAACTCTCTGGTTTCCCCATCGGCAGCTTTGCGCTTTGCTTCCTCAGAGTGGATGGAGCGTAACAGACCCGTCTCAAATCGTGCAGGAGCAAACATCCCTCCCCGAGGGTGAGCCAGAGATATGCTAAAGACAGTCTGTAAAAAGGCCAGTGTGTGGCGAGGCCAGGGGACCGGCAAAATGGTTTCTCAAGGGTGTATTGTGCTTACTTGAATAGCTTGTCTGTGTTTTTGTTGTCGGTGCTGTTGTTGTTGTTGGGTTAATGTATTGTGGTGCCAGGAGAGGTGGAGGGAGGAGAAAGCTACTCGGCTCCTCCTTCTCTACTGCTGTCAGTCTCCTGGTTCCCTCCCTCAGCCTGGAGAGCCAACCAGAGCTGCAACAGCAGAGGCCCCACTAACAGGCAGGCTCACCTGCGAGTGATCTCTAATTAACTCAGGTGTTTTAACCCAGCTGTGCTGGTTTTGAGTTTGACCCTATATTGCATGTTTATTCTTTGTTTCACTGTTTTACCCCAAAAGGGGTAAATTAAAGGCCTTTTGCCACTTTTTGTTGAATGTTTGTCTGTCTTCCCTACACTCACCACCTGGCTCAGTGGCTGTGCCTGCCACTATGCCACAATATATACAAATGAATGAATGAATGTGTGAATGAAAATGTGAGTGGGTAAGTGAGTGAGTGAGTGAGTGAGTGTGTGACTGACTGAGTGTGTGACTGACAGACTGACTGACTGAGCTATGGGAGATGCGCTGTCTCTCTCTGCAGTGCCCTCACACTCACCAGCAGGGACGCGGTTATGGGGCCCTTGATGATCCACCAGATGTAAGCATTTTCAGTGTCGTCCCAGCAGCTGCACACAGACACACACACTGTCATTCTACTGCAGTCTTTAACACACACACACACACACACACTGTCATTCTACTGCGGTCTTTAACACACACACACTGTCATTCTACTGCAGTCTTTAACACACACACACATACACACACTGTCATTCTACTGCAGTCTTTAACACACACACACATACACACACTGTCATTCTACTGCAGTCTTTAACACACATACACACACACTGCCATTCTACTGCAGTCTTTAACATACACACAGACACACACACACACACACACACTGTCATTCTCCTGCAGTCTTTAACACACACGCACATACACACAGACACACACACTGTCATTCTATTGTAGTCTTTAACACACACTCACATACACACAGACACAAACACTGTCATTCTGTTGCAGTCTTTAATATACACGAACATGCACAAACACACTCACACACACACAGTATACACAGTGTATAGTGGGTGATTACATACGTACCCCCTGTTATCATAGAAGTATCTGATGAGCACCCACACAGTCAGTATGGATGTTGGGAGACCTGGGGGGGAGCAAATGTCGTGTAAGGCCCCTGCCCATGCAGTGGTATCATCTGTACAGTGCATTAAGACTAAGACTAAAAAACAAAATGGCCAGCGCAGGTTAAATCTGAGAGGCAAGAAGAAATACAGTAAACAGCAACACAGGTAGCGAGGGACCCCCCAGCATTTACTTCAGCCAATCAGAGAGCTGTCACCACTTACCCCAGCCAATCAGAGAGCTGTCACCACTTACCCCAGCCAATCAGGATGTACCACCAGAAGTATTTCTTCTGAGAAACGAAAGTAAGGGCCAGCAGGGTCTGCAGGTACATCCCCTCCACCAGCAGCCAGAAGTAATTGGCCAGGATGCTGAACTGGAAGAATGCCACTGCAGACTTACACGCAACCTGCAAGCAAACAGAAGATAAAACATCGCCCTCTGCTGGGCTGGAGTATGAACTAGTCCATCTGCCCACGGCAACCAGCAGGACAGAACAGAGGGGCCTAAGCAGCAGACAGATGAAGTTGCTTGAGCAGGTTGCACTAAATCTCTAAGTCTCTAGTCCCACACCACTCTGAAGAACTTTGAGCACAACTCAAATAATTATTTAAAAAAGCAGGGCACCAGGTTTTGAATGATGATGTTGATTTCATGGCTATCTGTAGTACTCCCTGCTGTCAGCCGTCTGCCTGAGACACAAATGTAACACACATATAATAAAGTCACTTTGTACAAAAAAGCAAAACAACCTGGGTTTTACATTACATTGTGCTGAGGTGTCATGTGTTTGGTGGCAAGGTAAATAGCTGGCCATCTACATCTATGTAGATAAAAAGAGCTCGACTGCCCCCGTCTCCGGAAGCAGCCCCAGAGTGACTTCTGCCTCCTGGGAGTTTACCCCTTGGATGCGGGGATAAGGGCTGACCTTGTGTGTATTTCTGGGACTGACATGAGATAAGGCCCTGAGCCCAGCTTTTATACCAGGCCGGAAAAACACATCCCTCAAAACATGCCTGTGATTAAATCTAACGGAATTAAATATGAGTCATAATCGTAACCATAGTATTCATATCATTATGTGTTACAGATGGCAGTAAGACTGTATGACTGAGAGCTGTTAGAGGCCACTCCACTGACCACGTCATCAATGCGTCTGATTGGTTAAAGTCATGTGCTGTTATCACCAGGAGCTTGTCAAGGCTCACTGTTCTCCAGTCACGGTCCTTCCTTGCCCTGGTGTTGATTTTGGGCAAGGGTGGGGGGGAATGTATCTGTTATCAACTTTGTCGTTTCTATAGCAACCGCAGGTCCTTATTCAGAGGCTATGCCCCCCCCCCCCCCCCACGCCCCAGTTATGGGAATCATACTGGCAAACCCTGGCCCTGGGACCTCATTATTGCTGTGTTGTGATAGGCTGGCAGGTCATAGTGGGAGGGGCTGAATCTGTAACTATGTAGCACATCAAAGCTAAGATGGAGGTGATGATTGGGGCCCTCACACGGCATGAAGCCCTTCATGTGTGGCGTGTCCCATTCCTCATTTATTCCCTCCCTCTTTTCATGTGTTTATTTGCGTACTATTTTTATCCTGTCACTGTCTGTAGTCCTGAAATCTGGACCCCTTTTTACACTGTAAAAAGAGAGGCAGTGTCAGGTCAGGTCCGCTCTTTGTTCACACATTGTTTCAATCAAGTCCTCTCTATCATGTGATAAACAGTGTGAAACGTGTCTGCATTGAGTAAACTCGTAGAGCCTGACCTCACCTGTCCTCCTCTCCCTCTCCACGCTCCGCCAGGACCTGCATTTCGCAGGAGAACATGGCTGAGGGGAGTTCTGCCACTCCGTGCCCGCATTCCGTTATCTTGCGACTGTACTCTGCCATCTTGCGACTGTGCTCTGTTAAACTTATGACTGTGCTGAGCTATCTTGCGACCGCGCTCCGCTTATCTGGTGGTTCTCATGCCCCTGAGTCTCCTCCCAGGAGTGGATTATACCCAGAGCCCCTCCTCCAATCACATCCATCCAGAGCCCCTCCTCCAATCACATCCATCCAGAGCCCCTCCTCCAATCACATCCATTTTAAATGACTTTTTCAATGACTTTTTTTTTTTTAGAAATAAACAAAGTTTTTCATGGATTTTTTTTTATGTGTCCTGAATTACTCTCGACAGTTTGCGCTCCTTTCAAGATGATGAATGAAAGCAGATATTAGACTGAGAATCCAGCCTAAAACATTTCTCAGTATTTTTCAATGGAAGCTGACTTGCAAGCATACATAAATACATACACACATACAGATATACATTATGAAAAGCATGAAAACCAATAACTATATTTGATTAAACTAAGAAAAACAAACAATGAGTGAAGGAACGAACAAACTAACAAATGAATGAGGATCTCTGACTCACCGTGGACATGAAGCAGTGGTCCAGGGTCTCGTCGGCAAAAAGCACGCCATCTTTAACGAACACAGAGGTGGCTCTCAGGATGAAAGAGGCAAACAGGTTCATGTGGATGTAGTTCCTGGTGCAGTGGAACTTCCTGCAGGGGAGGCGTGACAGCCAGCATCAGAGCAGGGTACAGGAACACGGCAAGAACAGAGCGTTTGAGTACAGGAACAGGAGAGTATCTTAATATATGAACACAGTGTGAACAGGAGAGTATATGAGTGCAGGAACACTGAGTGAACAGGAGAGTATCTGAGTTAATGAACACAATGTGAATAGGAGAGTATCTGAGTACAGGAACGCAGTGTGAACAGGAGAGTATCGGAGTACATTAACACAGTGTGAGCAGGAGAGTATCTGAGTGCAAAAACACAGTGTGAACAGGACAGTATCTGAGTACATGGACACAGAGTGCACAGGAGCGTATCTGAGTACAGGAACAGAGCTCAATCAATCAATCAATCAATCAATCAATCAAGAAATTAATCAATTGGGCTGTTCCAGTAATGCAGTAACTATGTGATAGATGGGAGGTGTATGACGGTCTGGCAGCAGGGCTTTGAGACTCAGAGGCTGCAGGTTTGATTCCCAGGCTTTGAAGGGCACTTCATTCATGGAGTGGCAATCACAATCAAATGTGCCCCAAGAGGACCTCCTCTTGAGCCTGGAGAGATAAAGCCACTTTACAGCTTTCTGTCATTTTGTCCCTGTCCTCACCTTATCAGGAGTTGTCTCATACTTCTAGTGTGAGTAGCTCATCAGTAAAAGAAGAAACAAATGGATAAAAAGGAGAAGAGCCTCCTCTCCACAGTTGTTCCTTCTTCAGGGGGTTATTATGGGCTGCCCAGGCTGGGGTGACCCAAGTGGGGGGGAGATGATGTTAGTGAGTCCAGTGTGAGAGCTAGCAGCTTGTGCTTTTGCCCTTTCTCTTGAGAGATGGGAAAAATGATGACACCTACTGCAAAAAATGTGTGTGTGTGAGTGTGTGTGTGTGTGTGTGTGTGTGTGTGTGAGTGTGTGTGTGTGTGTGAGAGTGTGTGCGTGTGTGTGTGTGTGTGTGTGTGTGTGTGTGTGAGAGTGTGTGTGTGTGAGAGTGAGAGTGTGTGTGTGTGTGTGTGTGTGTGTGAGAGTGTGTGTGTGTGTGTGTGTGTGTGTGTGTGTGTGAGTGTGTGCATGTGAGTGTGTGTGTGTGTGTGTGTGTGTGTGATATAACAGGTAAAGTATGGACAGAGATTTACTGAGGTTTGGAATACTTTGAAGTGGGCCTCACCTGAACACAGTGAAGACGAAAATGGCCGTGATGAGGGAGATCAAGGAGGTGGCGTAGCCTGCTGTATACACCTGCTTAAACGTTGAGTAGTATGTTGACTGAAACAGAAATATGACAACATGACAGGAAAAGGAAACAGCCACGTTATACACCAGGGGATGCAAGCCACATCTTATCAATCTTTGGTTAGTAAAGAACACCAAATGGAGGTACAGATTAAATGATATGACACATAAATTATGTCAAACGCTGATGAGAACATAAAATGTGCTGATCCACTCTGAAAATGGCTCATCGTGAAAGGGAAATTGCAGTACTGGACTGGTCCACCAGGGAGCGCTAGCTATATCCAGCACTGTATCCTCCATTTTTTTTTCATTTTCTCCAGTTTTAAGTTTTAATGGGCAGTAACACTCACAGGCTTGTCAGTGGAGAGCAAATACAAGCACATGTCCTCTTCCAAAGCATGTGTTCTCAACCCAAATTTATTCTTAACTTTAACAGATTTACTTTCCACCAGAAAAGGACAGATTTTCTTTCCACCTCCTTTACTAAAAATAATGATATGAATTTACCGACACTTTTAAAGAATGTAATGCAATAACTGTTAATTGTTTGGTTGTGTATTTTGTAAACAGACAACAGCAGAATTTGTGTATATTTATTTACATGAGGCCTTATCATTATCACAAATCTCTAAGTGCTCTTTCTGTTTCCTGCACATCTCGGTTTAATTGTGTATCTCTATGTATATTTCCTGTTTCTTGAACGTCCCTGTGCGATAGTTTATCTCTGTGTCCCACTGTCCCACTGTCTCTGTTTACTGGACATCTCTTGCGTGATAGTGCATCTCTACATACAACACTGCTAAGCCTCTTGCAATGGCACCAAACTGTTTTCCTTAAAGAATGACAGTAACAAATGACAGAATTAATGAGCTATTAGACGGGATCCGGACCGATCGATAAGCGAGATACAGAAGGACCCGAGGTCATTACACAGAGCTCTGAAACCCGTGAGCCTCAATTTATATCTATTTATGTCTGTTCTCCCTCAGCTACCACAGGACCTCCAGCACCAGGGTGGCTATATGCAAACCTGAGACACATCCACTAAAACAACAACACCAAACCTGAGACACATCCACTAAAACAACAACGACAAACCTGAGGCACATCCACTAAAACAACAACGACAAACCTGAGGCACATCCACGAAAACAACGACACCAAACCTGAGACACATCCACTAAAACAACAACACCAAACCTGAGACACATCCACTAAAACAACAACACCAAACCTGAGACACATCCACTAAAACAACAGCACCAAACCTGAGACACATCCACTAAAACAACAACACCAAACCTGAGACACATCCACTAAAACAACTGCACCAAACCTGAGACACATCCACTAAAACAACAACACCAAACCTGAGACACATCCACTAAAAACAACTGCACCAACCTGAGACACATCCACGAAAACAACAACACCAAACCTGAGACACATCCACTAAAACAACAACACCAAACCTGAGACACATCCACTAAAACAACAGCACCAAACCTGAGACACATCCACTAAAACAACAACACCAAACCTGAGACACATCCACTAAAACAACAACACCAAACCTGAGACACATCCACGAAAACAACAACACCAAACCTGAGACACATCCACTAAAACAACGACACCAAACCTGAGACACATCCACTAAAACAACGACACCAACCTGAACACATCCACTAAAACAACTGCACCAACCTGAGACATCCACTAAAACAACAACACCAAACCTGAGACACATCCCTAAAAAAACAACACTACACCTGAGACACATCCACTAAACAACAGCACCAAACCTGAGACACATCCACTAAAACAACGACACCAAACCTGAGACACATCCACTAAAACAACAACACCAAACCTGAGCCATATCTCTAAAAACAACACCAAACTGAGACACATCCACTAAAACAACAACACCAAACCTGAGACACATCCACTAAAACAACAACACCAAACTGAGACACATCCACTAAAACAACAACACGAAACCTGAGACACATCCACTAAAACAACAGCACCAAACCTGAGACACTCCACTAAAACAACAGCACCAAACCTGAGACACATCCACTAAAACAACAACACCAAACCTGAGAACATCCACTAAAAAACCACACCAAACCTGAGACACATCCACGAAAACAACAACACCAACCTGAGACACATCCACTAAAACAACGACACCAACCTGAGACACATCCACTAAAACAACGACACCAAACCTGAGACCACCACTAAAACACGACACCCAAACCTGAGACACATCCACTAAAACAACAACACCAAACCTGAGACACACTCCACTAAACAACAACACCAAACCTGAGACACATCCCTAAACAAACAACACCAAACCTGAGACACATCCCTAAAACAACTGCACCAAACCTGAGACACTCACTAAAACAACAACACTACACCTGAGACACATCCACTAAAACAACAGCACCAAACCTGAGACACATCCACTAAAACAACAACACCAAACCTGAGACACATCCACTAAAACAACAACACCAAACCTGAGACACATCCACTAAAACAACAACACCAAACCTGAGACACATCCACTAAAACAACAACACCAAACCTGAGACACATCCACTAAAACAACAACACCAAACCTGAGACACATCCACTAAAACAACAGCACCAAACCTGAGACACATCCACTAAAACAACAACACCAAACCTGAGACACATCCACTAAAACAACAACACCAAACCTGAGACACATCCACTAAAACAACAACACCAAACCTGAGACACATCCACTAAAACAACACCAAACCTGAGACACATCCACTAAAACAACGACACCAAACCTGAGACACATCCACTAAAACAACAACACCAAACCTGAGACACATCCACTAAAACAACTGCACCAAACCTGAGACACATCCACTAAAACAACAACACCAAACCTGAGACACATCCACTAAAACAACAACACCAAACCTGAGACACATCCACTAAAACAACAACACCAAACCTGAGACACATCCACTAAAACAACAGCACCAAACCTGAGACACATCCACTAAAACAACAACACCAAATCTGAGACACATCCACTAAAACAACAGCACCAACAGAAACGTTGAATCATAAGCACAACACATAATTATCCTCTCTCTAAACATAAGAAGCGAGCACCGGACTGGCATGCATATAGCGTATGAATACGAATATCGATGTGAACAAGCATGAATATTGCATGTTCCTCCGCACGCTTTCCGGCCTGCAATGCTGCAAGGTGTGTCAGATACGAGGAGACACTAATGTGGGGGGGGGGGGGGGGGTGGCTGAGAGGAAAAGAAACCAGAATCCCTCACTATTAACTTGCTGTGTGCTTTAAAGGCCCAAAAGAGACGTGCGCTGACTTCATAGCAAACGCCATTCATGATGACGGAAATTAAATTAAGTGCTTCACAACGCAGGGTGCATTCCCAAACTCAGTCCCCTCTGTTGTCTAAAACATCTTTCCTTTCTCTCTGGACCACCCACTGTAATGTCACACAGTTCCACGCCTATATTTCGGCGAGCCCCTCCTCCCCTGACCGCGCCTACCTCAGACTCGGTTTCGACGTCCTCCCCGAACTCACAAGCTTCCTCGTATGGGGGATACACATCTGTCCAGCCTTCCTTTGTGCAGTTCCTGAAGATGTAGCCTGAAAAATAAGGCACAGGCCATCGTTAGCCGTGATCCACCTATGAACTCATTTGTGGCTCTCATCCTTTGGAAGGTGAGAAAGCTTTGTCAGCCTAATTCTTTCATGAAGATGTACTCAAGCTGAAATTTTGCTGTAATTTTCACAGCGCTACTTTCAGCCAATGGGCCATGGTTTGAGCATCCTGGTCCTAACCAGAATTAAAGTATATGAGATCATCTGCTAGAAAAGCATGCTACAGTCAGTACATGCATAGTTTTCATGAACATGTAGTTATGATTAAATAAGTTTACATATTTAGGATTCTCTT
>JAFBMS010000776.1:0-61067 GCA_019788955.1 Albula glossodonta
GAGAGTGAGAGCGAGGGAGGGAAGGAGGGAGAGAGAGAGGGAGGGAGGAGGAGAAAGCAGTCAAGGGCTGTGCTGCACAGTGATAATAAATGCATAATTGATAGATTAATAAATCAGTCATAACAATAATGACACTGACACTGATCATCGTGGCCAGTGAATAATTAAAACCATCTTACAGCATAGATGCCCTCTCCTTGGCGTTGTTTCTGTGAAATAAAAAAATAACAGATTGATCAGCTCTTCGTTACATCAGTGCTATATAATTTAAAAAATAGACGCAAAAGCTGTAATATTGTTGTATTTTGAGAGAGAGCTTATTGTGTCTGTGTGTTGTTGTATTTTGAGAGAGAGCTTATTGTGTCTGTGTGTTGTTGTATTTTGAGAGAGAGCTTATTGTGTCTGTGTGTTGTTGTATTTTGAGAGAGAGCTTATTGTGTCTGTGTGTTGTTGTATTTTGAGAGAGAGCTTATTGTGTCTGTGTGTTGTTGTATTTTGAGAGATAGTGTGCGTGTGCGTGGAAACTGTGACAGCGTGTTTAAAAATACCAGAGCCAGTGGTCATTTCTCTGAAACAGGAAACTGACTCGCAGGCCACAGAGAACAGAAACAGAAATAATGGAGGAGAAGTAAAACTGAGAAGTGCTGCGAGAAACAAGACCAAACTGCTCTTGACAAAGGCAGTTTCCCTTTCACGCACAGGGGCAGTACTGTTGGGACGGTGGGATGCTGGGAGATGGAGGCAGTGTTCGTGGGACAGTGGGATGCTGGGAGATGGAGGCAGTGTTCGTGGGACAGTGGGATGCTGGGAGATGGAGGCAGTGTTCGTGGGACAGTGGGATGCTGGGAGATGGAGGCAGTGTTCGTGGGACAGCTCACCTTTCTCATGTATATTTACACATAATATTCCTACAGAGCCATTACCCCATAACACATGTACAGCCATGACTATTTACATGCTGTACAGTACAGACTCACACACACACACATTCTCATGCATGCATACACACACACACACTGTCAGACAGACAGACAGAGAAACACACAAACACACACACACGCACAGTCAGACAGACAGACAGACAGACAGACAGAGAAACACACATGCACACACACACACACACATACACACTCACCTCTGAAGCAGATGCAATATTCCCTTGTCCCATCTGCAGAAGAAACACAGGCACAGTTCAGAAGGAGGGGAGGGTTTAATGTGTACATGTGTGTTTAGAGTGAGTGCAGAATTTCAGAAAGTGTGCATGTCGTGTGGGCAGTTTGAGTGCAGCAGACCTAGCTGTTTACATTTAGGCATTTAGCAGATTCTGTTATCCAGTGTAATGTAGTAGGATGTGCAGTTAAGGGTGTAGTCGAGGTGTAGCAGTGGTAGTGTATACATAGCATGTGTATATTTTTACTTAGGTTTTATCTTAACTCTGTACTAGTATGTGTGTAGTTAGTGTGTAGTATACATGTAGTAGTCGTGGTGTGTGCGGTTAGGGTGTAGAATGGGTGTAGCAGTAGTGGTGTGTGTAGTTAGGGCATAGAATGGGTGTAGCAGTAGTGGTGTGTGTAGTTAGGGTGTAGAATGGGTGTAGCAGTAGTGGTGTGTGTAGTTAGGGTGTAGAATGGGTGTAGCAGTAGTGGTGTGTGTAGTTAGGGCGTAGAATGGGTGTAGCAGTAGTGGTGTGTGTAGTTAGGGTGTAGAATGGGTGTAGCAGTAGTGGTGTGTGTAGTTAGGGTGTAGAATGGGTGTAGCAGTAGTGGTGTGTGTAGTTAGGGTGTAGAATGGGTGTAGCAGTAGTGGTGTGTGTAGTTAGGGTGTAGAATGGGTGTAGCAGTAGTGGTGTGTGTAGTTAGGGTGTAGAATGGGTGTAGCAGTAGTGGTGTGTGTAGTTAGGGCGTAGAATGGGTGTAGCAGTAGTGGTGTGTGTAGTTAGGGTGTAGAATGGGTGTAGCAGTAGTGTTTGTGTAGTTAGGGTGTAGAATGGGTGTAGCAGTAGTGGTGTGTGTAGTTAGGGTTTTGAATGGGTGTAGCAGTAGTGGTGTGTGTGGTTAGGGTGTAGAATGGGTGTAGCAGTAGTGTGTGTAGTTAGGGTGTAGAATGGGAGTAGCAGTAGTGTGTGTAGTTAGGGTGTAGAATGGGTGTAGTAGTAGTGGTGTGTGTAGTTAGGGTGTAGAATGGGTGTAGCAGTAGTGGTGTGTGTAGTTAGGGTGTAGAATGGGTGTAGCAGTAGTGGTGTGTGTAGTTAGGGTGTAGAATGGGTGTAGCAGTAGTGGTGTGTGTAGTTAGGGTGTAGAATGGGTGTAGCAGTAGTGGTGTGTGTAGTTAGGGTGTAGAATGGGTGTAGCAGTAGTGGTGTGTGTAGTTAGGGTGTAGAATGGGTGTAGCAGTAGTGGTGTGTGTAGTTAGGGTGTAGAATGGGTGTAGCAGTAGTGGTGTGTGTAGTTAGGGTGTAGAATGGGTGTAGCAGTAGTGGTGTGTGTAGTTAGGGTGTAGAATGGGTGTAGCAGTAGTGGTGTGTGTAGTTAGGGTGTAGAATGGGTGTAGCAGTAGTGTGTGTAGTTAGGGTGTAGAATGGGTGTAGCAGTAGTGTGTGTAGTTAGGGTGTAGAATGTGTGTAGCAGTAGTGGCGTGTGTAGTTAGGGTATAGAATGGGTGTAGCAGTAGTGGTGTGTGTAGTTAGGGTGTAGAATGGGTGTAGCAGTAGTGGTGTGTGTAGTTAGGGTATAGAATGGGTGTAGCAGTAGTGTGTGTAGTTAGGGTGTAGAATGGGTGTAGCAGTAGTGGTGTGTGTAGTTAGGGTGTAGAATGGGTGTAGCAGTAGTGGTGTGTGTAGTTAGGGTGTAGAATGGGTGTAGCAGTAGTGTGTGTAGTTAGGGTGTAGAATGGGTGTAGCAGTAGTGGTGTGTGTAGTTAGGGTGTAGAATGGGTGTAGCAGTAGTGTGTGTAGTTAGGGTGTAGAATGGGTGTAGCAGTAGTGGTGTGTGTAGTTAGGGCGTAGAATGGGTGTAGCAGTAGTGGTGTGTGTAGTTAGGGTGTAGAATGGGTGTAGCAGTAGTGGTGTGTGTAGTTAGGGTGTAGAATGGGTGTAGCAGTAGTGGTGTGTGTAGTTAGGGTGTAGAATGGGTGTAGCAGTAGTGGTGTGTGTAGTTAGGGTGTAGAATGTGTGTAGCAGTAGTGTGTGTGTAGTTAGGGCATAGAATGGGTGTAGCAGTAGTGGTGTGTGTAGTTAGGGTGTAGAATGGGTGTAGCAGTAGTGTGTGTGTAGTTAGGGTATAGAATGGGTGTAGCAGTAGTGGTGTGTGTAGTTAGGGTGTAGAATGGGTGTAGCAGTAGTGGTGTGTGTAGTTAGGGTGTAGAATGTGTGTAGCAGTAGTGGTGTGTGTAGTTAGGGTGTAGAATGGGTGTAGCAGTAGTGTGTGTGTAGTTAGGGTATAGAATGGGTGTAGCAGTAGTGGTGTGTGTAGTTAGGGTGTAGAATGTGTGTAGCAGTAGTGGTGTGTGTAGTTAGGGTGTAGAATGTGTGTAGCAGTAGTGGTGTGTGTAGTTAGGGCGTAGAATGGGTGGGGTTTTACCTTCAGCCTGCAGTACAGCACAGTCAGGATAATTCCGTACACAAACAGAATCCCGTCCAGAATGTAGCAGATCTTCCCGTCCTCTAATGCCACTGAGCAGCACCACAAAACAGAGCATCATCACTCAGCAGCACTGGAGCAAAACTCTTCTCACACCTTATCAAACTACTCACTAACCATTCACTACTGCATCACCATCCTGTACACAGTACAAACATGACAGAGACTCCAACTGCAATTACTGACCTCAAACTTCAGACACTGAAATACTCTTTTCAATCACTGAAGCATGATATCTTAAGTTAATCTTTAACAAATAATGGTATGAATAAATATAAAAAAATAATACATTATCTTGTATAAATTATAACTCCATAGGCATTTTAGCATTTGTGCATAATTACATTGTTGAATAATATGAAGTGGGAACTCCTATGTTAATCTGCAGAGGACCCTAATTTTTTTCTACAGGTTCTACCAGTGCATGCTGGGAGTTCATAGCAGTCTGCAAAGGCTCTATAGTTGCAGCATGTCTGGTTGACACATTTCCCGTTGTTTGCATTCTCATCCATACCAAAGACCACAAGCGGCACTGTCACATGCAGAAACTCCTTTCTCACAGCTTGTTTTGGCCGCAAACTGCTACTTCCTCATAGTTTTTCTTTACTGGTAGATGTCTTAGGCAGTTTGTTAATGTTAGCCTGATAGCTGTGCAGATAGTTCTATGCCCTACTTTTTTGTGTTAAACATTGTGTTCAGGATATTGAAAGTAACATGATCCTACAGCAAGTTAAGTTTGTTAACCTTACCAGCTAGCTACAGGCTGTTACTGGCTAGTTAGTAATCTTCATAACCAGTCTTCCCCTTACCTAAACCACCCCACTCTCTCTCAGATGAGCCTAAACCACCCCACTCTCCCTCAGGTGAGCCTAAACCACCCCACTCTCTCTCAGATGAACCTAAACCACCCCACTCTCCCTCAGGTGAGCCTAAACCACCCCACCCTCCCTCAGGTGAGCCTAAACCACCCCACTCTCCCCCAGATGAGCCTAAACCACCCCACTCTCCCTCAGGTGAGCCTAAACCACCCTGCCCTCCCTCAGGTGAGCCTAAACCACCCCACTCTCCCTCAGGTGAGCCTAAACCACCCTGCCCTCCCCCAGGTGAGCCTAAACCACCCCACCCTCCCTCAGGTGAGCCTAAACCACCCCACTCTCCCTCAGATGAGCCTAAACCACCCCACCCTCCCTCAGGTGAGCCTAAACCACCCCGCCCTCCCTCAGGTGAGCCTAAACCACCCTGCCCTCCCTCAGGTGAGCCTAAACCACCCCACTCTCCCTCAGGTGAGCCTAAACCACCCTGCCCTCCCTCAGGTGAGCCTAAACCACCCTGCCCTCCCTCAGGTGAGCCTAAACCACCCCACTCTCTCTCAGATGAGCCTAAACCACCCCACTCTCCCTCAGGTGAGCCTAAACCACCCAACTCTCCCTCAGATGAGCCTAAACCACCCCACTCTCCCTCAGGTGAGCCTAAACCACCCCACTCTCCCTCAGGTGAGCCTAAACCACTTCGCCCTCCCTCAGGTGAGCCTAAACCACCTTGCCCTCCCTCAGGTGAGCCTAAACCACCCCACTCTCCCTCAGGTGAGCCTAAACCACCTCGCCCTCCCTCAGGTGAGCCTAAACCACCGTGCCCTCCCTCAGGTGAGCCTAAACCACCCCGCCCTCCCTCAGGTGAGCCTAAACCACCCCGCCCTCCCTCAGGTGAGCCTAAACCACCTTGCCCTCCCTCAGGTGAGTTTGAGTAAAGTCACTGTCACATGTACTCACATGCTGCACAGTCTAAGAACTGATATGAAGTTTCATATAACCAATATTGTATGACCTAATACTAATTGTCAGTGAATCTGTTCAGTCTTTTTATAGTAAAAACAGCTTTGACCTGTTAGTGGGCATAAGCCTGCGTGCCATACACCAGGGTGCAGATGGACAGCCAGGCTACGGCCCTGTTACCCCCACGCAACGGCCCCGTTACCCCCAGGCTACGGACCCGTAACCCCCAGGCTACGGCCCCATTACCCCCAGGCTACGGCCCCGTTACCCCCAGGCTACGGCCCCGTTACCCCCACGCTACAGCCCCGTTACCCCCAGGCTACGGCCCCATTACCCCCAGGCTACGGCCCCATTACCCCCAGGCTACGGCCCCGTTACCCCCACGCTACAGCCCCGTTACCCCCAGGCTACGGCCCCGTTACCCCCAGGCTACGACTCCATTACCCCCAGGCTACGGCCCTGTTACCCCCATGCTACAGCCCCGTTACCCCCAGGCTACGGCCCCATTACCCCCAGGCTACGGCCCTGTTACCCCCACGCTACAGCCCCGTTACCCCCACGCTACGGCCCCGTTACCCCCAGGCTACAGCCCTGTTACCCCCACGCTACAGCCCCGTTACCCCCAGGCTACGACTCCATTACCCCCAGGCTACGGCCCCGTTACCCCCAGGCTACGACTCCATTACCCCCAGGCTACAGCCCTGTTACCCCCAGGCTAATAAGAATGACTTATCAGTGTAGTCTCAACAGAGACTATAAATACAATATCTGTACAATCTATGGTTGTGTATGAGGGCGTCAGCTCTAGCACAGGAAGTATTGAAAGCAGAAATAATAGTGATCTGTGGCAAGTGGAGACCATTAAGTGTGACCATACTACACTGTAGAAGGTACCAGCTGTGCCAAACCTTTGCTTGTGCAGTGCACAGCACCAACATGTTTTCATGAGTATTCTCAGCTATATTACACCAACATGCTTTCATGAGTATTCTCAGCTATATTACACCAATGTGCTTTCACTGTTACACTAGGGATACCTTCATTGAAACTACACTACGTAGTAGGAATCTAATTGTTAGTTGTCGATCACTGAAAGAATCTCCCTTCACCTTGGTCTCCTTTACATCTTCACATTTCAATCACAATTGGTCCATATGGGACTTAATGCAGTTAATTTTGCCTATGAATTATTGGTCTACAGACTCAGGTTTGTTTGTGTGTTTTTCTAGCTGTGGGTTAAGCCTTAGGACTCCTATTCCCATTTGGTTAAAGGAGGCTGAAAGTGAACGTAATCAAGGCTTTTACATTCTTTAAAGATTCATTAGCAAAGCAAAGAATACGGGATAAAGGAAGTACACAACGAGGTTCTATACACAGTTATGTTTTTAAAATTCTGAAACTGGTCTTCATCTCAAATTTACAAGGTGAACTCCAAACTACAGCAGGTATTATCAAGAATGTGAAGATGAAACAGAGGGACCAAATGACCTGTCATTTTTAGAAGTAAAACTTCTTTTGCAAAGTTCATTTTGAAATATTTCCCTTAATGTCCTTTGAGAAAATCTTAGCAGACGGCTGCTGATCTCGTCCTGTACCTGCTTGTTCTGATCTCCTCGCTGATCCTGTACCTGCTTGTGCTGATCTCCTCGCTGATCCTGTACCTGCTTGTGCTGATCTCCTCTCTGATCCTGTACCTGCTTGTGCTGATCTCCTCTCTGATCCTGTACCTGCTTGTGCTGATCTCCTCCCTGATCCTGTACCTGCTTGTGCTGATCTCCTCGCTGATCCTGTACCTGCTTGTGCTGATCTCCTCGCTGATCCTGTACCTGCTTGTTCTGATCTCCTCGCTGATCCTGTACCTGCTTGTGCTGATCTCCTCGCTGATTCTGTACCTGCTTGTGCTGATCTCCTCGCTGATCCTGTACCTGCTTGTGCTGATCTCCTCGCTGATCCTGTACCTGCTTGTGCTGATCTCCTCGCTGATCCTGTACCTGCTTGTGCTGATCTCCTCGCTGGTCCTGTACCTGCTTGTGCTGATCTCCTGGCTGATCCTGTACCTGCTTGTGCTAATCTCCTCGCTGATCCTGTACCTGCTTGTGTTGCTTTTCAAAACCTTCATTACAAAAGAGCTGATCATGTTCATTTAGATGTTTCATTTCTAAAGAGGGAATTTCTACATTTATTATGGCTAATCTTGTCAGAAATAGATATCCATGTTAGACAAAATGAATAATTCCATATTCTTTAAGTGGTTTTGTTCAGTAAGATAAGTTATCAGACTGCCGGTGGTAAGTTGTGTTTTGATTCGCTGAGACTAAATGCTGAGGGTTTGGGCTAGAGACCGGACACTCGCTACTTATTACAAGATGTGCTACGGCCCTTACTGTGCTGCATGTATGATTTCGCATTTTAAGTTTTTGATGCTATTACACCTGTCCGTTGTTTTGAATTTAAAAGAATCAGCTAAATAACCTAAATGTAAATGTGAAATATTGAAAGGAAAGCGTTCTTAGACAAAGGAAATAGCAGTGATGAGCCAGACCCAATGCGTGTTATAATCTGCTTCAGCACAAATAATTAATTACTGGGGGGTGAATTAATAAAACAAATAATAAATAATAAAATCCGTTGCTAATGCGTTGGTTACCCAGCCTTCAGGTTTCTCACTCTTGCAGCTTTGCGTTTAGCGCAGGTCTGAGCACAACCCTTTGAGAATGGTCGGAATGAAAAGCTGCGAATTACGGTGTCCTTTAGGAACCCTGTGTTAGATCTCATAAGAACGTGCTCCACGCAAGGGTTTTGTTAAAAAAAAAAAAAAAAAAAAAAAAAAACATTTTCCCTTGTGAACCATTGTTTTAAAATTTCATCTTCAGTTGAAAAAAGGCTATCCACCATTCCTTTTCAATCCCACCTCTGCCAGATACTCTCAAATGTGTACGCGCATAATGTTTATTCCCTTGTCTGCTTCACTTCAGGATGAAAACATGAGACAAGAAACTCAGAAGGACTGAAAAACGCCTCATTTTGGTGATACAATAACAGGATAGCTAGGACTTTTGTGCTGTTCGACAGGTTTTATGATTTGTTGCTAATTACCTCATTCTGGGTCATGAAAATGTATTTTGGTGAAAATTTTATAAAATAATGTCTGTAGCTTAGTGAGTAAAACAATGGCGTTGTGTAGCGGAGCCTACATTAATTTCAAAGGAGCTCAATCATTTAATTTTTCTGCCTGTCTTTCTGTCTGTCTGTCTGGCTTTTTAAGAGATCCCGAGGTTGCTGCGCAGTTAATTGCTGCTGTTATTTGTTCTGTTATTTCCACATTTTCATTCTTGTTCCCACTGATGGTTAAAGATAATTTTACAGGCTATTCTCTATACTTTATATCTTTTTTAACATAACATTACTCATACTATTCGCTTAAATAAATGCAATGTGACATGAAACCCAGGACATCTCTGGTACTTTACAATTCCTGCCTAGCATTACGATCAGAATGCACGCAATATTTTGGTCAGAATGATCTAAGCTCTTGAGAAGTCATTACTTTTGATTAAAATTTTGGATAAATGAGAATAATGATCATACTCGTATATCCAGATTTTGAAATGATCAAAAATAAATTTTCTTTGAAAAGTCTTTCAACAAGGCTACAGCTGCCTGTCAAACTATTCAAATTCGACAACTATTGTTTATCTTTGGTATTTTATATATATAAAAAAAACATTTCCTTGCAGTTACAAGCAAAGTTACAATTGTAGAAATGAGAAAATAAAGAGAAAACAACTTTACAGAATTGCTAGCGCAGCAAAAGGTTGTTTCATTGCCACATATTGCTGAAGGTATACAAGAAGCGGGTTAAGGTCTGTGGCGAATTATAGAAAATATCATCGAAGTACTGTTGAAATATTTGCCCTGAAAAACCATGCAGTTCCACAAAAACATACGGCCGAAAAATACTCCAAAGCAGCATTCGAAGCCACAGCCAGCACAGCTATAGAAGTGCTCTGAAGCAGGACCACGGTGTCAAACCTGTTTTGAGTATATAGCACTATTACACGAGGGGCCGAGTCTTAAAGGAGAGATGGGGATACGGACTCAGGCTTTTGTTGTAGTCCAGCCATCAAAAACCTGAATCAAATAGTTAATAAATCATGGTCTTCAGTAATTTCATAATTGTTTGCTTTTTAACAGGTATTTATTTCCATAAGCAGATTTATGGAGTGATTCCGGTCACTGATTCTCGTGGATAGAGGCCTTTACTCTCTCTACAAAGGGTCTTCCTAAAGAGCCCCTCCGTTTGAAGGTTTAACGTTGAGCTGCAGCGAACGAGAAACATGACAGAGACGCACTTACCGGCACTGCCAACGCTGAGCAGGAAAGTGGCCAAAAACAATAACTGGCACTTCATGGTGGGAGAGGGCAGTGAAGGACGCGTGCCCGGTGCTAGAGCTGTGTGCTGAGTCTCTGTGCTGTCACCCAGCCTGGAGCTCGCACAGGGGAAAGGGGAAGGATGTGGTGGCCACACTGTGTCCGTTTTGTGTCACACCATTCGGACCACCCCCCTCAAAACACCTCCTCCCCCTCTTAGCAGGCTGTCCCTCAAAGCGGAAGAGCAGGAGCTCTGCTATCGCAAGAGCTGTCTCCAGTGCATGTGAACAGTGTATGCCTTCCAGTGTCACATGCTGCAAAATGACATGCAGACACACACACACATACGCACTCTCTCTCTCTTTCATGTACGCACGCACGCACGCACGCACGCACGCACGCACACACACACTTAAGAGCATTTCATAATGACAACAGGCTATTCAGCCCAGCTGAACTCACTGTCTCAGCCACACAGGAACGGTCTCTTCCTCAACTGCATGCCATGGCAACCTATTCCAAGTACTGCAATTCTTTCTTTAAGTAATGCCTACCAATGTTAGTGCACAATTTACCCTTAACTACTTTCCATTTATGCTGTAATTCACATTCTTGACCCCTTTTATGAATTTACAAACCTTTTTATTCTATCCACTGTCACTTCTCAATAACATTCAGAGGGGCTTATTTATGGAAACAATTCTCCAAATCTGACTTTTTGTTTTTAAAGGGAAGCAGACGAGCCACGCCCCTTCTGTATCATTCCTCCAGCCAGACAATAGGAAGGCTGAGAGGGTTACAGAGGAGAGCAGGCACAGACAGAAGGGCGGGAGCAGGGACAGGCTGAGAGGGTTACAGAGGAGAGCAGGCACAGACAGAAGGGCGGGAGCAGGGACATGCTGAGAGGGTTACAGAGGAGAGCAGGCACAGACAGAAGGGCGGGAGCAGGGACATGCTGAGAGGGTTACAGAGGAGAGCAGGCACAGACAGAAGGGCGGGAGCAGGGACAGGCTGAGAGGGTTACAGAGGACAGCAGGCACAGACAGAAGGGCTGGAGCAGGGACAGGCTGAGAGGGTTACAGAGGACAGCAGGCACAGACAGAAGGGCGGGAGCAGGGACTCGTTCCCCGGTCTCCGAGGGATCGACATGTGGGTGCGACGGCTGCTCAGAAGACTGAGCTATTTGGTCTCCTAACACATCCTTTAACTACTGCAGAATGCTCAAGCAAGCTGTGATGACACAATCTGATGGTTTGTTCATGAAATCTTAAGTACTTCACTTAAATTGTATCATGTCATTTAATTTCAGTTTCTCATTATAGGGAAATTCAGTTTAAACCACACAGGTTAAACTATTTTTCACCCGTAAATTGTTCTTTCATGTATGAAAAACTGTTTACGCTTCGTTATAACGGTGATATATTGGTAAATGGCGCCCCCTTGTGGCGGAATTCATACTTTAGGAAGGCTAAATAACAAAGGCAGCACTGAAAAGCAGCATCGATGTTTGTGATGGAAATTATTTTCTTCCAGAAAGTTCCATTATTTTTATATTCCTTTTTCTTAATGTTACCATATTTTTCATCATATTTTCATCAGATGTGTAAAATAAAAATGATATGTTTGTATTTTTTAAATTTAAAACCCAAAAACAAACCCTTGACTTTACTAAAAGCTGCTGGAGGAATGTGATTCCATTAAAGCTGGTGAAAATCTTAGCGCAGGGCTCCCGAACAGATTTCCCAAAATGTACAGAAAATGAAAAGTCAAAGCAGTGATCAGGTGAGACATTCGACATATTTATTGAGGTGTAGATGCACACAGCAGGCTGCATTACTGGATTACAGTAACTTAAAGAAGAAAACTGCAGGAGAGAGACAGGAGACAGACTGGCAGACCCCAGTGCTGCACTGCAGGAGAGCTGGGCTCATTCCTAACGATCCACTTCTCCAAACACAATGTCCTGAGTGCCTGCCCAAGGACCAAATAATGGTTAATTACAACTGCTCTGATTATCACCACCAACAAACCCAACAGCGTTCATCTGCTTTCTGATGCACGCCTCCATTGTAGACACACCAGCACTTGATCCTGTGGGATCTTTGCCAGCTTTAGTTTCAATATGCAAACAACTTTGTGGATACGAAGACCATACAATCAAAATCATGATGGATAACAATAAAAACAACAACAATAATAATCTCACCGATAATGGCCACCACATCAGCTAGCATGTGCCCTTTAGACATCTTATCCAAACCAGCCTGGAGAAGAGAGCATTCATCACCTTCATCATCATCATCATCACCATCACCATCACCATCATCGCCTTCATCATCATCACCATCATCATCTTCATCATCGCCTTCATCATCATCATCTTCATCATCGCCTTCATCATCATCATCATCATCATCATCACCATCATCACCATCATCCAGGCCTGTTTCATTTCCGAGGTGTCTCTCAGCAGCAGTAGGTAAAGCGCTAATATTATGTATGGGCTCCCTGATCTGCGAGATATCAGCTACACCACTGTCACATGGCACCTGTGCAGAACTGACTGCACCATGCCACATGGTTTTGAGACAGACACAGCTACACCCATGCATGGTAATGTGATCGATTCTAACTACTCACCATGAGTTTGAATTATTAAAGCAATTTACTACTGTACAAAACCAACATCAGAGTTAACAAACGCGGTTACCAAGTGCGCAAATCCGGGGGCTTTGATCTTGCAGCGATACGGACGACTGGAACCATCGGACACCAAGTACACACCAAACTCCCCCTGTAACAGAACAAAACACAACATTACACAACAACACACACCAAACTCCCCCTGTAACACAACAAAACACAACATTACACAACAACACACAGCAAACTCCCCCTGTAACACAACAAAACACAACATTACACAACAACACACACCAAATTCCCCCTGTAACACAACAAAACACAACATTACACAACAACACACACCAAACTCCCCCTGTAACAGAACAAAACACAACATTACACAACAACACACACCAAACTCCCCCTGTAACAGAACAAAACACACACCAAACTCCCCCTGCAACAACAAAACATTACACAACACACACCAAACTCCCCCTGTAACTTAACAAAACACAACATTACACAACAACACACACCAAACTCCCCCTGCAACACAACAAAACATTACACAACACACACCAAACTCCCCCTGTAACACAACAAAACACAACATTACACAACACACACCAAACTCCCCCTGTAACAGAACAAAACACAACATTACACAACAACACACACCAAATTCCCCCTGCAACAACAAAACATGACACAACACACACCAAACTCACCCTGTAACACAACAAAACGCAACATTACACAACAACACACACAAAACTCCCCCTGTAACACAACATTACACAACAACACACAACAACACACACCAAACTCCCCCTGCAACACAACAATATAAAGCATTACACACCAAAATCTTCCTGTAACAAACTACACAATATAACACAACACACACCAAACTCTCCCTGGAACAAAATATTGTGTGAACAGCAGGGGGCGCTCACCTTGGGGGCTTCCACAGCCGTGTATGTGGCGCCGGGGGGAACCTGGTACCCCTCAGTGTACAGCTTAAAGTGATGGATCAGAGACTCCATGGAGGTCTGCAGGAGGCAAGAGTTACAACTAGTGTGAAACACAGCAAGAGTTACACAGTGTCAGTGTTACACACAGCTAAAGCATTACACAGTGTTTCAGTGTTACACACAGCTAAGCGTTACACACAGCGTTAGTGTTACGCACAGCTAAAGCATTACACACAGCGTTAGTGTCACACACAGCTAAAGCATTACACACAGCGTTAGTGTTACACACAGCTAAAGCATTACACACAGCGTTAGTGTTACACACAGCGAAAGAATTACACACAGCGTTAGTGTTACACACAGCTAAAGCATTACACACAGCGTGAGTGTTACACACAGCTAAAACATTACACACAGCGTTAGTGTTACACACAGCGAAAGCATTACACACAGCGTGAGTGTCACACACAGCTAAAGCATTACACACAGCGTTCGTGTTACACACAGCTAAAGCATTACACACAGCGTGAGTGTTACACACAGCTAAAGCATTACACACAGCGTGAGTGTTACACACAGCTAAAACATTACACACAGCGTTAGTGTTACACACAGCGAAAGCATTACACACAGCGTGAGTGTCACACACAGCTAAAGCATTACACACAGCGTTCGTGTTACACACAGCTAAAGCATTACACACAGCGTGAGTGTCTCACACAGCTAAAGCATTACACACAGCGTGAGTGTTACACACAGCATTCGAGTCACTCACAACTAAAGCATTACACACAGCGTTCGTGTTATGGACAGCTAAAGCATTACACACAGCGTTAGCGTTACACACAGCTAAAGCATTACACACAGCGTGAGTGTTACACACACGTGAGTGTCACACACAGCTAAAGCATTACACACAGCGTGAGTGTTACACACAGCTAAAGCTTTACACACAGCGTTAGGGTCACACACAGCTAAAGCATTACACACAGCGTTCGTGTTACGCACAGCTAAAGCATTACACACAGTGTTAGCGTTACACACAGCTAAAGCATTACACACAGCGTTAGCGTTACACACAGCTAAAGCATTACACACAGCATGAGTGTTACACACAGCTAAAGCATTACACACAGCGTTAGCGTTACACACAGCTAAAGCATTACACACAGCATGAGTGTTACACAAAGCGTTAGTGTTACGCACAGCGTTGCACACAGAGCAGCTGATCAGCAGCTCACCTTCATCTCTGACCGTTTGGGCGGGGCCACTTTAGCATCATCCACTTTGATCTCTCCCTCCGGCATTTTATTCAAACACTGAATCATGATCCTCAGTGACTGTCTCATTTCCTCCACCCGGCACAGATACCTGAGAGAGACAGCCAGTTACTACACACACACGCACTCACACACACACACACACGATACAAGCACACTATACACACACACTATACACACACACTCGCACACCTCTCTCTCATGCATGCACACACACACGCACTAACACACACACACTCACACGCACTAACACTCACACGCACTAACACACACACTCACACACACACACTCACACACCTCTCTCTCATGCATGCACACACACGCGCGCGCTAACACACACACACACACACACACACCCACGCACTCACACGCACTAACACACCTCTCTCTCATGCATGCATGCACACGCACGCACGCACACACACACACGCACACACGTGCACACACACGCACTAACACACTAACACACTCACACGCACTAACACACACACACAAACACTCACACACACTCACACACACTCACACACCTCTCTCTCATGCATGCACACACACGCGCGCTAACGCACACACACGCGCGCTAACACACACACACACACACACTCACTCACTCACACGCACTAACACACCTCTCTCTCATGCATGCACACACACGCACGCACGCACGCACGCACACGCCTTCTGTCTCTCTGATTCAT
Source organism: Albula glossodonta (assembly GCA_019788955.1). Lineage (NCBI taxonomy): Eukaryota > Metazoa > Chordata > Actinopteri > Albuliformes > Albulidae > Albula > Albula glossodonta. Next base: position 15,359 of record JAFBMS010000776.1, read on the forward strand.
GCACACACACACACACACACACACACACACACACACCCTCACACACGCCTTCTCTCTCACGCACACACACCTGTCATAGCAGTCTCCTCTGATGCCGATGGGGACGTCGAACTCCACCTGGTCATAAACATCGTAGGGCTGAGACTTCCGCAGGTCCCATTTTATACCGGATCCCCTCAGCATCACGCCACTGGGGGAGGGGGCGGGGGGGGGGCACAATGCTTACAGTGCAGATCATCACCTAAACAAGAGCTGCAGCAATGCTGTCTGCATCAGGCCCTGGCACACCGTAACCCTAACCCTAACCCTAACCCTAACCCTAACCCTAACCCCTTACCCCACCCTGCAGCAGAGCTGAGCTGCACTCTTCCCCTTTCAGCAACACACCAACCCTTACCCTAACCCCTCCCTTACCCTAACCACAACCTAACCCTAACCTACCCTAACCCCACCCTTACCCTAACCCCTCCCTGCAGCAGAGCTCAGCTGCACTCTTCCCCTTTCAGCAACACACCAACCCTTACCCTAACCCCTCCCTTACCCTAACCACAACCTAACCCTAACCTACCCTAACCTACCCTAACCCCACCCTTACCCCAACATAACCCTAAGTGTGTGACTGTGTGTGTGACCATTTGTGTATCATTTATGAATGTAAAATGTGTTTATCCTTCATGCTTGTTGTTAGTGTGCATGGGTATATGTGTGTCTGTCTGTCTGTGTAAGATTGAAGAAGGGTTTACTATTAATGTAGAGTGTGTGTGAGTGTGTGTGTGTGTGTGTTTACAGAGGAGGTGGGCTTATATATTTTAAGTGATGTATGATTACTTGCTGGTTATTTGTGTGGTTGAATTTCCGTTTTTCATCACCATGGTAACATGTGTTCTCCAACCACACACTGTCCGAATCATCACATCCTGCGCTGTTAGTGTGTGTGTGTGTGAGTATGTGTGTGTTAGTGTGTGAGTGTATGAGTGTATGTGTTTGTTAGTGTGTGTGTTTGTGTGTGTATATGTGTGTGTTAGTGTATGTGTTTGTTAGTGTGTGTATGTGTGTGTGTGTATGTGTGTGTTAGTGAGTGAGTGTATGAGTGTGTGTGTTTGTTAGTGTGTGTGTGTGTGTGTGTGTGTGTAGTGTGTGAGTGTGTGTGTATGTGAGTGTGTGTGTAGTGTGTGTTTGTGAGTGTGTGTGTAGTGTGTGAGTGTGTGTGAACACATATGTCCAAATAAGTGTGTACACACAAAACACAAACGTCTATGCAAGGTTACCATGGAGATACCAGTAAATCAACACTGTACACTCTCTCTCTCTCTCACACACACACACACACACACACACACACACACACACACACCTCACCTCCTCAACCTCATCAATACGAAGCGAGAAGTTCTTGGACCATTCATAGATGTCATCCATCAGACCCAACGGCATGTCCTGCAAGACAGAGCAGCACCTTCATCACTGTAATCACCCTGCCACCACCACCATCATCACCATCACCTTCATCTTCACCCTCACTCCTCCTCTCACCTGGTGAACTCCGCCCGGTCTGACGTAGGCCGCATGCATCCTGGCTCCTGACACTCGCTCATAGAACTCAAACATCTGGAACAGAGTAAAACACACACTCTGTAACACACACACAATCGCTCATAGAACTCAAACATCTGGAAGAGAATAAACACACACACACACACACACACACACACACACACACACACACACACACACACACACACACACACACACACACATCGTTTCCCTCACCTTCTCTCTCTCCTCGAACATCCAGAAGAAGGGAGTCATGGCTCCGATGTCCAAAGCGTGGGTCGTTACGGCCATGATGTGGTTCATGATTCGGGTCAGCTCACCGAAGAGCACTACGTACACACACGCGCGCACGCACAGGACCGCAGAAACGGGGGTCAATCCCACAGACACACAGAGAGACAGATGCATAGTCTCCTCCCTATTTCCCATAGTGCACTACTTTTGTTGAGTCTGTTGTTTGAGCACAGATAAAGCACCTAATGTGGTTAGCCAGCTAAAGCTTTACCCATGAGCACCACACAGACAGCATGTAGCTTGTAGCTTCTTTATGGTCATTACAAACTTGGACAAGCATTTGGCCAAATGTTACTCAATGGACTGAATGTGTGATGCACGCTGAGGAACACCACTGTGTGCCTTCTCCTGGTCAGCCTACATTACTGGCTCTTTCTGTTCTTACAGCTGCAGCCCATAACACTCAGAAGGCCCCTAAGCCCAGTTGGTATGGGAACGCCTTACCTCTGATCCACTGAGCCCGGGCCGGCACCTGTATGTTCAGCAGCTTCTCCACAGCTAGAGAGTACGCCTGCTCATTGCACATCATCGACACGTAGTCCAGCCTGTCAAAGTACGGCAAAGCCTGCGTACACACAAACGTGCACGCACGCACGCACGCACACACACACACACACACACACACACACACACACGCGCACGCGCACACACACACGTGCACACACACACGCGCACACACACACAGTGGGTTTTACGACTATGGTAGTGTAGCCCATAGGAAACCTGTTGCTGTGGATAAGTGAGTTTTCATGGAGATATACCAGCAGGTAGGCACATGTAGTCATAGTAACACACCAGCAGGTAGGCACATGTAGCCATAGTAACACATCTGCAGGTAGGTGTGTGTTGCCATGGTGACATACCTGCAGGTAGGTGTGTGTTGCCATGTTGACATACCTGCAGGTAGGTGTGTGTTGCTATGGTGACATACCTGCAGGTAGGTGTGTGTTGCCATGGTGACATACCTGCAGGTAGGTGTGTGTTGCCATGGTGACATACCTGCAGGTAGGTGTGTGTTGCCATGGTGACATACCTGCAGGTAGGTGTGTGTTGCCGTGCTGACATACCTGCAGGTAGGTCTTGTACTCGATGAGTTTCTCTGTGCCACGGTGCAGCAGGCCAATGTGTGGGTCGCACTTCTTTACCGACTCGCCACTGAGCTCCAGAACCAGACGCAGCACGCCGTGAGCTGCAGGGTGCTGCGGCCCGAAGTTTATGGTCAGATTAGACACCTCCTTCTCTACCGGAGGATCCTTATCTGCACAGGGGAACACGAGGGGAAAAAGTGAGTGAGTACAGTAACACACACTCTGACTGAGCTAGCGCTTAGCATTACTACAGTCTACATTAACACACACACCCTTACTGAGCTAGCATTAGCGGTGTCAGAGATTCCAGTGACATACAGACATAGGTGAAAATGCAGGCTAACATTACCGTTCCAGGGTGGAGGGACCCATTTCTCGGTGACTGCGGTGGGGTACATAACCACTCCTGCGTACTGCTTCGCAAATTCCACATCGGGCTGCCATTGCTTCTGCCTGAGAGAGGAGAAACACACATTACACTGGGCCTACTTCAGAACACATGTCCAATAGCAGTTTCTCATATATACATTTTTATACAACTTATATATGAGGAAAAACTGCTATTGTTTTGTTAAGTATATAAAAGTAACAATAAGCAAACAACAAGCTTATGACAAAACTACTCTGTATTTTATTGAGAAGACTAAATCAAAATGAGCTGGCAGATTTAACACTGATCAGAACCGGCCATTCAGCCCAACGAACTTCTTCATTTAGTTACCGGCCTACCTATACCTATAAAAACAGTGCTCATTTAATGCCGTTTTCTATATCCCAGAACAACGCACAACTACTAGCTGACGATAATACCAGTTTCTAAACCTGAAAACAAACTAACTTACACTTGTTTCAATATTTGAGAACTCATACGTGCGGAAATCAGTGACGGAATCGCCAATGAAACAATACTTAAGATGTCACAGGACGTTGGATTAGGATACGGAGCCAAACAGCTTTCCGTTATAAATACACATTAATCTCCGAAACGAAGGTGGATGGACCGTCTGTGGCATTGGAACCCAGCTTTCAGGACGACCACAGTGCTCGTTCAAAGCGAACGAAATTCACTAACTAACTGCTAGATAACTAATATTTAAAAATCGATTTGCAGGTTACTGGTTCGTTAAATATCACATTACAGCAAATGACAGTCTAAATAAGATAGCATGTACACCTACCCTGTATGCTGTCATGTTAGCGCTGGCCAGCAAGCAGAAATTGTTAGCATTTCTTTAATTTCTAACACGTTTTAATGTTTTCCAGCTTCTGTGATACTAAGTATGCATCTTACCTGTTTTGCGAAACGGTACATCCAGGACCTGCTAAATTATTATGCAAAATAAGAAGTGAAGGACGTCTGAGTTTGGTCAGCGACCTGAGCATAGTCGTCGCCATCTTGTCTGACGTAAATATCATCCGGGTCCTGAATGTAGTTTACCTAACTTCGCCTGTGACGCTTGCGCAAAGGCAACCCGCCCTTCTATTATCTATCGAGCTAGGCCATTGCTGACCAAACTTCTGCACCAGCAAATACAAAAGCAACGTCGGAAATTAGCAGTGCAACTGTTTGTTCAATAAAGCATAGCAAAAACTCAAAACCATAGACAGCAAATCTCAAATAGATCAAATGACCACCCTGGCGGCAATCAGCTGTTTAGTATTGGAGAAATCTAGTTGCTGTGTGGGGTTTGAAAATCAACCGGAGGTATTGTGGAGCTGTTCTATTCGCTGCCCTGTAGGTTAGCGCCAAGGTATTGAACTTAATATGACCTGTAACAGGTAGCCAGTGAAGGGAGACGGGTGAGGGGTGTGACATGAGCACGCTGGGGGAGGATGAACACAAGGCGTGGGGCAGCGCTCTGGATCAGCTGCTGGGGACATACGGCACAAGCAGAGACACCCAGTGAAGAGGGATCTGCAGTATTTCAGATATGAGAGAACAAGGCCCTAGGATCATGGGGGTTCATGGCACACCCCCATTACGTGGGAATGGAATGAGTTTGCTGCCTGGGGTTACTCCTCGCCTTCAGACAGAGGAAGAGATGTGAATGGATGGATTTGAACAGACTGGATCCCTAGCTGCAGCTGTTGATTCTCTAGTCATGATGTGTTTGCATTCTAAAGCTGTTAATAAATTGTTTTTAATGACAGATGAAAAGTGACACATCAAATTAGTTGGAAAAAATGCCTTTAGGTGGCGTGACATGCATGCTAACCACCTCACCGTTTACTTCCCTTAACTGGACAGGTGACAGTACATCAAATCTTCTTCACAGAAAATGGTGTTTCACAATGATCCAAACACTAAATTCATAATGTCAGTGCATTTCGTTTTTCCTTCGGCCATTAAAGTTGCTTCTGTGAATTCTTATGTCAACAAATTTTGCCTCTGTTGTGTTGCATTCTTCAGAGCATGTCTGTGGGTAAAAGCAGGATGTAAATTTGGCTGGAGTGGGCCTGGAGCTCTTTTCTGGGTACCTCCTGCTTGTGATAGAGGCAAAGAGCTGACATAGAAATAATTATAAATGGTAGTAACCATATTCTGGCTTCCAAAGCCCTATTTTATCTAAGTTCGTGTACATTATGATAAGAATGCTATTTGAGGAGTGATTTCCTCCTAAACTCATGTAGCTCCAGCAGCTCCAACATTTTCCGGTTAGATGTAATTCTCAACTTTAACCACCAGAGGGAAGAAGCACAACATGGGAAAAAATGACATCCTGATTTTTTTTTTATTTTTTATAAAATATTGATGCAATCCCAAGCAATACACAGGCCTGGTCAAGCCAGAAATTACACAGTCATTTTGGCAAATTTAAAAACATGTAACTCTTTTTTTAGAGTTCATCCATGCTCACAGATTTGGTCTGTCACATTGAAGTTGTTCATCAATATCATTAATAATTCAGTTTCTCATAGTATTAGTTTGCACTGGTTTGTCATTACACCAGCATAGATGAGGGAGCAAAGGAGGTTATACTGTATGGTTAAAGTAAACAGAGCTCATATATCATTGTAGTTAATATCACCTCTTACCATCATTGGACCCGACCCTCCCCACTGAGAACAGCACAGCCAAATCATTGGCCACCTTTTTGACTCACCTTTTCAATCTACCTGTTAGATGCCTTTTCCCCTCATGTTTAGCATCTACTAACTGGGTACACAACACTAAACACAGCAGTATCTGCTGATTATGTATGTTATGCTTAAGACAGAACACAGTAGCACCTGTTGATTGGGTAAACTATGATAAACACAGCAGTACCTGCTAATTGAGTATGGTGTACTAAAGACAACAGTATCAGCTAATTGTGTATGCTATGCTAAACACTGCAGTACCTGCAAATAAGGTATGCTATGCTACTCAAAACAGTGCCTGCTAAGTGAGTATGCTATGCTGAAGACAGCAGTACCTGCTGATTGTGTATGCTATGCTAAACACAGCAGTACTTGCAAATTGGGTATGTCATTCTACACAAAACAGTGCCTGCTAAGTGAGTATGCTATGCTGAAGACAGCAGCATCTGCTAATTGCTTCCCAGATATGTCATGCTGAAGACAAAGTATCTGCTACTTTCAAACTGGGTATGCTAATGGCAGAAGTAGATGGCATACCCATACCACTTCACTGAGCAGTTATATGTTTTCACTGCCTCGGGCTACTGTAGTACTTTACTAAATAGTCAACTGAAATATGGCTGTAACCTTGGGCGCAGTGTCAGCTTTGCTTCAGCGTGTTTACATACAGCATACACGTCTGAAATCAGCCCATGTCCCCACCTGACCTTTCCCTGATGTTCCCAGCCTTTGTGTGCATGCACTTCAACATATATGAAGAAACCCTGTAAAAAAGTAATGTGCATCTTTTGTGGATTGTCCCTGTGAACCTGGGGTGTGGACCATCAATTTTATCCAAAATTTCTATCAATTTTTCTATCCAAAATTTTCTATTCCATTTACCGTTTGGTTTTTTTTTTTTTTTTTTTTTTTTTTTTTAGCATTGAAGCAAAGATTCACAAGGTTTTAGATAGCTAATAAATAAAATATGCAATCATCTTCCTTATGCATCAAACCAAAATCAAAGTCATGAGTTATAAAATGATGCATTCTCACTGCCAACTATGTGTCTCAAAACATTTTTCATATTTATGGTATACAAATTAAGATATAGTGAACCTATAGAACATAAATGTGCATAATATGACTTTGAACAATTTTGTGTAGTTTTTCTCTGACACTTCACATCTGAAGCCAAAAAAATGATGTTGTTTGAGGTTCTGTATTGACAAGTGCATAAAAATCTATGAATATGACAAAGGTAGCATTTGAGATGGAAGGTGCCATGTACAAGAAAAATACATGGAAGATATATCAAATGGAAGGCTTTCTCTGTGTCTACAGTTGAATGCCAATAATTAAATGTATACATACGTTTTGATCCTTATGTACTTTTTCCATCTACAAAAGGATCACACCTTTGTATGTATTTGTTCATTCAATTATATACATGACAGTATGTCTGTCAAACAAATATACATGATACACATGATATACATGTATCCATATTTAATCTTAATTTTTGAAGTAAGTTGAAATTTAAGTGTAACTTGAGCATGAGTAGTTAGTATATCAGAGAGTACTGGGTCACAATAACAGACAGACCAGCAGAACCACCTTCTTGTTATGAAAGCAGTGTTTTTTTATTTCTGTAATACCGTGAAAAAATAATTACATACAATTTGAAAAAATACTGAATAAAATAAAATAAAATAAAGGAAAAATGAATAACCTTTTTCCTTTTTGTTCATTTTTTCTTTAAGAACAGTATACAGTAAGAATAATATTGTTTAAACCAATAAACACACAAAATACAGAGTACAGTCCTATCACTGATATAAAAGAATATGAGAAATGAAGTGAAGGCAAGTACCGACAGGATATAATACAATGAAATCTGGCATTCAGAAGAGTACACACACACAAACACACACTCTCTCTCTCTCTCTCTTACGCACTGACATACATTGATACTCACTGGCAGGTTACTGACACACCTCTTTAAACAGGCTATCTGTTGGGTCAAAGAGCTGGGCCCTCCCACTCCCCTTTTACTCATTTGATTGGCTGACACGATGATTTTAAAATCATCTAGACTCTCATTCATGTGCTGTGCACATATAGACCTTTCATTCAGAGAGAAGATGAAGATGGGAGTTTGGGTCTGTTTTAAGGCCACCCCCTCCTTTATCTCTGCCCCTCTCTCCATCTTTACTCTTATCTTCTCACACACACAAACACATATACATCCATACATAAACCTGCATGCGCACACACTCACACACTCAAACACACTTTGTCTCTCCTTACACACATATGCAGTCTTTCTATGTTATAACCACACATGTAGAGACACAATCTATCGATCTTACATGCTCATACACTCTCTCTCTTACACAGACAAAAACACATATTAGTGCATATAATGGCTGCTGTATGTTTCTCACGTTATAATATACAGTCATTTGGCACCCAGGAAAAAACATGGTCAAACTGCACCCATCTGGGTCCAACCCACAGCAGGGGCCTGGCCTGCCGTCCTGCGGAGTCACCCCTTGGGGTGTTTCCATTTTAACGGGGCATTCACACCTTAACGGAATCCCCGCTGCCGTTCCTGCTCTAAGTGCGACAGAATGGGGCAAACCCCAGTGGCTGCTGTGTGCTCTCTTACTGCGCAGATGGCCACAGCTCAAACCCTGCCAGACATTATACACTCTCCAACTGCGCAGCCAGATACTCCACACTCATTAACTGCGCAGACAGCTGAGCCCCACCCTCTGATATGTGTTATTGGAGGCATGGGTGTTCCCAATCTGCCAATGAAACCACAGAATCGGCAGCAGAATTGCATCAAAGTGTGATGGTGAGTGACATTTTCAGTCAGAGGAAAAATACAAGACAAAAAATATATATGACATGTGTATATGGGTAACTATGTACATATTACCACAATCATAATCCCATCATAGTAATATTAACATAATAATACTGAATTAATAACAAGAAGGCATTCATGAACAATTAAAAAAATAATGTGTGAATTATTAAAATAGAAAAAAGTGTAAATGAAATAAGTTTGGAAACCCCTTCCTGCCTGTCTTACAGGAGCTCATTTCCTTATCTTTTCATCTGGCACAAACCAGCAACTCTGGAAGATAAAATCAAGTTTTGTCTGAAAAACTGCAGTAAAGCAGAAAAGATAAAAGATGCTACATGGTCCGTCTGAGGAATATACAGACACACATGCTGTCATACAGTCACACACACACACACACACACTGTCAAACAGTCTCACACACTGTCATATACACTGTCATCCAGTCACACAGTCTCACCTGTTGTCATACAGCCACATACAAACACACACTTTGTCATACAGTCACATATAGTCAAACACACACACATACACTGTCATACAGTCATATATAGTCAAACACACACACTGTCATACAGTCTCATATACACAAACACACACACTGTCATACAGTCTCACATACACAAACACACTGTCATACAGTCACACACGGTCATACACGCACACTGTCATACAGTCACACACGGTCATACACACACACTGTCATACAGTCACACACGGTCATACACACACACTGTCATACAGTCACACACGGTCATACACACACACTGTCATACAGTCACACACGGTCATACACACACACTGTCATACAGTCACACACGGTCATACACACACACTGTCATACAGTCACACACGGTCATACACGCACACTGTCATACAGTCACACACGGTCATACACACACACTGTCATACAGTCACACACGGTCATACGCGCACACTGTCATACAGTCACACACGGTCATACACACACACTGTCATACAGTCACATATGGTCATACACACACACTGTCATACAGTCACACACGGTCATACACACACACTGTCATACAGTCACACACGGTCATACACGCACACTGTCATACAGTCACACACGGTCATACACACACACTGTCATACAGTCACACACGGTCATACACGCACACTGTCATACAGTCACACACGGTCATACACGCACACTGTCATACAGTCACACACGGTCATACACGCACACTGTCATACAGTCACACACAGTCATACACACACACTGTCATACAGTCACACATGGTCATGCACACACACTGTCATACAGTCACATATGGTCATACACACACACTGTCATGCATGACGATGTGGAATGATGCATGATCACACACAGTCAGTCACACACAGTATTTGTACAGTTATGCATTGTGTTCATGACATTTTCTCCTGTTGTAGCGCTTCGCTGTGACCAGCAGGGTGGCACCAGTCACCTGTGGTTTCAACACATTACTATCGGCTACCTTTTCAGCTCAGTCCACAAACTCTACAAAAGCACAATTTAAAACCCCTCCCCTTCTTGCCCATGCCCCTCGCCTTCCTGTGAATGCCTGTCCAGTCTGAGAACACTATATTTGAAATACAGTAGCCTGGTCATACAATCCTGTCACCTTCAGTAATAAACCAATTATGCGTACCGGGGGAAAAAACAAACACACAAAGAGCATAAAAAGAGCACATAAAAGCCATGAACTCCCATTCACACCTCTTCATCTGGGAGTCTGCTGAGAGCTCACAGCCATTGTCACCTGTCAATCACTCACAGAGGGGCGTGGTTTGTGTCTGAACAGACGAACAGTGCTCATGGCCCAGCAGTCACTCCTCCGTGGCCTTCAGTCCCAATGCATCATGGGACTTTCCTCTCTTAGCCGGCGGTCTGATTCAGATCAGCGCTTCTTGAGTTTGAAGTGAATGTCACACGTAACTCTGAACCTTTGGTCCACAACTCCTTATAAAAATACTGTAAAAATGCCTCTAAATGTCATTTTTTACTGTTTACTTATAAACATGAAAAAACCTAAGTTCTAGTCTACTGTGCAAGTGAAGAGACAAGTACGCTAATATTCAGGTTTCTGTACAAATTTTGGAGTCATTAAATGCGATTAGAGGTCCTCACCTCACACAGACATACCAGGGTGAAATAGGGTAAAAACAACACAACCTTCAACCCCAAGTACCACTGTAATGTAGCGTGTACAAAATGATTCTTCAGACGTGTTCACCACGGTAATGCAGCGTGTAGAAAACAAGGACCCACTTTTGACTCTCAGTTCTTGGGGCACAATGACATACAAGATTTTCCAATTGGTTTCTCCTGATGGCTGGAGAATGTGGCTTGGTGGGTTTGGGTGAGGTTTCTCCTGATGGCTGGAGAATGTGGCTTGGTGGGTTTGGGTGAGGTTTCTCCTGATGGCTGGAGAATGTGGCTTGGTGGGTTTGGGTGAGGTTTCTCCTGATGGCTGGAGAATATGGCTTGGTGGGTTTGGGTGAGGTTTCTCCTGATGGCTGGAGAATGTGGCTTGGTGGGTTTGGGTGAGGTTTCTGCTGATGGGTGGAGAATGTGGCTTGGTGGGTTTGGGCGAGGTTTCTCCTGATGGCTGGAGAATGTGGCTTGGTGGGTTTGGGCGAGGTTTCTGCTGATGGCTGGAGAATGTGGCTTGGTGGGTTTGGGCGAGGTTTCTGCTGATGGGTGGAGAATGTGGCTTGGTGGGTTTGGGTGAGGTTTCTGCTGATGGCTGGAGAATGTGGCTTGGTGGGTTTGGGTGAGGTTTCTCCTGATGGCTGGAGAATGTGGCTTGGTGGGTTTGGGTGAGGTTTCTGCTGATGGGTGGAGAATGTGGCTTGGTGGGTTTGGGTGAGGTTTCTGCTGATGGCTGGAGAATGTGGCTTGGTGGGTTTGGGTGAGGTTTCTCCTGATGGGTGGAGAATGTGGCTTGGTGGGTTTGGGTGAGGTTTCTGCTGATGGCTGGAGAATGTGGCTTGGTGGGTTTGGGTGAGGTTTCTGCTGATGGCTGGAGAATGTGGCTTGGTGGGTTTGGGTGAGGTTTCTCCTGATGGCTGGAGAATGTGGCTTGGTGGGTTTGGGTGAGGTTTCTCCTGATGGCTGGAGAATGTGGCTTGGTGGGTTTGGGTGAGGTTTCCATGCTGGATTTCACTGCGATTGGTGAAAAAGCCTCTGGCTGATGAGATGAGGAGTACCTATAGTGCTTTCACTGTGTGACTTTATACAAGGGAAGATTATAATTAAAAACATTTATTTATTTTCACTTTTTAAATTTGTCTCTACTGGGTTTATTTACAGAGTAAATAAGAGAGGAGAAAAAGAAAGAAGGAGGAAGAGGAGATTGAGAGGGCAGAGAGAGAAAAAGAGGGACAGAGAGAGGGAGAGAAGGGAGATGATTAAGACAAGATTAAGAGGGTGAGGGGGAAGAGTGAGAGAGGCTAAAAAGTGTTAAGGAGATGGATGCAGTCTCCTCTCTCTCTGCTATTGTTATTGTCATCCGTCTTTAAACTGCCATGATTGTGACTCTCGCTTTCAGAGTGCATGTGTGTGTGTGTGGTATCTGAGTGAGGGAGTGTGCGGTCTCCGTGTGTAATGGCCCATGTGTCTACCAGTGTGTGTCTCACACATGGGTCTGCATTTTCTGGGTGTGCCAGGGGGTGTGTGTATACGTGCGTGTGTGTATGTGTGTGAGTCTGCATCCTCAGGGTGTATGTGTTTGTGTGTATGCTTGTGTGTGTGTTTGCGCATGTTTGTCTCACACATGCGTCTGCATCCTTTGAGTGTGCCTGTGGGTGTAGTCAGCAGGCTGTGAGGTGTAGCTGAAGCGGGCGGAGGTTCCGTACTTCCCCAAGACAGTCTCTGATCCTGCCCCTGGCCCCGCCCCATACATCTCATAGGCGGGGCCACCCTCCATGGGCGGGGCAAAGCCCAGGCGGTAGGGGTAGTGGGTGGGGCCGTAGCTGTCGTAGGCCAGCTGAGCAGAGGAGTCCAGCAGGCTGCAGTCTGCAGGGAACTCGCCTGTCTGGGGGGTGGGGTTAGGTGGAGCTGGCTGTGGCTGCCCCCCCCGGGTGAAGGTGTTGAACTGGGCATAGCTGCTGTGGGACAGCCTGGATGGTGGGCGGGGATCGTAACAGCCTCCCCGTGCCCCTGCAGCTCCGCCCCCTGAAGCTGTGGCACTGCCTCCTACCCCAGCCCCACCTCCAGCCCCACCTGCCCCCGCCGGATTGGCCGGCCGGTATTCAGGGTAAAGCATGGAGCGGGAGGACGGCCGGGCGTCCTCGTGGGTGGTGGCACGGACATTGTAGTAGCCATTGGTGGGGTCCTGCAGAAAGACCATTGGATACAGTGCTAAGGCTAATGCTAAATCTGCTATTTACCCTCATGATGTGTTTGACTAATGCTTATGCTAACAACTACACAATGTGTGTGTGTGTGTGCGTGTATCAGCTCTTGAGTGTGTAAGTTTGCGCAATAAGTCAGAGTATAGTATATGTTTGTGCTGTGTATGCGGTAGGAAGGTCTGTGTAAGTGTATGTGCAAGGTGTAGGTGTCTAAGATATGTGCAAGGCATGCATATAACCAGGGGTGTAGGACCTGGGGGGGCAGAGGGGATATGTCCCCCCAATATTTGTGCCCGCTACTTTTGGTTCTCGATAACACAGGCCTGTTGCATTGAAATTAATTTCTCTTCGTTGTAAGTTGTGTGTATTTTACCTTCTTATATTACCTTAATCAACTAAGGTAATCCAAGAAGACCTAAACAGCATCCATAAGTGGGCAGATACCTGGCAGATGACATTCAATTCAGCTAAATGTAAAGTCTTGCATGTGGGAAATATGAACCTTAGACAAGACCACTTCATGGGATGAAGTAAACTAGAATGTGCTCAATTTGAAAAAGACTTGGGAGTAGTACTTGACCAAAGCTTAACAGGATCTAGGCAGTGTGCTGTAGCAGTAAAAAAAAGACCAACAGGATGCTGGGATATATAGCCAAAAGTATTGATTATAAATCTAAAGAGGTTATATTAAAATTATACAATGCTTTAGTTAGACTCCACTTGGAATACTGTGTGCAGTTCAGGGCACCACACTATAAGAAAGATATCAAGACTCTTGAAAAAGCACAAAGGAGGGCAACTAAATTAGTTCCTGGAATGAAATATCACAGCTTTGAGGAAAGACTAAAGTTACTTAACCTATTTAGACCCAGCAAGAGACTAAGGGGTGATTTAATAGAAGTTTTTAAATTTATAAAAGGACTCAACAAGGTTAACTACAATACATTTTTTAAAGGTGAGTTCAGCCTGCAGGACAAGGAGACAAAAATGGAAACTAGTTAAGAGTAAGTTCCACACTGATATAAGGAAGTATTATTTTACACAAAGAGTTATCAACACATGGAATAGGTTGCCGGGTCATGTAGTTGAGGCAGAGACCCTTGCTGTGTTCAGCAAGTCCAAACTTGTTTTGGATACTCTTTAAATTGTAATGGCGAGCTTTGTTGGGCCTTTGAATGGCTTGTTCTCATCATAATACGTTCTTATGTATAATTGTAACTGACCTAGAGCTCATATTATTCACAGGTGCAAAAATGTATGTAGGTGTGGAGTAGAGTTGTGTGTAAAGTGTGAGTACAGCTGGAGTAACTGACCTTGAGCTTGTACTCCTAGAGGGTGCACACTCTGTGTAAGGTGCGAGTAGAGTTGGAGTATCTCACCTTGAGCTCATACTCTTCACGGGTATCCAGCGTGTCGCTCCGGAGATCCTGTTTGAGCTCCATGTCGTCCTTGAAGGGCTGAGTGGAGGGAGAGAGGGAGACAGAGGGCAGAAACTAAACCATCAAACAACAGCAACACACACACACACACACACATACACACGGAGAGGGGGAGACATGAAGGGGCGAAGGAAAGAAGGAAGGAGAGAGGAAAAGAGAGAGATCAATTGATATTAGCTTTTCATTTTTTTCCCCAAAAAGTGTTATTTTAATGAAAAGCTTTCAATTTAAACCCGGAAAAAAGCATTTGTTAGAAAAAGGAAACAGGATAGACATTTCAGTTAAGGGCAGAGTCAGAATCAGAGATGGTCAGAGATGGGGTAGTTTCAGTAGGGGCTCAGAGTTAGAGTCAGGGATGGGGTAGTTTCAGTAGGGGCTCAGAGTTAGAGTCAGGGATGGGGTAGTTTTGGTGGGTCGACAGGTCGGTTCAGTGGTGGGTTCAGGTGTGTGATGCGTTAACCCTTCGCTTCGCTGTCATGGACACTCACAGAATACATGGCCTTGACCATTCGGGTTGCTGTGGAAACAGTGGAGGCATCATCCTCCAGATTGTGTGTTTCCTTGTTGACTGTTTCCACCTTGATGTCTGGCTTCCCCAGGGTGACTCCCCTACGACCTAGAAATACACACACGCGCACATGCACACACATGCACACATACATACACACACACACGCACACACGCACGCACGCACGCAGGCGCACACGCACACAGAAGAGCATGTATGATTCATAGATTATATAGTTTGCCATTCCTTGCCATATGACATCATATAGTCTAGACCATCCATAGAAATGCATTGAGAATCTCTCAGTGATATTTTGTATGGCTAAGAATGGTGTCTGAAACCAGTTGAGAGTTGATAAAAATGGGGGGTGGGGTGTATTAGAAAGGATAACTAATTAGAAATGATTGTTTCACATGTTTTTCATTATTTCTTTGGTGTTAAACCCAAATGTTGAACTTTTTAAAGCAACTGTTGGGCTCTCTGTTGGTATTTATTGTCTCATTCACCTTGATACACACATACTGATTTACGTTTGTGTATTTAATAAACAAAAGAGTTTTTTGGATTGTGACATCTATGAACAGGGAACTGTGGTATGAGCATGGGATGTTTGTGATGAGGAGCTTGCTAAACTGTGGTATGGTGGTTATATTATCTAGGATATTCCTGTTGTACATAAAATACAATGACAAACGATAAAAGTATTAACTTGAATGTGGCTACACTTTAATCAACATGCGGTTGTTTTTTAGGTCATTGATCAGAAGGAATATACAAAGCTGTATAGTGAATGCTAACTATACTCGCTATACTGATGACAATACAATAAATATTATTAAATACTGAACGTGCATGTTGCTAAGGCGACCAGCCAGCATCTCGCGTTGGGGAGTGCCTATACTTATCATGATTGGTTATGTAGCGTTTGCTTTTTACGTTGGAAAACTGAACAATTTTAGTTAACGCTTGGATACATTCTTTCGCTTTTTGTCTTATGACACCTCTGTGGTTAGAGGGTTCAGCCTGAAAATACCTGAGAGGGGTAACGTAACATTTTCTGTCATGTTTTGTGAAAATGCACAGACAAACATATCACTACAGCTACTTAGCTGGATGGTGCTGTAAGGTAAGCTACTAACATTAGCCCTGTTCCTTGTTAGGCAACAGCTATATTTATGCTGTTGATTAGCTGACTGGTTACCAGTGCATGTAGCTAGCTGAACAAGAATGTAAGTTAGCTAAATTGTATATTACATTATATAGTGACAACTGGTTATATATTAGTTAGAAGGTTGCCCATAATGCGCAGAAGTAGCTGGGCAAAGTTACAGCCTTATCTAAGTTGTCTTGGCTTAGGATGGTTAATAGCCATCCAGCTGTGTGATACTGTTGTTAGGTTACTGACTCGATAAAATGAATGAATAAATTATCACTGCGAGCAAAATAGTGCCGCTAAGCTTAGCTATCAATGAAGCCTGCTGAACCAGTCCTAGCTAATGTTAGCTAGCTGGCTGAGTTATCCATACAACTTAGATATGTTACAGCAAACTAAATGGATAACTATATTGTATTAAGGTGAGTAACATGAATGCCAGTTTGAAGTCAGCAAAGTACTGAGGTGGACCCCGTTTTGCTAACTTAGCCAATTTACTTTATGTCCTCTTTTCGTTGGCTTTTGACCGCTAGCTACATAGATAGCACATTGACTTTCGTTCAGCCGTATATTCCAGTGTTAAGTATGCCGGGCCGTGAAGTCTGTTTTGATTGACATGGGGGGAACGTGGTATAGACACCAAGGGATGTATTTTAATAATCATGGTTAATCCCTGTAAAGTGTATTTAGGCTTGTCTAGACCCATTTTCGCTTTCGAGATGGCTTTGAGCTGGTGCAAAACTTCTGGGGCAAATATCCTAAATAAGGGGACTTCATGGATTATTAAGATTGGGCGTAACATGCAAAAAACTCATTTTGCAACTATGAAAATGTATCATTTAAATCAGTTTAATTGCTGGCTACACAATAGCAGGCTATTTTATAGTAATAATAGTAATAGATTCAATCGATAAATGATAAAAATTCAGAAAATCAAGTTATTTTGATGTTAGTTAAATCTTTGACTGGTAAAACAACTGTACTGTTTTATATTTTTATATGTTTTATAGTTTGTATAATGTTAGGTGTGTATAGCACATAGTGTGTATAGTGTTGGGTGTGTATAGCACATAGTGTGTTTAGTGTTAGGTGTGTATAGCACATAGTGTGTATCGTGTTGGGTGTGTATAGCACATAGTGTGTTTAGTGTTAGGTGTGTATAGCACATAGTGTGTATCGTGTTGGGTGTGTATAGCACATAGTGTGTATCGTGTTAGGTGTGTATAGCACATAGTGTGTATCGTGTTGGGTGTGTATAGCACATAGTGTGTTTAGTGTTAGGTGTGTATAGCACATAGTGTGTATCGTGTTGGGTGTGTATAGCACATAGTGTGTTTAGTGTTAGGTGTGTATAGCACATAGTGTGTATGGTGTTAGGTGTGTATAGCACATAGTGTGTATAGTGTTGGGTGTGTATAGCACATAGTGTGTATAGTGTTTGGTGTGTATAGCACATAGTGTGTATAGTGTTGGGTGTGTATAGCACATAGTGTGTATAGTGTTAGGTGTGTATAGCACATAGTGTGTATCGTGTTGGGTGTGTATAGCACATAGTGTGTATAGTGTTAGGTGTGTATAGCACATAGTGTGTTTAGTGTTAGGTGTGTATAGCACATAGTGTGTATCGTGTTGGGTGTGTATAGCACATAGTGTGTTTAGTGTTAGGTGTGTATAGCACATAGTGTGTATCGTGTTGGGTGTGTATAGCACATAGTGTGTTTAGTGTTAGGTGTGTATAGCACATAGTGTGTATCGTGTTGGGTGTGTATAGCACATAGTGTGTATAGTGTTAGGTGTGTATAGCACATAGTGTGTTTAGTGTTAGGTGTGTATAGCACATAGTGTGTATCGTGTTGGGTGTGTATAGCACATAGTGTGTATCGTGTTGGGTGTGTATAGCACATAGTGTGTTTAGTGTTAGGTGTGTATAGCACATAGTGTGTATAGTGTTAGGTGTGTATAGCACATAGTGTGTATAGTGTTAGGTGTGTATAGCACATAGTGTGTATAGTGTTGGGTGTGTATAGCACATAGTGTGTATAGTGTTAGGTGTGTATAGCACATAGTGTGTATCGTGTTGGGTGTGTATAGCACATAGTGTGTATAGTGTTAGGTGTGTATAGCACATAGTGTGTATAGTGTTAGGTGTGTATAGCACATAGTGTGTATCGTGTTGGGTGTGTATAGCACATAGTGTGTTTAGTGTTAGGTGTGTTTAGCACATAGTGTGTATAGTGTTAGGTGTGTATAGCACATAGTGTGTATCGTGTTAGGTGTGTATAGCACATAGTGTGTATTGTGTTAGGTGTGTATACCACATAGTGTGTATTGTGTTAGGTGTGTATACTACATAGTGTGTATCGTGTTGGGTGTGTATAGCACATAGTGTGTATAGTGTTAGGTGTGTTTAGCACATAGTGTGTATAGTGTTGGGTGTGTATAGCACATAGTGTGTATAGTGTTGGGTGTGTATAGCACATAGTGTGTATAGTGTTAGGTGTGTATAGAATGGGACTCACTGCCTTTGCGCTGGCGGTACAGAAAGAAGGCCAGGGCCAGCAGACACAGCAGCAGCAGGATGGAGGAGCCCACAGTGCTACCTGCGATAACCCCCACAGGCATAATCTCTGCAGGGAAAAGAGGAGGTTAAAACTCGCTCAGATAACATTATGGTAGTGTACATGAACAGTTATGTTGAGTAGCTGAGCGCAGGAGATCTGGATTGAGGCAGATTGAGATTCAGGTGCAGGAGGTTTGGGTGGATCATATGTAGACACAGTGAGGACAAATGTAGGTTTGAGATGATTAGACATTGTTTCAAGTGCAGAGGATGGAGATGTGTGTGGGGTAGATATAGGTTTGGATGCAGTGGGTGTGGGATGGGGTCTTGCAGAGGAAAGTTGTACCGGTCTCCTCCAGCGTGATAATCATGGTGCCAGGACCGAAGGCGTTCCAGGCCGTGCAGTTGTAGGGAGAGTGGAAGTCGGACTCCATTACGTTGTTAATAGTTAGAGTGGAGAGCACAGCTCCACCCTGTGCGTGAGGTTTACTCTGCTCCACCGTGTACCTCTCCAGTAGTGTGCCCTTCTCCTTCTCCCACACATTCTCCTTCCACGCCCATACCTGCAGCAGACACACGCACAGCTTACAGCACAACTACACCACCTTAAATACTCACCCACCCACCTTGGGCTTGTAGCTCAGAGGTTACAGTGTAGTATAATGGTTAGGGAGCTGGACTTGTAGCGCAAAGGTTACAGTGCAGTATAATGGTTAGGGAGCTGGGCTTGTAGCTCAGAGGTTGCAGTGCAGTAAAATGGTTAGGGAGCTGGGCTTGTAGCTCAGAGGTTACAGTGTAGTGTAATGGTTAGGGAGCTGGGCTTGTAGCTCAGAGGTTACAGTGTAGTGTAATGGTTAGGGAGCTGGGCTTGTAGCTCAGAGGTTACAGTGTAGTATAATGGTTAGGGAGCTGGACTTGTAGCGCAAAGGTTACAGTGCAGTATAATGGTTAGGGAGCTGGGCTTGTAGCTCAGAGGTTACAGTGTAGTGTAATGGTTAGGGAGCTGGGCTTGTAGCTCAGAGGTTACAGTGTAGTGTAATGGTTAGGGAGCTGGGCTTGTAGCGCAAAGGTTACAGTGTAATGTAATGGTTAGGGAGCTGGGCTTGTAGCTCAGAGGTTACAGTGTAGTGTAATGGTTAGGGAGCTGGGCTTGTAGCTCAGAGGTTACAGTGTAGTGTAATGGTTAGGGAGCTGGGCTTGTAGCTCAGAGGTTACAGTGTAGTATAATGGTTAGGGAGCTGGGCTTGTAGCTCAGAGGTTGCAGTGCAGTAAAATGGTTAGGGAGCTGGGCTTGTAGCTCAGAGGTTACAGTGTAGTAAAATGGTTAGGGAGCTGGGCTTGTAGCTCAGAGGTTACAGTGTAATGTAATGGTTAGGGAGCTGGGCTTGTAGCTCAGAGGTTACAGTGTAGTGTAATGGTTAGGGAGCTGGGCTTGTAGCTCAGAGGTTACAGTGTAGTGTAATGGTTAGGGAGCTGGGCTTGTAGCTCAGAGGTTACAGTGTAGTGTAATGGTTAGGGAGCTGGGCTTGTAGCTCAAAGGTTACAGTGTAATATCATGGTTAGGGAGCTCATAGGTTACAGTGTAGTGTAATGGTTAGGGAGCTGGGCTTGTAGCTCAGAGGTTACAGTGTAATATCATGGTTAGGGAGCTCAGAGGTTACAGTATAGTGTAATGGTTAGGGAGCTGGGCTTGTAGCTCAGAGGTTGCAGTGCAGTAAAATGGTTAGGGAGCTGGGCTTGTAGCTCAGAGGTTACAGTGTAGTGTAATGGTTAGGGAGCTGGGCTTGTAGCTCAGAGGTTGCAGTGCAGTAAAATGGTTAGGGAGCTGGGCTTGTAGCTCAGAGGTTACAGTGTAGTGTAATGGTTAGGGAGCTGGGCTTGTAGCTCAGAGGTTGCAGTGCAGTAAAATGGTTAGGGAGCTGGGCTTGTAGCTCAGAGGTTACAGTGTAGTGTAATGGTTAGGGAGCTGGGCTTGTAGCTCAGAGGTTGCAGTGCAGTAAAATGGTTAGGGAGCTGGGCTTGTAGCTCAGAGGTTACAGTGCAGTAAAATGGTTAGGGAGCTGGGTTGCAGCTTCAGTTTATATGTCGGGTGCTGCTGTTGTACCCATGACCAAGGTAGTTAAACTTTTGTGTTGATAATTGCTGAAGTAACTCAGCTTTGCTCTTTACTGAATTCATAAGTAAAGGCAACAGTGCCGGGTCACATGGGGCACGAAAGACAGTGTGTCCGAGGGAGATTTCATTCCATTCTTTCCCTCTCTCACTCACTCTCTACCCTCCCTTCCACATTCACACACATACTGCTGGGACAGGTGTACAAGAATAAAGAAACTCTAGCAGGTTTTTGTACTTAAAATCCACTGAAGCAGTGATATTATTAAATATGAAATATGAACACATTAATTATGCATAAACCCACATGTTGTGCTAATGTACCTTTTAACCTAAAAAAGAAAAGGAAGGACAGAAGTATACATTAAAGAAAACAAAAGATTTCACTCCCCCCTCAAGAGTTTCCAGTGTGCCATGCTTCATATTTCATAATCCTTTCTGTGCTTCTGCATTAGGCTCAAACTGCACAGTCACTTTAGATTAGTCACACAGCTAATGCTGCAAGCTTAGGCTTTCAGCTGTGAGCCACACGCAGATTTCCCCTCATGTTACAGTGTCAGAACTGATGTGTGCAAAGCTAAGACACACCCATTACCCCATCCACCCCCTCTCTCTCCCCGGCCTCTCTCTCCTCTTACTCTTACTTACCTCCATTTCTGTCCATCTGAAGCTACAACTGCATGACTGACAGTTTCTTTCTCTCTCTTGCTCAGTTCGGTTCAGTTCAGTTCAGTTCAGTTTAGTTTACTTTGGTTCAGTTCAATTAGGAATCTTTAACTGGCATGAAAAACATTGCCAAAGTGTTGTTTACAGTATATAAATAATACGAGTACTAAACATATATTGAACCCAAACAATATGTTCATAAACCAGCCAGCATAGTTCTGTTTAGTCATTTTATGTTGTTAGACAGATATTGCAACTGAAAAATTGACTCTTTGGGGTCAATTTGATTTATTAAAGGATTGTGTGTGTAAATTCACAAGAGAAACTGCGCATAAAAATTGTCTAAGGTGATCAATTAACAAGTTGCAAAGTGGACTGCGAGTGTTAAATGGAAAGATACATGGATTTAGCATTTTTGCAGGTTAGCTTAAATTAATATGTGAAATTGGGCATTTTTTCAGTGGTTTGTGAAAGCATGGGAGGATTACATGCAGTAGATTACTTTAGAAGTGATTTACTTTAGTGTACTGTTGCAAACCTGAAAGCACATACAGTATGTGTGAAAATCCAAATATAAAACAGATTAACAGACACACAACCAGTCAGCTGCCAACTGTCGCAGGAGACATCCTATCGATTAAAGACCACAATGGCAGTTTGCAGCTGGAGTAGTTTACATAACAACTCCTAGCTGAACACCGACAAAGAACGAAATGACAAATACTAACACTGATGGAGAGTTGTGAAAAATGTTGGCACACTCGCTGAAGCTGGTCGATGTTAGCATGTTGTAGTGTGGAGACTGTCAGAATCAGCTGACTGAGGGGACACTTGCTGATTCTGGTCTCTTGGGTTTGGAGAGACTTACACTGTGGAGAGTCTGTTGGACTTATTTTTAGATGTTCTATAAAATGAAATGCCCTTTTATGGTTTTGAATGAGAATTGGATATCTTCCTCATTCAGCTCTGTTTGCATTTTTAAGGACATTCCTATGTACTTTCAATTTGTTTTTACAACTTTCTACATGATTGCAGCTAAATTTTTCTCACAATTATTTCTTTTAACAAAGATTATCATTGAAAGAAGCCTTGCTCCATGACCTGGAGACCAGCCCTATAAGTGTCTTAAGTTGCCTTAAGTAAAGAAGTATCTTTCAGTAAACTTTCAGTAACTTATTTGGAAGACTAACATCTGTAGAATCTTTCCCAAGTGTTGCAATATTTCTACAGCAGATCCATGTTGTGTTGCTGTCACTCCTCTATGAATGATAGCAAGAGTTTATTGCCCATGCATCTAAAACAGATGATCAATGAGGTAAATTAATATAGCAAATACAATCGTGTCTGTCGGGTGCAGTACAGTGTGTGTGTGTGTGTGTGTGTGTGTGTCTATATACACACACACACATATGTGTGTGTGAGTGTATAGACACACACACACACTCTACTGCATATATATATATATATATATATATATATGTAGTGGTAAGTAGAGTAGTATCTTAGTGTGTAGGGTGAAACAAAGTGTTGATGTGTAGGGTTTACTATAATGCATGTATAGGACATAGGGAACACTCACAATCTTGTCTGGGGGAGGGGTGCTAGCGATGTAACACTTAACCTCCCCTCTCTCTCCTCTCACTGCATATTGGACTGGATCACTGGAGATAATAGGTGGCCCTGCAGAGACACACACACTCAGTATAAGAGATACAGCACTGCACTGGCTCACTGCATAGACAAACACACTCAGCATCAGAGATACAACACTGCACTGGCTCACTGCATAGACACACACACTCAGCATAAGAGATACAACAGTGCACTGGGTCACTGCAGAGACAAACACACTCAGCATCAGAGATACAGCACTGCACTGGCTCACTGCATAGACACACACACTCAGCATAAGAGATACAACAGTGCACTGGGTCACTGCAGAGACAAACACACTCAGCATCAGAGATACAGCACTGCACTGGCTCACTGCATAGACACACACACTCAGCATCAGAGATACAACAGTGCACTGGGTCACTGCAGAGACAAACACACTCAGCATCAGAGATACAGCACTGCACTGACTCACTGCAGAGACAAACACACTCAGCATCAGAGATACAGCACTGCACTGGCTCACTGCAGACACACACACTCAGCATCAGAGATACAACACTGCACTGGCTCACTGCATAGACACACACACTCAGCATAAGAGATACAACAGTGCACTGGGTCACTGCAGAGACAAACACACTCAGCATAAGAGATACAGCACTGCACTGGGTCACTGCAGAGAAACACACACTCAGCATCAGAGATACAGCACTGCACTGGCTCACTGCAGAGACACACACACTCAGCATAAGAGATACAACAGTGCACTGGGTCACTGCAGAGACAAACACACTCAGCATCAGAGATACAGCACTGCACTGGCTCACTGCAGAGACAAACACACTCAGCATCAGAGATACAACAGTGCACTGGGTCACTGCAGAGACAAACACACTCAGCATAAGAGATACAGCACTGCACTGGGTCACTGCAGAGAAACACACACTCAGCATCAGAGATACAGCACTGCACTGGCTCACTGCAGAGACACATACACTCAGCATAAGAGATACAACAGTGCACTGGGTCACTGCAGAGACAAACACACACTCAGCATCAGAGATACAGCACTGCACTGGCTCACTGCAGAGACACACACACTCAGCATAAGAGATACAACAGTGCACTGGGTCACTGCAGAGACAAACACACACTCAGCATCAGAGATACAGCACTGCACTGGCTCACTGCAGAGACACACACACTCAGCATAAGAGATACAACAGTGCACTGGGTCACTGCAGAGACAAACACACACTCAGCATCAGAGATACAGCACTGCACTGGGTCACTGCAGAGAAACACACACTCAGCATCAGAGATACAGCACTGCACTGGCTCACTGCAGAGACACACACACACTCAGCATCAGAGATACAACACTGCACTGGCTCACTGCATAGACACACACACTCAGCATAAGAGATACAACAGTGCACTGGGTCACTGCAGAGACAAACACACTCAGCATCAGAGATACAGCACTGCACTGGCTCACTGCATAGACACACACACTCAGCATCAGAGATACAACAGTGCACTGGGTCACTGCAGAGACAAACACACTCAGCATCAGAGATACAGCACTGCACTGACTCACTGCAGAGACAAACACACTCAGCATCAGAGATACAGCACTGCACTGGCTCACTGCAGACACACACACTCAGCATCAGAGATACAACACTGCACTGGCTCACTGCATAGACACACACACTCAGCATAAGAGATACAACAGTGCACTGGGTCACTGCAGAGACAAACACACTCAGCATAAGAGATACAGCACTGCACTGGGTCACTGCAGAGAAACACACACTCAGCATCAGAGATACAGCACTGCACTGGCTCACTGCAGAGACACACACACTCAGCATAAGAGATACAGCACTGCACTGGCTCACTGCAGAGACAAACACACTCAGCATCAGAGATACAGCACTGCACTGGCTCACTGCAGAGACAAACACACTCAGCATCAGAGATACAACAGTGCACTGGGTCACTGCAGAGACAAACACACTCAGCATAAGAGATACAGCACTGCACTGGGTCACTGCAGAGAAACACACACTCAGCATCAGAGATACAGCACTGCACTGGCTCACTGCAGAGACACACACACTCAGCATAAGAGATACAACAGTGCACTGGGTCACTGCAGAGACAAACACACTCAGCATCAGAGATACAGCACTGCACTGGCTCACTGCAGAGACACACACACTCAGCATAAGAGATACAACAGTGCACTGGGTCACTGCAGAGACAAACACACACTCAGCATCAGAGATACAGCACTGCACTGGCTCACTGCAGAGACACACACACTCAGCATAAGAGATACAACAGTGCACTGGGTCACTGCAGAGACAAACACACACTCAGCATCAGAGATACAACACTGAGGGATAATGTTTACTTTTATTCCAGAATGCCCAGACCTAAGCCTACCCCCACAGTGAGCGGAGAGTGCAGATATGCCTGTGCCATGATTTTCTCCTGTCCCACTGTGCAGTTCTACAGTCCTTATGCATTAAGGTACAGACAACCCAGCTAACAGCAACCCTCCCTCCCTGACTAACAGCATATGCTATTAAGTTTTTACTCACCATTGACTGTGAGAGTAACCTCTGTCTCTCCCACACCAATGCGTGGAACGATGGCTTTGCACACATACTGTCCTGCATCTGACTGGCTGACAGACTTGAGATACAGCTGGTTATTATTACTGAGTACCTGCCAAGGCAAACACATACAGACAGACTGACAATACTGCTGTTGATATGTTTGTGTTAAAATTATTATAATATATGTGTGTTACATGAAGAGGAAAGTAAAGGTGTAGAACACAGGAGTAGGGCACTCACCATGTTGGAGCCCTTCTTGGTCCAGGTGAGGGTAAGGGGTGGGTTGCCAGCCCACTTGCAGTTGAGAGTGACGTCAGAATCAATGTCCACGGTGAGGGGGCGGGGCTCCACCACCAGGACCGGACCAACTGCAGGGGGGAGGGGGCAGACTTTTGCTAATTCTGAAGTTTCTCTCTCCTACCAAACCCCCTCAATAACTACCACCATGATACAGTCAGACAGACAGAAAAGAGACAGACGGATGGACAGGGAGACAGGTCCGCAGACAGACTCACAGTGAACGTCCACCAGGATGCTGACGTTAGTGCTGCCCACAGCATTGAACACCTGGCAGGAGACAGGCTCAGTGAAGAAGGAGTGATCTGCTGTCGTCACAAACACACTTTCCCTCGCTCCCTCCAGGAGAACACCCCCTTTTGCCCACCTGAGAGAAACACACTCATCAGTGCACACACTCTCCCTCACTCCCTCCAAAACAATATTTCACTTGCCATATCGACAAATTGACAAAGAACCACATAACAGACACCTTCAAAGACAAAATCAGTTGGAGGTACAGAGGTTATCACTGAGTAGGTTACAAATTGGGTGTGAAGTTAAATACAAAGACCAGTGGTATAATGCATATATATCCACCAACTAAATACATATTTATGGTCTACTATGCCTCAGTCAGACCACATGTAGAGTATTGTGTGCAGTGCACACCTTAAGAAATACACTCTGGATACTCTAGTCTGGAGGTAATTGGGCTTTATGCAGTGCTGGATACTCTGTAGTCTGGAGGTAATTGGGCTTTATGCAGTGCTGGATACTCTGTAGACTGTAGGTCAATGGGCTTGATGCAGTGCTGGATACTCTGTAGACTGTAGGTAAATGGGCTTGATGCAGTGCTGGATACTCTGTAGACTGTAGGTAAATGGGCTTGATGCAGTGCTGGATACTCTGTAGACTGTAGGTAAATGGGCTTGATGCAGTGCTGGATACTCTGTAGACTGTAGGTAAATGGGCTTGATGCAGTGCTGGATACTCTATAGACTGTAGGTAAATGGGCTTGATGCAGTGCTGGATACTCTGTAGATTGTAGGTAAATGGGCTTGATGCAGTGCTGGATACTCTGTAGACTGTAGGTAAACGGGCTTGATGCAGTGCTGGATACTCTGTAGACTGTAGGTAAATGGGCTTGATGCAGTGCTGGATACTCTGTAGACTGTAGGTAAATGGGCTTGATGCAGTGCTGGATACTCTGTAGACTGTAGGTGAATGGGCTTGATGCAGTGCTGGATACTCTGTAGACTGTAGGTAAATGGGCTTGATGCAGTGCTGGATACTCTGTAGACTGTAGGTAAATGGGCTTGATGCAGTGCTGGATACTCTGTAGACTGTAGGTAAATGGGCTTGATGCAGTGCTGGATACTCTGTAGGCTGTAGGTAAATGGGCTTGATGCAGTGCTGGATACTCTGTACACTGTAGGTAAATGGGCTTGATGCAGTGCTGATACTCTGTAGACTGTAGGTGAATGGGCTTAATGCAGTGCTGGATACTTTTTAGACTGTAGGTAAATGGGCTTGATGCAGTGCTGGATACCCTGCAGACTGTAGGTAAATGGGCTTGATGCAGTGCTGGATACTTTGTAGACTGTAGGTAAATGGGCTTGATGCAGTGCTGGATACCCTGCAGACTGTAGGTAAATGGGCTTGATGCAGTGCTGAATACTCTGTAGACTATAGGTAAATGGGCTTGATGCTGTGCTGGATACTCTGTAGAATTTAGCAGTGAATGAAGTGGAAAAAAAGCAGGAAGGCCCAAAACGAAGAAGGAAAGAAAGGAAATCCCAAATCCACATACCAAAGCATTTAAATCAGAGAGCCAACCAGTTTTGTAAAACAGGGTTAGGGTTACAATTAGGGATTAGGGTTACGGCAAGGGTTAGGGTTAGGGGGTTGGAGTGACGGTTAGGGTTAGGATTTCATAAAGCATGGGGCTTAAGTGTGTCCCCGGCTGTGGGCATCGGCACTGACCTGTATCCCATGATGGGGGGGTTGGCGTTGGCCTGGCAGGTGAAGGTGACCCTCTCTCCTTCCAGCACAGAGCGAGGCTCAATGGACAGTGTCACTGTGGGGGGATCTATGAGAGAGAGAGGAAAACATGCCTTCACACACTAATATACTCACTCACACACACACTCATGCTCATGCCCTCACACACTAATACACACATACACTCACACTAAAACACATATGTGACGAATATACATACTCACACATACACACAATAAAACAGACACTCAGTAAAAATATGCAATAAAAAACTAAAAATTCACACATTAACATAAACATACAGTGATTGTATGAATGAAATGATTATGTCAAATGTATGTTTTATGTTTTTTGGGTTTCCCTTGTCTAATGTTATAATTTATTTGATTGTCTGAAACCATTCAGTGAGAGAAATATGCAACAAAAGAGAAAATCAAGAGGGGCGCAAATATGTTTTCACAACACTGTATACACACTTTCACATTACCACACACAAGACCACATGCACGCCCTCACACTCTCACACACTCACGGTGCACGTTGAGAGAAACAGTTGTGCGTTTGCCCGTAGGTATGGCTGGGTTGCTGGCGATGCAGGTGAAGTTCCGACCTGTGTCTGTATCCACAGGTAGGACAGGAAGGAAGCTACGTGTGGTAACTCTCTTCCTGTCTGGCAGAACCTCCTGAGAGAAAGAGAGACAGAAAGAGGGGTACTGTCAGAAAAGGGCCTGGGTTTCAAAAGACGAAGCCTATGCTCAAATGGCAGCAGCTGTGAGTAAGAGCAGTAGTGGGTTCATGTGAGGTCTTCAGTAAACCAACTGCCTTATTGTGGGGAAGTGTACAGTGTGTGGGAGAGTATGTACTGTATAGAATTATACTGTACAGTGTGAGTGTGGGGGGGGGTGTAATGTACAGTATGTGTGGAGGAGTGTGTACTGTACAGTGGGAGTGTGAGTGGGGGGAGTGTGTAGTGTACTGTGTGTGTGTGGGGGGAGTGTGTAGTGTACAGTGTGTGTTTGTGGGGGAGTGTGTACTGTACAGTGTGTGTGTGTGTGTGGGGGGGGGGGGTTGTGTGTGTTGGGTGT
Source organism: Albula glossodonta (assembly GCA_019788955.1). Classification (NCBI taxonomy): domain Eukaryota; kingdom Metazoa; phylum Chordata; class Actinopteri; order Albuliformes; family Albulidae; genus Albula; species Albula glossodonta. The sequence continues at coordinate 44,642 of JAFBMS010000776.1, forward strand.
GTGGGGGGGAGTGTGTAGTGTACAGTGTGTGTTTGTACTGTACAGTGTGAATGTGTGGGAGGGATGTACTGTTCAGTGTGAATGTGTGGGGGCACTGTACAGTATGTGGGGGGGGAGTGTGTAGTTTTCAGGGTGAGTGGGGGGGTATGTACTGTACAGTGTGAATGTGTGGGGGGCACTGTACAGTATGTGGGGGGGAGTGTGCACTGTACAGTGTGTGTGGGGGAGTGTGTAGTGGACAGTGTGAATGTGTGGGGGGGTGCACTGTACAGTGTGAGTGTGTGGGGGGAGTGTGTGTGTGTACTGTACAGTGTGTGTCGGGGGTGCACTGAATAGTGTGAGTGTTTCCACTACAGTGTGAGTAAATGTTTAGTTTATAATGTGGGTGTGTGCAGTGTGTCTGTGTGTATGTGTATGGTGTGTGAGACTTACAGTAGTGCTAACAGCGCCTTCCAGTGGTACTCCATCTCGGTGCCACTCTATCTGGGCAGCGGGTTTAGCTCCACGGGACACACAGCTCAGGTTATATGGGACCCCTGCTGTCAGCAGGATCTGGGGCCCCCCCTCAATCACTGGCTCATCTGGAGGAACTGTGGAGGTGAGTGAACATGACCAATTACACACTTATTACACACATCTACTACATACATATTACACATGCATTACACACACTTATTAAATACATGTTACTACAGACACATTACACTTTAGTTACATACTAATCTACTACACACACATTACACATTAATTACACACACACATCTACTTCACATATATTACACATACACACGTCTACCTATTACACATATATAACACATACACACATATTACACACATGTTATACACATTGACCCACTACACACATATTACAGATATATCATGAGCACATATTTCACACACACTACACTGTAGACCTATGTGCACACACACTATAAACACAGGTCCATCTATGTATAGAAACACATATAAAAGTTGAAATTCATCCATGACACATACAAATCAATACACATTTATACACACAAAGAACACACACACATATGTACACATGCACAGAAACACTCAACACACTCAGCACACACACATAATCACAGTATTAATACAAGCTAACAAAGACAAATATGCAGACTTTTAAATACAATTACATGCACTTAAACATAACACACACACACACACTCACTGAGAACGGTGAGTTTGGCTCTTCGGGAGCGCAGTGCTGCCTCTGTAGCCTGGCACTCATACAGAGAGTCGTCTGAAAGCTCTGCTGATGAAATCTCCAGGTTATACTGCCCCGCCTCCACCCTGCGCAATACCCTGTACCTGGGCCATGCTGAAACAGAGAGAACCATTACCCACACATTCACATATCTACACTACAAACACACACTCAAGTTATACTGCCAGGTTTCCAACCCTGCACAACACCCTGTACCTGGGCCATGCTGAAACAGAGAGAACCCAAACTGACACACTCATTGCCACACTTGCATTATAAATTGATACACTCTAAACCAGCTCAGAACCAGGGCCACACAATGAGCCGAAGTCAGCAGACAATTACAGTCCATGTTATGGCATATTCTCACCACCAGGTGGCAAACACATACTACATTATGATTCTGTCGGCACCCTCTCTCAATTGATGACATCATCCAATTGCATTCTGAAGGGGACAAAAGTATTGGTTTGGATTACATCATCTCTGAGCCACACTGTGTATTCCTGATCACACAAAGGTTAAATGCTCCTGCAAAAGATTCCACAGTGTGCTGCATGTCCACACGCCTCATCTTATGAACTAAATGCAAGATAGCTTTAGCAGCAAGATAGCTTTTGTGTATATATACATAAAACAGACATGTATCGAAGAATTACAGATTCTATATATTAACTACATACAGTATATTGTCTAAATATATTGGAAATAAATTCGTAAACAAAAAGACAACAACTGCCTCCAAGAATAAAAACAAAATCATGTGTATGTGTGTTCACTCACACACACACATATATATATATATATATATATATATATATATATACACACACATGCACACATTTGCAATTGAAAATGTTTCAGACATGAAGAAAAGCATATCAACCTTTTACTAATGATGACTTACATTAGGCCAGGGCAGTCTGGGCACAAAGACTCCCACATGTCACCAGACAGGGCTGAGCTCAACACATCTTCCATTAACACTTCATGTGTTTACACACCCTTCCTTTGCTTTTATGTTTGAAAGAATGCTGGCCCTTAAATCACAATTGAATTAGGAGTTGTTTTTCACACTTAAAGTGACGTTGTGTCATAATTTTCATGTTCACCTCATGAGCTCAGTCATCAGGTGTAAGATTAGAAGCGACACACTGCACACAGAATGGTAGAGAGAGTCCTTGGGTAATCTCACAGAGTCAGTATGATGTTATACCAATTCTACAGTGTCTTCCCTTACAGCTTTCAGATATTAGGAAATGTGTTTGACTGAAACTCATCAACAATTCATTATCAGTAAGGTGGTTAGCTTAAATGCTCATTATCAGTACAGTGGTTAGTTTAAATGCTCATTCATTATCAGTAAGGTGGTTAGTTTAAATGCACATTCATTATCAGTAAGGTTGTTAGTTTAAATGTACATTCATTATCAGTAAGGTGGTTAGTTTAAATGCACATTCATTATCGGTAAGGTGGTTAGTTTAAATGCACATTCATTATCAGTAAGGTGGTTAGTTTAAATGCTCATTCATTATCAGTACAGTGGTTAGTTTAAATGCACATTCATTGTCAGTACAGTGGTTAGTTTAAATGCTCATTCATTAGCAGTAAGGTGGTTAGTTTAAATGCACATTATCGATAAGGTGGGTAGTTTAAATGCTCATTCATTATCAGTAAGGTGATTAGTTTAAATGCACATTCATTATCAGTACAGTGGTTAGTTTAAATGCACATTCATTATTGGTAAGGTGGTTAGTTTAAATGTTCATTCATTATCAGTACAGTGGTTAGTTTAAATGCTCATTCATTATCGGTAAGGTGGTTAGTTTAAATGCTCATTCATTATCGGTAAGGTGGTTAGTTTAAATGCTCATTCATTATCGGTAAGGTGGTTAGTTTAAATGCTCATTCATTATCAGTACAGTGGTTAGTTTAAATGCACATTCATTATCGGTAAGGTGGTTAGTTTAAATGCTCATTCATTATCAGTACAGTGGTTAGTTTAAATGCTCATTCATTATTGGTAAGGTGGTTAGTTTAAATGCTCATTCATTATCGGTAAGGTGGTTAGTTTAAATGCTCATTCATTATCAGTACAGTGGTTAGTTTAAATGCACATTCATTATCGGTAAGGTGGTTAGTTTAAATGCTCATTCATTATCGGTAAGGTGGTTAGTTTAAATGCTCATTCATTATCGGTAAGGTGGTTAGTTTAAATGCTCATTCATTATCGGTAAGGTGGTTAGTTTAAATGCTCATTCATTATCAGTACAGTGGTTAGTTTAAATGCACATTCATTATCGGTAAGGTGGTTAGTTTAAATGCTCATTCATTATCGGTAAGGTGGTTAGTTTAAATGCTCATTCATCATCGGTAAGGTGATTAGTTTAAAGCCATGCCATGGCTCACTTAAGTGTGTCAGTTTTGTGTTCATTTAACTTTACTGGAGGAAAATGTAAAATTATCACTGAATACTTCCTGTGAAGCTGTGGAATATAATATTGTAATCATTAAAACATGTGTGCATGTAATCATATTTCACTGTCAGCTGTAATCCAGCTGCCTACGTATGGAATAGATTCACGTGGGATAGGTAGTTGTCAGCTAACATCAGCTAATGTCTATGGCTTCTCCAGATGAGTGGCATTTATAGCCACGTTATTCTCCTTTTTTAGTCAACATAAAATGATACAATGCATAAAAGCCACCCCATTACACAATGTAAAAAAGCTCCTCCCCAGATGAGCTTTGCACATTTCATGAAGTGTGTGTTCATATGCTTCCTTCTTGAGCATATGCTTCATTGAAAGTCATACTGTTGAAACCAACTTCCTAAACAGACTGAGGGCTGGATTTTCCTCCATAACACTGTATAAGGTAATATTATACAAAATGAAGTAAATGAACTCAATTGTGGCATAGAACTGTATGTTATCAAGAAAACTTTAAAAGGCTTGATATATGCTATTTATGAAGTGGTCTTAAACACTATTAAACAAGTCCCAGTTTCACCCATGATGATGGGGTAGCACACAATGTCTAAGCACACCCACATATTGCTAGCTGAGATGGAGTGGGACAAAGACAGACTTATAAAAAAAGTTTCTGATTAGCTCTTTACACAAAACAAAGGTTATCAGAGCAGTTTACAAAGCCACTACAGGAAGATCATACATATTTTAGCTAAGAGGAGTGTAGCTTTTGTGTTCACAATTAAAAACATGTTGTTTAACAATAGTGTCTTGGCCCATGTACTTCCTTTGTCTTGATTGTACATTAATTTGACAGTTGATTTGGTCTGATTTTAAAATAAATATTTTTACAAAGTGCAAAAGTATGATTAATCCCAGGTAATTACAGTAAATCATGGTTAATTTTTTATTTTTTTAAATCAAATGGAGTCTTCAGCAGTGCACTACCAGTCTCATATTCTTCTCAAGCGCTCTTTAGTACAACATGGAATCCATGGTTAACACTGTGATTACAGGCTGGCCAGACCCTAACGCTGCAAGCAGTCCCAACCATAATGCCTCCACCATGCTTTACAGCTGTGACCAAACAAACAACCTTTGATCCATCTGTCCACAGCACATTGTTCCAGCAGTCATGGTCTTCACCCAGGTGCAGTTTGGGAAACTTCGCTCGGGCATTTAAATTTGTTTTTGAGCGAAGAGGTTTCTTTTTGACAGTTGAGTCATGAACTTTGGCACTGACTCAGGCAGGAATTGCCTGTAGATCCCTTGGTGTTACTGTGCTGTTCTCGGAGACTTCTTTGACACCCTTTGGTCAGGACTACATTTGGTGGGACAGCCTGACCTGGATAAATTTCAAGTGGTCTGGAATTTTTTTCCATTTTTAGATTATTTTTCAGACAATTTAGTTATTTTCAATACACCTCAATGGTGTCAGTATCGGTGCACCTGGAATTAATTGTTGTCATTTGATATAATTGTAAATGCAGGGGAGAATTTAGTTTCCCATACACAGGGAAATTGCATTTCCAATGGTTTTTAATTGTACAGAATATTGTTGAAAATTTGTTAACAAAAGTATGATTTGTCAGTTTTATTTGGTAAATTAATATTTGGTCCGAATATGCAAGAAAATACAAAACTTGGTTTGGTGGGGTATATATATATATGTGCATGCAATATGGGATGAACTTTCCAGAGTTACAGCTCTGTTCCTGGTTCTAAGTTATAAGTGAAGTGTGAAAACAGCAAGGATAATCTCTCACTCTCTCTCACTCACTCACGCACACACACACACAGGTATGCACAAACTCGTAGAAACAGACATGGACACAGATATAGCACACTTACCACGCAGATCCTCCCCAATGCCCAGGGCCAGTCCATCCTTGGTCCACTGCACTATGCCGGAGTAGTTAAAGACCACACAGGACAGCACCACTCTTTCCCCCAGAACCACCGACTGATCTGCTGGCTCCTGAGAGAACCTTGCCGTCCACACTACGAGAAACAGAGAAAAGTTTGAGAGAGACCTTCAGCACTGGTACACATTGAGAGAGACCTTCAGCACTGTTACACGCTGAGAGAGACCTACAGCACTGTTACACACTGGGAGAGACTTTCAGCACTGTTACACACTGGGAGAGACCTTCAGCACTGTCACACACTGAGAGAGATCCACGGCACTGTTACGCACTGAGTGAGACCTTCAGCACTGTTACACACCAAAAATAGTTCATATTTAAATTCCACATTTACCCATAACTAAAAGAGAAAGAGCTGTAAGATGAGAGATCAGAATGGTATCAGATACTTTTATGTTTACACCATGTATGTGTTTATTTTCATGTATTGATGAATAATTCATATCTCCATAACATTTACATATTACACATACACACTCAGACAAATAAAACTACATTTCCACAAGAGCATCCTCAGGACTAGATAAGGAAAAAACAAGTATGCAGAAAATATTTTATGTTTTAAAATGTTATTGATAAAATGCAGCTTTTTTCTTTTCCATTTGCTAGTGTAAAAGTATTACATCTTATACAATGGGTGCTATTGAAATCATTACTTCACATGATTGAATATGTTTACTTGATTTCTTTGGTTTACACAATGATGATATATAAAAAAACTAATTAAGAAACAATTTGAGATTTCTATTATGAAATGGTCAGTCTCTGACATTACATGACTTCATTTTCCCACCTGATATCCTGTAAAATGTGTTTCTGTTGTTTTTTTACTTCATTGTTATTGTGAAATGTAGCTTCATGTTTGTTGTAAATCATTTCTGTCCATTTAAGCAGTTTTATTGTTCAAGAAATATGTGTAGTTCCACACAGCTTTCAGCACGCAGTTTTAGTAAAACTTCCACATGTCAGCTGATGTTGCTGTTATGTAGATGATGAGGAGCATGTTACATTATGTTAAAGATGGGCAGTGGCCACTGGAGTGTCTTATGCATGTGGTGTTATGCACACAGATTGGTATTCCAATGACATACAAATATGAACTGCATATATTTCAATTGTTTGCAATAAAAGTTAAGCATTTATGCAACCAACATGAAAACTAAATATCAAAAGGGTCCATCTAAAGCTATGGTAGTCGAGTTTGGCATGCAGTTGCATGCACATAGATCAATTTCGAAATCATTGATGAATTCACTATACATCTATAGGTTAATGATATTTGTTGGTTTTCCTCTAGCAGGGCATGGAAATAGTCAGATGTTCAAAGCTCTTGATTTTCTAAAATTGTCTTAAGTAATTTATGATGAAGTAGATAGCAGATTCTGCTATATAAAGTGGTTAGCAGAGCCGTATAACTTGAAAACATGTACCTGGGATAATAAAAATGAATTGCGTTTCTGTCAGGATAATAGATTTTTCTGTATTCATTCAGAAGTTTGTAAGTCCTCTGTATATCAGAATATCAGAATTTGTTAATTTTTGATAACACTGTTAATACCTCAAAAATTGGAGTGTCAAAACTCTTCTTAATAGCAACTCAAGTTATATCTGAAGGTGTTTGCCAAGTTAGCTTGAAATTGCTGAGAAGAGATGTTAAGAAAATTTGATAGGAAGAAGAAAAAAGAAATATTAGCTTTTTAAGAAAACAATCATCTAACAATCATGATTTAGTAAGTGATGAAATGAAACATTCATGCTGGTATAAATCATTATAATATGCAGTAAACCATACCAAAAAAAGCTGATGATTATATCTTTCTGTATAATCAACAAATAATATCAACGGTGAAACTGCAGTGCACCTTGGTTGCAGATTACTAAATTCATAGTGAGATTCTAATGAGAATAGTATTTACCTAATATTCACTTTGGTAGTGTTTATACACTCCATATATACATACATATTTGTGTGTGTGTGTGTGTGTGTAAATAAATACTGCAGCAAAACAGACATTCCCCTCTTGTAACTGCTTTTAAAATCTCATATTTCTAAAATGGTACATAATTTCACAATAATGGACAGCGCAGATGACAGTTCAGGCTCACAGTTAATTGAAAGCAATTAGATGTAGCATTAGCACTTTGACACTCAAACTCTTAAATGTTGTTTGAGTAGCATTAGCACTGACACTATTCCATGCTATACGATTAGCATTAGCACAGAGACCCTTCCATGCTTTAGGATTAGCATTAGCTCAGAGACTATTCCATGCTTTAGGATTAGCATTAGCTCAGAGACCATTCCATGCTGTATGATTAGCATTAGCACATAGACACAAATATGCTGTAGGATTAGCATTAGCACAGAGACACTACCATGCTGTCGTATTAGCATTAGCACAGAACACTACCAAATGCTTTAAGATTAGCATTAGCACAGAGACATGTCCAAGTTGTAGTATTAGCATTAGTACAGAGACACAATCATGCTGTAGGATTACCATTAGCACTGAGACTACTTTGCTGTTTGATTAGCTGTTCATATTTGTAATGTCTGAATGTGAGGATGCCTCCCTGCTGAGGGTAGCTAGATTGCAGAAGTACAGCCCTGCTTTGGCCTGGTGTTTCCCGTTTCTCATAATTCAACTGCGTATAAATGCTCAATAAATCTGACTGTACACCTACTCCAAAATTTTTGGAAATCCAATATGAATTACAGTTTCTGTTTTCTCTGTACTTTTCCCATATTGTCTCAACTCGTCCTATACTGTCTAATGACACCTATACTCTGTGGCCATACTCCATCCTCTGCATCTTGGTCTCCCTGTAACCTGTGTTCCAGTTTAAATGCTCCTTCATTTCACAATCAGCCATTTGGGTCTGCTCTGCTGGCCCGTGACAGTCCGACTCCCTATCAGAGGCGCAGGAGCCAGGGAGCCCGAGAAAGAAAAAATGGAGAACAGAAAGAGAGGCAGCACAGGAGACTGTGGCAGAATGAGAGACTGAGACAGAACGAGAGAGACAGAAAGAGAGAAAGAGAACGAGAGAGTATGGCTGTCTGCCTGGAGCTGGGACTCAGAGAGAGGGAGACAGCACTGCTCTGACAGAGAACAGAGATTTAATTAACCCTGCGGGATACCTCTCTCTCCTCCCCCTCCACCCTCTCTCTCTCTCTCTCTCTCTCTCTCTCTCTCCTCCCCCTCCACCCTCTCTCTCTCTCTCTCTCTCTCCGTGTTCCCTCTCTCTAAGTTCCTCTTAGGGGGGTAGTGACCTGTCATTTCTCATTTATCACATTAAAACTGCGGCCCTCCAGCGCACCCCCACCTCACTCTGCTTTTAAACTCAGACCTTCATCTTTAACCCCCAACACCACACTGACACATCTACATACACACCCCAACACCACACACATACCCCAACACCACACTGACACATCTACAAACACACCCCAACACCACACACACACCCCAACACCACACTGACACATCTACACACACACCCCAACACCACACACACACCCCAACCCCACACTGACACATCTACATACACACCCCAACACCACACACACACCCCAACACCACACTGACACATCTATACACACACCCCAACACCACACTGACACATCTACACACACACCCCAACACCACACTGACACATCTACAAACACACCCCAACACCACACACACACCCCAACCCCACACTGACACATCTACATACACACCCCAACACCACACACACACCCCAACACCACACTGACACATCTATACACACACCCCAACACCACACTGACACATCTACACACACACCCCAACACCACACTGACACATCTACAAACACACCCCAACACCACACACACACCCCAACCCCACACTGACACATCTACATACACACCCCAACACCACACACACACCACACTGACACATCTACACACACACCCCAACACCACACTGACACATCTACATACACACCCCAACACCACACTGACACATCTACACACATACCCCAACACCATACACACACCCCAACACCACACTGACACATCTACATACAAACCCCGACACCACACTGACACATCTACGTACACGCCCCAACACCACACACACACCCCAACACCACACTGACATATCTACATACACACCCCAACACCACACTGACACATCTACATACACACCCCAACACCACACACACACCCCAACACCACACTGACACATCTACATACACACCCCAACACCACACTAACACCCCAACACCCACAGCACACTAACATCCCAACACCACACTAACACCCCAACACCCACACCACACTAACACACACAGCATACTAACACCCCAACACCCACACCACACTAACTACCCCAACACGACACTAACATCCCAACACCACACTGACACATCTACACACACACACACATCCAAACATCTACACGTGTTAGCATGAGTGTGTGTGTATGGTGTCAGTGTGTGATTGTGAGTATTTGTACGGTGTATGTGTATGTCTGTGAGAATGTATGTGTGTGTACATGTGTTGGTAAGTGTGTCTGTGAGCTGGGAAAGGGGTATGTGTGTGTCCTGACCCCAACCCCCACTGTCTTATCATTCCTTCAGGCAATGTCTTGTTCCACTTTCAACAACAACTGTGTGCCTGTGTGTGTGTATATATGTGTGTGTGTGTGTGTGTGTGTGTGTGTGCCTCTGTCTGTATGTGAGCACGAAGGAGGAATTGTGTTGTGCTAAGGTTGTACAGCAGGTGTCCATAAGAAAAGAGAGGTGCAAAGTATTTAGTCTCATTGCAGTAAGTTATTCATATGACCCATTAAAACAGGTACCCAACCAGGGCAAATGTGCTAACAGGAAGTACCGAAACAGGGCAAATGTGCTAACAGGAAGTACCCTCACAAGGCAAATGTGCTAACAGGAAGTACCCTCACAAGGCAAATGTGCTAACAAGAAGTACCCACACAGGGCAAATGTGCTAACAGGAAGTACCCAAACAAGGGCAAAAGCACTCAAAGGAAGGGCACAAAAGGAACATGAGCAGCAATGGGTACTTCTCACACATACACTCACTCACTCTCTCACAGATACTCATACACTCTCTCTCTCTCTCTCTCTCTCACATACACACACACACAAACTTTCATAAATACACATGCACTTTCTCTCTCTCTCTCTCTCTCTCTCTCTCTCTCACACAAACACAAACTTTCACAGATACACATGCACTCTTTCTCTCTCTCTCACACACATACACACACTTTCACAGATGCACATGCACTCTTTCTCTCTCTCACACACACACACACACACACACACACACACACACACACACTCACTCACAGATACATGCACTCTTTCTCTCTCTTTCTCTCACACACACACACACTCACTCTCTCACAGATACACATGCACTCTTTCTCTCTCTCACATCCACACACGCTCTCACAGACACACATGCACTCTTTCACACACACACACACACACACACACACACACACACACACACAGAGATACACATGTGCTCTTTCTGTCTCTCACACACATACACACACACTTTCAAAGATACACATGCACTCTTTCTCTCTCACATACACACACACACTCACTCTCTCACAGATACACATGCACTCTTTCTCTCTCACACACACACACACACTCACTCACAGATACACATGTACTCTTTCTCTCTCACACACACACTCACTCACAGATACACATGTACTCTTTCACTCTCTCACACACAAACATACACACACACACTTTCACAAATACACATGCACTCTCTCTCTCATACACACACACACTCACTCACAGGTACACATGTACTCTTTCACTCTCTCACACACTCACACACACACTCTCTCACAGATACACATGCACTCTTTATCTCTCACACACACACAAACACACACTTTCATAGATACACATGCACTCTTTCTCTCTCTCACACACACACACACACACACTCACTCAAAGATACACATGCACTCTTTCTCTCTCTCTCACACACACACACTCACTCACTCTCTCACACATACACATGCACTCTCTCTCTCTCACACACACACTCACTCACAGATACACATGCACTCTTTCTCTCTCTCTCACACACACACACTCACTCACAGATACACATGCACTCTTTCTCTCTCTCACACCCACACACGCTCTCACAGACACACATGCACTCTTTCACACACACACACACACACACACACACAGAGATACACATGTGCTCTTTCTGTCTCTCACACACATACACACACACTTTCAAAGATACACATGCACTCTTTCTCTCTCACATACACACACACACTCACTCTCTCACAGATACACATGCACTCTTTCTCTCTCACACACACACACACACTCACTCACAGATACACATGTACTCTTTCTCTCTCACACACACACTCACTCACAGATACACATGTACTCTTTCACTCTCTCACACACAAACATACACACACACACTTTCACAAATACACATGCACTCTCTCTCTCATACACACACACACTCACTCACAGGTACACATGTACTCTTTCACTCTCTCACACACTCACACACACACTCTCTCACAGATACACATGCACTCTTTATCTCTCACACACACACACAAACACACACTTTCATAGATACACATGCACTCTTTCTCTCTCTCACACACACACACACACACACACTCACTCAAAGATACACATGCACTCTTTCTCTCTCTCTCTCTCTCACACACATACACTCACTCACTCTCTCACAGATACACATGCACTCTTTCTCTCTCACACACACACTCACTCACAGATACACATGCACTCTTTCTCTCTCTCTCACACACACACACTCACTCAAAGATACACATGCACTCTTTCTCTCTCTCTCACACACACACTCACTCACTCTCTCACAGATACACATGCACTCTTTCTCTCTCTCACACACACACACTCTCTCACAGATACACATGCACTCTTTCTCACACACACACACACACTCACTCACAGATACACATGCACTCTTTCTCTCTCTCATACACTCACACACACACACTTTCACAGATACACATGCACTCTTTCTCTCTCTCTCTCTTTCTCTCTCTCTTCCACACACACACACAGAGTGGTTGCTGTATCTGCTTCCTTGCTATCTCTCTAATTGACTTCTTGTTTTTTTACATTTCATTTCATCTCTGATTTTCATTTTATTTCCTCGTTTCCTTTCCTCCCTCTTTAATTATTCATCATTCTATCCTTTCCTCATTCCCCCTCTCTCTCAGCACTCAGAACTGAATCCATCTGTTTTTACCATGTTTTATTCACATGTTCATTTGGACATTTCAGCATCTTTAATTGCTTCTTAAAAGGAGTAAACACCAGCGGGGCACTCCAACACACGGAATCTGCCTGTTAGCATTAGCATCACAATGAGAGCAGGCCAAGTGTGTGTGTCTACCAGTGAATGATGTGTGCTTGTGTGTCTGTGACTTTGTGATTGTGTATGGAGGTGCATATGAGCAATTTTGTGTGTGTGTTTGTGTGTTTATGTGTGTATGTGAGTGTGTGTATGTGTGTTTATGTGTGTGTGTGTATGAGTGTGTGTATGTGTATGCACCCATTCAGGTTTAGATCTTTCATGTATGTGGATGGGCATATGTCTGTGAATTGATTTCTCTCTCTCTCTCTCTCTCTGTCTCTGTCTCTCTCTCTCCTCCCTCTCGCTCAGCCTGTCTGTTGGGAAATGAAAGTAGAAACGGGTGAAGCAGATAAAACTTTGCACTGTCTTTGCCCCTCAGTGGCTCCAGGCCCTTCCCTTTATTCTTTCTATCATCACCACCATCATCATCATCATCATCATATTCTTCTTTTCATTTACTCTCTTCTCTCTGCCCCATCTCTCACTCCAGCTCTCTGTCCCCCTTCCCCCTCTTCTCTAATACCTCTCTCACTCACTCTCTCGTGCACATTGTCTCTTTTCAGAAGCACAATGCGGAACAAACACAGACAGGCTGAATAGGATTAGACCTGCTGAGCAGCAGCTTCAGAGAGGACGAGCCTGGGAACACAGGAAAAACACACTGAAGCAAAGTGAAGCAGACTGAAGCAGCGGTTTAAAAGAAGAAGCGCCTGGGAACACAGGAAAAATACACTGAAGCAAAGTGAAGCAGACTGAAGCAAAGTGAAGGAGACTGAAGCAAAGTGAAGCAGACTGAAGCAGTGGCTTCAGACAGGAAAAACACACTGAAGCTTAATATAAATGTAACATTGGATGACGAGTTCAGGCCATTCAGCCCAAGCTCTCCACTTAATCTGCAGAGCATCGAAGCATCAAGCATGGACTCACGCTCTCCAGGGGTCCTGGCCACCTGCTGACAATACTGTGTGTAAAACAATACTGCCTAGCATCAGTATGGAGTTTACTCTTCATTAGTTTCATTTAGACCCCCTTTTTCTATAGATTGAACACAACCTGAAAATCTTTTAAAGCTCACTTTATTGATCAATTTTATAAATGTAAAAACCTCTCAAAAAGTGAAGATCAGCTTGAAATTTATTAATAAATGTCTCTACAAATATATAAACGATAAAAAATACATGCTGACAAACACATTTATGTTTTAAATGGTATATATTTTTTCCCATTAGTTCTTGTCTGATGAAATTTTTAGAAGTTTTTTGATGACATTTATTTCTATCAATTGATCGATTTACACAGCTCTAACAAGGAGAATGGGGGAAGAAATCTTCAATATATATCCACTCCACACTGTATACACATGCAGTACAATGCACATCAATATTGACTTAATGTCTAAATATACAGTTCAGATTGGAGAGTGATGTGCTGTCACCGACCAGGTCCTTTATAGTGAAACCAGCAGTTTTGGTTTTTTGATTTCCATATACCTATTAATTCAGTCATTGCTGGCATTTCTTGAATTCCAGTACAAATGACTTTCCAACAATATCCTAGCAACATCTACTGCTACTGATAACACAGGCCGATGGGGGACTTAAAAATTAGCAAGGCCAATAACCATGTTAAGACTTAATTACTGTTGTTATGCAGCTAGGATATTAATTTTATTTCTAGTATATTTATCTTGTCTGCTTATATCAAAAGTTAACAATTTGTGGATTTAACTGATTTGGGGCAGTAGCACATGGGACAAGCTACTGCAGCCAACAGATCAACACAACAAATAGCTAGCAGATAAGAATGAGATAATTACTCCATACTGCTGCCCTCAGAGTCCAGTGCTCTGACCACTACTCCATACTGCTGCCCTCAGGTCCAACACTCTGACCGCTACTCCTCACTGCTACCCTCAGGTCCAACACTCTGACCGCTACTCCACACTGCTGCCCTCAGGTCCAACACTCTGACCGCTACTCCACACTGCTGACCTCAGGTCCAACACTCTGACCGCTACTCCACACTACTGCCCTCAGGTCCAGCACTCTGACCGCTACTCCTCACTGCTGCCCTCAGGTCCAACACTCTGACCGCTACTCCACACTGCTGCCCTCAGGTCCAACACTCTGACCGCTACTCCACACTACTGCCCTCAGGTCCAGCACTCTGACCGCTACTCCACAATACTGCCCTCAGGTCCAACATTCTGACCGCTACTCCACACGACTGCTCTAAGGTCCAACACTCTGACCGCTACTCCTCACTGCTGCCCTCAGGTCCAGCACTCTGACCGCTACTCCTCACTGCTGCCCTCAGGTCCAGCACTCTGACCTCTAATCCACACTACTGCCCTCAGGTCCAACACTCTGACCGCTACTCCACACTGCTGCCCTCAGGTCTAGCACTCTGACCGCTACTCCTCACTGCTGCCCTCAGGTCCAGCACTCTGACCTCCAATCCACACTACTGCCCTCAGAGTCCAGTGCTCTGACCGCTACTCCACACTACTGCCCTCAGGTCCAGCACTCTGACCTCTAATCCACACTACTGCCCTCAGGTCCAACACTCTGACCGCTACTCCACACTGCTGCCCTCAGGTCCAACACTCTGACCGCTACTCCACACTGCTGCCCTCAGGTCCAACACTCTGACCGCTACTCCACACTGCTGCCCTCAGGTCCAGCACTCTGACCGCTACTCCACACTGCTGCCCTCAGGTCCAGCACTCTGACCGCTACTCCTCACTGCTGCCCTCAGGTCCAGCACTCTGACCTCTAATCCACACTACTGCCCTCAGGTCCAACACTCTGACCGCTACTCCACACTGCTGCCCTCAGGTCTAGCACTCTGACCGCTACTCCTCACTGCTGCCCTCAGGTCCAGCACTCTGACCTCCAATCCACACTACTACCCTCAGAGTCCAGTGCTCTGACCGCTACTCCACACTACTGCCCTCAAGTCCAGCACTCTGACCTCTAATCCACACTACTGCCCTCAGGTCCAACACTCTGACCGCTACTCCACACTACTGCCCTCAGGTCCAACACTCTGACCGCTACTCCACACTGCTGCCCTCAGGTCCAACACTCTGACCGCTACTCCACACTGCTGCCCTCAGGTCCAGCACTCTGACCGCTACTCCACACTGCTATAATCCTGTTCAACTAATTACATCTCCTGCCTCCCCCTCTGGAATGAGGAACAACATCAGATCAGTTATTTTCCTCTCCCTCCATCCCTCCCTCCCTCAAATACACACATGCACACAATGCAGACATGCACATATGTACACTCATAAATCCACACACATATGCTTAATTAATTTCTATGATGTGCACGATAATTAGTTTTAATTTTTGTGGTATTTTGGTTTTCTGCATTTGCTCTGGTACTGCCCCCTACCCATTAA
>JAFBMS010000776.1:61167-85998 GCA_019788955.1 Albula glossodonta
CCCTCTGTCCCCTCTCTCTCTCTCTACCCTTCTCTCTCCCTCCCTCTGTCCCCCCTCTCTCTCTCTCCCCTTCTCTCTCCCTCCCTCTGTCCCCTCTCTCTCTCTACCCTTCTCTCTCCCTCCCTCTGTCCCCTCTCTCTCTCTCTACCCTTCTCTCTCCCACCCTCTGTCCCCTCTCTCTCTCTACCCTTCTCTCTCCCTCTCTCTGTCCCCTCTCTCTCTCTCTACCCTTCTCTCTCCCACCCTCTGTCCCCTCTCTCTCTCTACCCTTCTCTCTCCCTCTCTCTGTCCCCTCTCTCTCTCTCTACCCTTCTCTCTCCACATAGGCCAGCTGTCATTTCCTTTACCATTTATTCAGTAAAGATTAAACAAGATTCTTTCACAATTTTCCATTGCCAGTACTAAACACAATTTACTTGTTTATTTACTTGATTTATATATAAAAGAGTAATAGTTTCAACTACAAAAGCATCTCTTAAAATGTGTCTCTGACCTTTGTTTGCCAAACAAGCATAGTTCCAACAGCAAATTTTTTCAAAGAAATCATGTATTGATTTTGCAGTAGGGATGACGATGGACACGGTGACCACTGCTCAATGCAACCGCAGCAGGATCACGCTCTGCTCAATTCGACCGCAGCAGGAATGCGCTCTGCTCAATGCGACCGCAGCAGAAACACGCTCTGCTCAATGCGAACACAACAGGAACACGCTCTGCTCAATGCGAACGCAACAGGAACACGCTCTGCTCAATGCGACCGCAGCAGGATCACGCTCTGCTCAATGCAAACGCAACAGGAACACGCTCTGCTCAATGCGACCGCAGCAGGAACACGCTCTGGTCAATGCGACCGCAACAGGATCACGCTCTGGTCAATGCGACCGCAACAGGAACACGCTCTGCTCAATGCAACTGCAACAGGAACACGCTCTGCTCAATGCGAACGCAACAGGAACATGCGCTGCTCAATGCGAACGCAACAGGATCGCGCTCTGCTCAATGCAAACTCAACAGGAGCACGCTCTGCTCAATGCGACCGCAGCAGGAACACGCTCTGCTCAATGCAACCGCAACAGAAACACGCTTTGCTCAATGCGACCGCAACAGGAACATGCTCTGCTCGATGCGACCGCAACAGGAACACGCTCTGCTCAATGCGACCGCAACAGGAACACGTTCTGCTCAATGCGACCACAACAGAAACACACTGGACTTCACTTTGTCATAAGGGCCATTCTCTCTGGTCAGGCCATGATAACATCTTTTCTCTCTTTCACATGTTAATGACTACAGTGATGTCATACACACACACACACACACACACACACTTGCGCACTCTCTCTCTCTCTCTCTCTGAATGAAACATCTGGAAGTGGTTTCGGAGTGGAGAGTCCTCTGGGCAGGGAAATCTGAGACCCACACACACACACACACACACACACACACACACACACAGACCCACACACACACACACACACACACACACACACCCACACACACACAGACCCACACACACACACACACACGCACTCACACACTCACACACACACACCCACACACACTGACACACACACACACACACACACACACACAAACAGACATACAGTGACACACACACACACAATCACATACACACACAGACCCACACACACTCACACACACACACACAAACAGACATACAGTGACACACATACACACAATCACATACACACACACACACAAACAGACATACAGTAACACACACACACACACAATCACATACACACACACAAACAGACATACAGTGACACACACGCACACACTCACACACACAGTGATACACACACATACTCACACATACAAACAGACATACAGTGACACACACATACAGTGATACACACACATACACACACACACACAAACAAACAGACATACAGTGACACACACACACACTCACACACAGTGATACACACACATACAGTGATATACACACACACACACACATTCTGTGAGCAGAGTCCTCTGGGCAGGGGAATCTGAGCTGGGAAGCAGAGCACCCAGACTGGAGAGAATGACGAAACAGGAACAGGAGGAGAGTTAGAAAGTTGGAAGAAAGGAGGGGAAGGAGAGATTAAAATGGAGGAAAATAGCAGTTTATAATGAGAGCGAGAAAAAAGAGGAAACAGAAAGAGAGGGACAGAGAAAATAAAGGCAGAGAAAAGCCAGTGTGAGCTTTTCTACACTGCTCCTACTCTAACTCTACACAAACCATAAGAGATCCACACTGCTCCTACTCTAACTCTACACAAACCATAAGAGATCCACACTGCTCCTACTCTAACTCTACACAAACCATAAGAGATCCACACTGCTCCTACTCTAACTCTACACAAACCATAAGAGATCCACACTGCTCCTACTCTAACTCTACACAAACCATAAGAGATCCACACTGCTCCTACTCTAACTCTACACAAACCATAAGAGATCCACACTGCTCCTACTCTAACTCTACACAAACCATAAGAGATCCACACTGCTCCTACTCTAACCCTACACAAACCATAAGAGATCCACACTGCTCCTACTCTAACTCTACACAAACCATAAGAGATCCACACTGCTCCTACTCTAACTCTACACAAACCATAAGAGATCCACACTGCTCCTACTCTAACTCTACACAAACCATAAGAGATCCACACTGCTCCTACTCTAACTTTACACAATGTAATACACTCTGGTGTGTTTGATTCATTTGTGAGTGGATTAACTCTAGTATATTTGATTCATTCATTTGTGGTAAAATCTGGTACTCACATGCAGATCAAACACACATGATCCTTCTGGTTAAAAACAGGTTAAATAAAGAAAAACATTCTGATCAAATACAACACGGACTCTTAGCCCAGCTAACTGCCTATTTCTCTGGGCCGGTCTACTGTTTA
Organism: Albula glossodonta; assembly: GCA_019788955.1. Taxonomy (NCBI): domain Eukaryota; kingdom Metazoa; phylum Chordata; class Actinopteri; order Albuliformes; family Albulidae; genus Albula; species Albula glossodonta. The sequence continues at coordinate 64,095 of JAFBMS010000776.1, forward strand.
CAGTCAGACAAAAATTCGGCCACGGAGAAGAATATTTCAATACTACATCACCCAGCCACTCTACTGCTTCTGCTCTGTCATAAAAACACCCATTATAGCCTTGACTTCTGCATGATTGGCATCAAGACAAACAATCTCAGAAATAATCCTGCTTTTCAGGTATATATAGTGTGATAGTAGCTCAGCTGCCAGCTTTAGTGACTGTACATTTTTCACTAAAATGCCAATATGTGTCATTGCCACTTTCCATACTATATGGTTCATTCATTTAGAAAAACAAAAGTACACTTACAAATAATACAAATGAAATCTGAATATGAAAAATACACATATAAAAAGATTCCATAAGGTACTTTAACAGGGAAATGAACAAACAAATTTCTCATATTTTCAGCAAATTATCTGTTGTGGTCTTAGGTAATATACTGATCTCAGATCAGCAGGACTAGCTTGCTCAGGTTTCAAGAGTGACTGTACTTAGATCAGGAAGTGAAATCACAGTTTTCTGTGCTGTTGTTCTCTTCCTACTGGTTTAAACCTTGGCCTTGTGTGTCTCTGTCTCTGTCTCTCTCTCTCAAATTCATATGTGCTTTATTGACATGACAAGGTAATCCTTTATTGCTAAAGCATAAAATACAAAATTCGAAGAACAGTGAACAAAGACAATAACAACACTCTCCACCCCAACACAAACATTTACTCTCTCTCTCTCTCTCTCGCCCCACCCATTTTGGACCTAAACAATTTTTTTCGTTTTTTTGTTTTTGTAAATGCTGTGTAGTGGCTGAATTAAGATATCTCCACATTTTCCCAATAAACTCATCTTACTTTAAGAAAGTTATCAGACGCTCTTATCCAGAGCAATTTTCACAGTCTATATTTCAGCACACTACCAATTTACACTCCCGGACATTTTCTCAGGTTTAGCACCTTGCTCAGCAGCAGTGTCCTACTTGAGAATTGAACCTGCAACCTTGGGGTTACAAGTTACACTACACTGCAGTCCCAGAACAGTATAGAGCTGGAAGGTGTGACTGTGATCCCTGTCTAACTTTAGTGTGAAAGTGCATGTCAAACTGCTGTGGAGTGGAGTATTAATCCCGGGTAGAGTGCTGTATCACTAAATATCTGGCTGTGAGAGGGAAGACAGTCACTCTGGGAGTGCATGACTTACTGTATGAAATATGAAGACACTGCAGCCCATGTTTAATGTGTCCTTTCAGCATGAGATGCCTGCATTAGTTCCCAGATATATGAAAGCATATTCATCCAGAATATTCTATAACATTCTATAATATGGGGTGAAAAAATCACCCCATGGATACCATAGATAGGCAGGAGCACTTTGAGAGTTTAAACCTGACATAGCTCACTCCCAGGGCCTGGTTCTGCTCTCTATCAGGGCCTGGTTCTGCTCACTCCCAGGGCCTGGTTCTGCTCACTCCCAGGGTCTGGTTCTGCTCCCTATCATGGCCTGGTTCTGTTCTCTCCCACGGTCTGGTTCTGCTCTCTATCATGGCCTGGTTCTGCTCTCTATCAGGGCCTGGTTCTGCTCTCTATCATGGCCTGGTTCTGCTAACTCCCAGGGTCTGGTTCTGCTCTCTATCATGGTCTGGTTCTGCTCACTCCCAGGGTCTGGTTCTGCTCTCTATCAGGGCCTGGTTCTGCTCTCTATCATGGCCTGGTTCTGCTCACTCCCAGGGTCTGGTTCTGCTCTCTATCATGGCCTGGTTCTGCTCACTCCCAGGGTCTGGTTCTGCTCTCTATCAGGGCCTGGTTCTGCTCACTCCCAGGGTCTGGTTCTGCTCTCTATCAGGGCCTGGTTCTGTTCACTCCCACGGTCTGGTTCTGCTCTCTATCAGGGTCTGGTTCTGCTCTCTATCAGGGCCTGGTTCTGCTCACTCCCAGGGTCTGGTTCTGCTCTCTATCAGGGCCTGGTTCTGTTCACTCCCACGGTCTGGTTCTGCTCTCTATCAGGGTCTGGTTCTGCTCTCTATCAGGGCCTGGTTCTGCTCACTCCCAGGGTCTGGTTCTGCTCTCTATCAGGGCCTGGTTCTGATCCATTGCCCTGGCCCATGTGACTTGCTCTCCATTCTGACACATTATGGACTTTGGCTGGAAGCACAGCGTAGCTGTTATATATTGGTTAGAATGAGGTAAGGTGGTTTACCCAGGCGGGACAGAAACACAATTATCTTTACCACTTTAGCAGCCAGCACTCATAAATCCCATCCCAGAGTTCAGACACATTCATCAGTAGACTCTCTACCAAATGTACACATAAGCATCATGGGTAAGACATATGCATTAGGGGTAAAACAGATGGGCATTATGGGTAAAAACATGTGTGCATTATGGCTACATTCTTATGTAAATATGAAATGAAAAGTTAGGGTTAGGAGTATGGGTTAATGATTGTACAGTCATGTTAGAAACCTGTTTCACACACTGGCACATTTTTATCTCATTCAATGTCAAATGTCATAAAGCTGTCATATGTACACACAGCGGGCAGATCTCCTGTAAAGGGCCTGGGGGTTCTGCCTGTGTGAGACTGCAGGACACCTGGGCTGCTCTTTCAGCGATAATCACAGCAGTAATCATCATTTTACTTATACATATATCTGCAAATATTTGGCAAAAAAATAAGACTAAATCGCCACCATAAGGACATGTTTGGCCTGTGTTTGCCAACCAACAAAAACAATAACAATAACAACAACAATAATAATAATAATAATAATAATAATAATAAATTACTCTTGCATAACCCTTATGGAGGAACGAAAAGCGCTTTTACATGGAAGAGCAAAATACATCTCAGTCATCCATATTCATGTACTGTTTGAAAGTTTCCACGCCAGTCAGCAGATTAGCAAAGGGAATTTACCAGGGTTTGGTGCAATAAAGGGAGACATGACTGATATTTACCAGGGTTTGGCACAATAAAGGGAGACATGACTGATATTTACCAGGGTTTGGCACAATAAAGGGAGAGATGACTGATATTTACCAGGGTTTGGCACAATAAAGGGAGAGATGACTGATATTTACCAGGGTTTGGCACGATAAAATGAGAGATGACTGATATTTACCAGGGTTTGGCACAATAAAGGGAGAGATGACTGATATTTACCAGGGTTTGGCACAATAAAATGAGAGATGACTGATATTTACCAGGGTTTGGCACAATAAAATGAGAGATGACTGATATTTACCAGGGTTTGGCGCAATAAAATGAGAGATGACTGATATTTACCAGGGTTTGGTGCAATAAAGGGAGAGATGACTGATATTTACCAGGGTTTGGTGCAATAAAGGGAGAGATGACTGATATTTACCAGGGTTTGGCGCAATAAAGGGAAAGATGACTGATATTTACCAGGGTTTGGCACAATAAAATGAGAGATGACTGATATTTACCAGGGTTTGGCGCAATAAAGGGAGAGATGACTGATATTTACCAGGGTTTGGCACAATAAAATGAGAGGTGACTGATATTTACCAGGGTTTGGCACAATAAAATGAGAGATGACTGATATTTACCAGGGTTTGGTGCAATAAAATGAGAGATGACTGATATTTACCAGGGTTTGGTGCAATAAAGGGAGACATGACTGATATTTACCAGGGTTTGGCGCAATAAAGGGAAAGATGACTGATATTTACCAGGGTTTGGCGCAATAAAGGGAAAGATGACTGATATTTACCAGGGTTTGGCACAATAAAGGGAGAGATGACTGTTATTTACCAGGGTTTGGCACAATAAAGGGAGAGATGACTGATATTTACCAGGGTTTGGCGCAATAAAGGGAGAGATGACTGATATTTACCAGGGTTTGGCACAATAAAATGAGAGATGACTGATATTTACCAGGGTTTGGCGCAATAAAGGGAGAGATGACTGATATTTACAGGGTTTGGCGCAACAAAGGGAGAGATGACTGATATTTACCAGGGTTTGGCGCAACAAAGGGAGAGATGACTGATATTTACCAGGGTTTGCCACAATAAAATGAGAGATGACTGATATTTACTAGGGTTTGGCGCAATAAAGGGAGAGATGACTGATATTTACCAGGGTTTGCCACAATAAAATGAGAGATGACTGATATTTACTAGGGTTTGGCGCAATAAAGGGAGAGATGACTGATATTTACCAGGGTTTGGCGCAATAAAGGGAGAGATGACTGATATTTACCAGGGTTCGGTACAATAAAGGGAGAGATGACTGATATTTACTCTGGGGAAAGACTGGCAGGTCTGCTGACCACAGCTCAAACTGCTTTGCTAAGTTGACAGAATTAACATCCCTTAGTAAAAATTTGAATGCTGAAAATAGTTTCTATTCAAACATTGCTGTGGGATATGTCCGAGGTGGAAGGGAACAGAATCCAAATAAAAGCATTTCCAGAGCTACAAAGGCAGAAAAATACTTCAATGAAGAAGAAAAATACCTGTGTGCTACAAGTAAAGAACGTGCCAGATTCCGCTGTATATGTGAAGACAGGTTCACACCATGGCCTTTATAAATCTTGCTGCATATTCTCACTTCCTCCTAATAAAGATCAGACTTACAGAAAGACTATAAACAGGCCATAAAGAATGGTAACCAAGCAAGCCAGTGTCAACTGAAGTTAAGCTTCCCAAGCTAGTCATGGTCATCTACCTGGATAGACTAGTGTAATAACTAGGCTAGGCTGTGTAATAACTGTTCAGACAGGTTTGACAGGGGTGGACTAATCTATGCTATCTGCTAAATAACATGATTAACTACAAAATATTCCAGAGGACAGCTAGCTAGACTGGCTATGCTATGCGACATTAGCTCACTAGCAAGGCCACGTAGTAGTTACTGACAACGCAACAGTGGAGTGGCTCTGAGTGGATCTGGATCTGGATCTGCTCTGAATCTCAGCCAGCTGGTGGCCTCTTCAGCGGGAGACTCCATTTTATTTTCTGTTTAACATCTTACTTCATATACATGAGCATCCTGCCAGTGCGACATCACCCTTTCCACTGCATCATACAGGAGCCCTTACTGATAATGACAACACTGCACTGAAATCAGCGTGTGAATTCAGGTCAAAGCCACTGAAATGAAAATTGAATGCATCGAGTGAGCAGGCTGAAATGGGAGTGTGAGTGTGTGTGTGTGTGTGTATGAGAGAGTGTGAATGTGTGTGTGTGTTTGTGTGTGAGGCGGTGAGCAGAGGCCGAGCACCGAGCTGCAGGTTCAGGTCAGGGCCTCTCTGTTCAGTTGTGTGCTCCTCTCTGCACGGCTGTGTGCTCCTCTCTGCACGGCCTCCTCTCTGCATGGCTGTGTTCTCCTCTCTGCACGGCCTCCTCTCTGCATGGCTGTGTTCTCCTCTCTGCATGGCCTCCTCTCTGCATGGCTGTGTTCTCCTCTCTGCACGGCCTCCTCTCTGCATGGCTGTGTGCTCCTCTCTGCACGGCCTCCTCTCTGCATGGCTGTGTTCTCCTCTCTGCACAGCCTCCTCTCTGCATGGCTGTGTTCTCCTCTCTGCATGGCCTCCCCTCTGCATGGCTGCGTGCTCCTCTCTGCACGGCCTCCTCTCTGCATGGCTGCGTGCTCCTCTCTCCACGGCTTCCTCTCTGCATGGGAGTACTCCTCTCTGCATGGCTGTGTGCTCCTCTCTGCATGGGAGTACTCCTCTCTGCACAGCTTCCTCTCTGCATGGGAGTACTCCTCTCTGCACGGCCTCCTCTCTGCATGGCTGTGTGCTCCTCTCTGCACTGGAGTACTCCTCTCTGCATGGCTGTGTGCTCCTCTCTGCATGGGAGTACTCCTCTCTGCATGGCCTCCCCTCTGCATGGCTGCGTGCTCCTCTCTGCACGGCCTCCTCTCTGCATGGCTGCGTGCTCCTCTCTCCACGGCTTCCTCTCTGCATGGGAGTACTCCTCTCTGCATGGCTGTGTGCTCCTCTCTGCACTGGAGTACTCCTCTCTGCATGGCTGTGTGCTCCTCTCTGCATGGGAGTACTCCTCTCTGCATGGCCTCCCCTCTGCATGGCTGCGTGCTCCTCTCTGCACGGCCTCCTCTCTGCATGGCTGCGTGCTCCTCTCTGCACAGCTTCCTCTCTGCATGGGAGTACTCCTCTCTGCACGGCCTCCTCTCTGCATGGCTGCGTGCTCCTCTCTGCACTGGAGTACTCCTCTCTGCATGGCTGTGTGCTCCTCTCTGCATGGGAGTACTCCTCTCTGCATGGCCTCCCCTCTGCATGGCTGCGTGCTCCTCTCTGCACGGCCTCCTCTCTGCATGGCTGCGTGCTCCTCTCTCCACGGCTTCCTCTCTGCATGGGAGTACTCCTCTCTGCATGGCTGTGTGCTCCTCTCTGCATGGGAGTACTCCTCTCTGCACGGCCTCCTCTCTGCACAGCTTCCTCTCTGCATGGGAGTACTCCTCTCTGCACGGCCTCCTCTCTGCATGGCTGTGTGCTTCTGTGATGAACTTTCACCTTTAAAGGTTAATTAAATATGTGCCACTGCTTTCAAACTCCCCACACATAAACAGATGAATGCAAAGAGGGGGAAGAGAGTGTGTGTGTGTATGTATGTGTGTGAGAGTGTGTGTATCTGAGAGAGAGTGTGTGTGTGTTTGTGTGTGAAAGCGTGTGTGTGTATCTGAGAGAGAGTGTGTGTGTGTTTGTGTGTGAAAGCGTGTGTGTGTATCTGAGAGAGAGTGTGTGTGTGTTTGTGTGTGAAAGCGTGTGTGTGTGCGCATGAGAGAGAGAGTGTGTGTGTGTGTGTGAGTGAGTGTGCGAGAGTGTTTGTGTGTGAGAGCGTGTGAGTGCGCATGAGAGTGTGTGTGTGAGTGTGCGAGAGTGTTTATGTGTGAGAGCGTGTGTGTGCACATGAGAGTGTGTGTGTGTGTGAGTGAGTGTGCGAGAGTGTTTGTGTGCGCATGAGAGTGTGTGTGTTTTGTGTGTGTGTGTGCGAGAGTGTTTGTGTGAGAGCGTGTGTGTGCACATGAGTGTGTGAGTGAGTGTGAGAGCGTGTGTGTGTGCACATGAGAGAGAGAGAGTGTGTGTGTGTTTGTGTGTGAGAGCGTGTGTGTGTGCGCATGAGAGAGAGAGAGTGTGTGTGTGTGTGTGTGAGTGAGTGTGCGAGAGTGTTTGTGTGTGAGAGCGTGTGTGTGCGCATGAGAGTGTGTGTGTGTGTGTGAGTGAGTGTGCAAGAGTGATTGTGTGTGAGAGCGTGTGTGTGCACATGAGAGTGTGTGTGTGAGTGAGTGTGCGAGAGTGTTTGTGTGTGTGTGAGTGTGTGAGGGCAGCTCCATTCGGGTGGCACTTTAGGGGCTGGAGGGGCTTCAGTTGGCAGGATTGTTCTGCATGTCCCTTTTAGTCACTTTAGTCTGTCTGCCCCCTGCTGCCTGGGTGCCTGCAGTCGTCTGCATCAGCTGCGTACACTAGGAGCTGCGCAGCTCAGCTAGCCAGTGCCCCCATTGCAGTGATCAAATAGACTAAAGTGACTGAAGGGGACATGCAGAACACACCATCCCCTGTGATGTGCAACAACTGTACCATGACAGTCCCTTTCATACACAAGTGTATACCGCTACTTACTTCATACTCTCCCGTTTCTTTGAACAGTAACTGTCCTAAAAAATATAAACAACCGCCCCCCCTATCTGTCTGCTGCTATCATCCTTCTCCTTGTCTGATCCTGACAGCAGGTTGTTCTCTCAGTTCAGTGGAAAGTTTTTCATATTTTATCAAATAAAATCAAACGATAACACGGGGGCATGATCTATACTAAATCTTCAAGCATCACACCGAAATGTAATTAACACGTCACGACTGGATCAACAAGTGAATCTCTGTTTTTGGCTGAATTTTCGCAGAATGGAGTCCTTTAGGGCAATGTGCTACAGAGAGCGGATGGGGTAGAGTGCTCGGAGCGTGTACGCGTTAAATTTTGCTCTGTAGTACAAAGAGATAGTCGGCTCGAGACAGGTGCAGTGGCAGGTACACGGTGCGCGCGGGAGAGAGAGATCTCCTCAGCAACCGATGATGGGAACGCACCGGTATGTGCAGCCGAGAGAGCGAACGCACAGGCACGAGCACGGGGGAGCTGCCGTAATCAAACAGGTCGCCTCACGCGCCACAGTCATGCAGCCCTACATACAGCCCGCCGTTGTTGCTGCGTCCGTGGAGACTGCGATTAGCGCTAATATGCTGTAAACAATTCACAAATCAGCGAGGTTTAATGTTCAGCGCATCTACACTACCATTGCCGTAGTGTTTCAACGCGGTTATAAACACACAGACATACATAATCCCTATAGACAGGCCAATTTCGTATGTGCGGACACTCACGGGCACGGGCGCAGACAGGTCGGCGCGAGACTCTACCTGCATGCTAAGAGCTCGTGAGCCACTGGCACGTACAGTACCGGTCACTACACCACAGCTGATATCGATCGTACCAGAGTTTAGTATCTCCCGTGTTCGGTTTAGCACCGCCGTGTCCTTCCTTTCCTTCCGTGATGTTGCCGTACCGTCATTCTTACTGCCATGATGTAACTACAGTACTGCCAAAACCTATCATAACGATATATATATATATATATATATATATATATATATATATATATATATATATATATATATATATATATATATATATGTATGTATACAAATTATGTCAGCGAAAATAACACACACCCACGCGGGACCACAACATGTTCACTCTCCCGTCATACAGAATTACGTACAGCAAGCAACTATTCTCCGTTCAGAAGGTCTTCCAAGTAATTACTAATGACGCACCCGCACAGATCTGTCAGTTTTCCGGGGGTATAGTATTTTGTATGAGAATATGCCACAGTGACCATACGTGCCTTTAAAAGGTCGTACATTAACAAGCTGTTGGTTAAAGCTGTCGCCCGCATACATGTTCCAGAGCCGCACACGCGCTGGCGTGCAGAATTGCAGCCATAGCTAACGACATAACTAGAGGTTGTAGCCAGCTGAACCGAGGGATTTCAGCGGTGCACACAGAATACATACGGCCCTTTATTCACCCTCCAGCGCTCTGCAGTTTTTATATTCTAGTGGGCATGTCTTCCACAATTCATGTTATAGATAACTTCAAATAAAACAAAAGGAGACACCGCCGGGGGGCTGGGGGCATTTAGGCACACATTCTACATAAAATCGTCACGCGCAGGCGGATGAAACGCTACAGCAGAGTTACACGCCGAGTAGCTGCAGACATGAAAACAGAGGCAGGGGGGAAAAACTTCCATTCCAGTTTCAACAAAGACTCGCGCTTCCCACAGATCCGAGAACCCCACGGAGAAAAATAGAATCAACCCGGCAGCTCATTAGTGTGGATTCAAAGCGTCTCTTACCTTTGTGAAAACTGAACGCCAAAGTTAGAAGCCACAGATTGTGCATGGTTCAGCCGAGCGCACTTAAATTCCTCCCCTCGATACGGTCCGTTAGATGACTTCGCTGTGGAGACACCATCAAATCCCCTGTTTCGTTCTTTACTTCAGTTACGGGTGTTTGTAATCCCTTTATCTCCTGGTCTCCGCGATCTCCTGGAGTTCGCGGTTTCCCCTCGCCTTGTTTTTATTTTTAATTTTTTGGTTCGATTTTACTCTTTCTTTTCTCTTTCTGCGCTGCCCCCGTCTCTTCGGTGCGCCGCGGCGATCCGTTTTCTCATTAAAAAGCGAATTCCTCACAGAAGAATTCTCTCTCCGCTTGTGTTGCTCCCCTCCTCCTCTCTCCCTCACTCACTCCCTCCCTCTGCCTCACGCTCGCGCGCGCGCACACACACCGTCAGTACCAAAGCCTGGATCTCCCCTCCAAATCTCAGTTTTGGATTTTTTTTAGGAGAACAGCGCCACCGTTTTCATCTGAGACAACACACGGTACTGCAGACTGTGTATTCAGCATTCAGCACATACTTCTTGTATGTGTGTGTGTGTGTGTGTGTGTGTGTGTTTGTGTGTGGGTGTGTGTGTTCATGCGTGTGTGCACACATGTGTGATTATCTGTCTGTGCGTGAGCGTGAGTGTGCATTTGTGTGTTTATGAGTGAGTGTACGGATACATGAATGTGTGTATTTGTTTGTGTGGCTATGTGTGTGCATGAATGTGTTTGTTTATGTTTGCGTGGTTGTGTGTGTGCATTAATGAGTGTGTTTATGTTACATATGCATGTGCACATGTATGCGTGTATTCTGTGTGCATGTGCACGTGTGTGTGTTTGTGTGCACATGTATTCTGTGTGCATATGCACGTGTGTGTGTGTGTGTGTGTTTGTGTGTGTATTCTGTGTGCATGTACACGTGTGTGTGGGTGTGTGTGTGTGTGTCATATGAATGTGTGTTTTCTGTCTGTACTCATGTGTGTCCTTTGGGGATGTGTGGCTTGTGACTGAGTGTGTGTGTAACTGTGTGTGCGTGTGATGTGTCTGTAAGTGTGTAGTGTTTGTGTGAGTGAGTGAGTATGTGTGTGTTGTATGTGTGTGTGTGAGTGTTTGTGTGGGAGTGCATGTGTGTATGTGTGTGTGAGTGCATGTGTGTATGTGTGTGTGAGTGTTTGTGTGGGAGTGAGCATGTGAGTGTGTGTGTGTGTGTGTGTGAGAGTGCGTGTGTGTACGTGTGTGAGTGTTTGTGTGGGAGTGCATGTGTGTATGTGTGTGTGTGAGTTTGTGTGGGTGTGTGTGTGTGCGTGTGTGAGTGTTTGTGTGGGAGTGCATGTGTGTATGTGTGTGTGTGTGTGTGTGCGTGTGTGTGTGTGCGTGTGTGTGTGTGTGTGTGTGAGTGTTTGTGTGGGAGTGTGTGTGTGTATGTGTGTGTGTGAGTGTGTGTGGAAGGGATTGTTTTGGGAGTGCAGTACATGGCATTGTGTAGTTACAATTGTGCTGCACTTCTAGTGCTGAGCTGCTAGATTGTGTGGTTTCAGGCTCCCCCTGCAGGTCTTACATTGCATAGCGTCCTCTTTTTTGTTCAAGATTCAATTTAAAAAAATGAATATAAGCTCAAGACAGGTTAAAGAGACATAGCCCTAAAACACACAGCTCCTTTGTTCTTTTAAATGTGGGTGCAGATCTGTAGATGCAGATGGTTTGTGCAGAGATGAACAAGATCTGAAGCACACAGCCCTGCTTGCTTCGCCTGTCCCAGGTGATTCCGACCTCTATACAGACTACTTTTTAAAATTAGTTCAAGGTCATCCCGGCAGACAAAAAGGATGTGTATGACATTATAATTTATAATGTGGGCCTCATCTCTTTTGGCTGAGGACCTGTCGTGAGCTCTGAGTGAGGACACAGCCAGCTGTATCATAATTGCATTCCACTTCATCATTTATAAGTATCACCGAATTATTGGAGGTACCCTTCCGCCTGTGAAACTCTACCTGCATGGAGAGGTCATTAGAAATTAAGCTCACCTGATAGCATTCTTCTTTGTAGACACTGGTGTTAAGTCCAGGTAAAGGTAAAACACTCCTATCACAAGGGCAGGTAAGAAATATTGTTGTTAACAGTCTGGTTAAAATGTATAATTTTTAATTTCTGTCTGCTGTGTGATTGTTAATGTATTTTTATGTTATTTGTATGTTTGCTCATATTATTGTCATATTGATTTCCTGTGATTTATGTGTTTGGACTGAAAGGTTGATCTCTTGTGTAGGCCTTATACAAGATGTAACACATATGTGTAAATATACTTTAAATAATTCAGTTTTCAGTCAAACCTCTTCTGCCACCCTCAGGTGTCAGGTGCATACAAGCAATATTCTAACCAATCACAGGAAGAGTTATTCCCAGTGTGGAGATCAGTGCTACAGTAAGAGCTGTTCCCAGTGTGGAGATCAGTGCTACAGTAAGAGCTGTTTCCAATGTGGAGATCAGTGCTACAGTAAGAGCTGTTCCCAGTGTGGAGATCAGTGCTACAGTAAGAGTTGTTTCCAGTGTGGGGATCAGCGCTGCAGTAAGACATGTTCCCAGAATGGAGATCAGTGTTATAGTAAGAGCTGTTCCCAGCGTGGAGATCAGTGCTATAGTAAGAGCTGTTCCCAGTGTGGAGATCAGTGCTACAGTACGAGCTGTACCCAGTGTGGGGATCAGTGCGACAGTAAGAGCTGTTCTCAGTGTGGAGATCAGTGCTACGAGCTGCTCCCAGTATGGAGATCAGTGCTACAGTAAGAGCGGTTCCCAGTGTGGAGATCAGTGCTACAGTAAGAGCTGTTCCCAGTGTGGGGATCAGTGCTGCAGTAAGAGCTGTTCGCAGTGTGGAGATCAGTGCTACAGTAAGAGCTCTTCCCAGTGTGGAGATCAGTGCTACAGTAAGAGCTGTTCCCAGTGTGGAGATCAGTGCTATAGTTAGAGCTGTTCCCAGTGTGGATATCAGTGCTGTGAGCTGCTCCCAGTGTGGAGATCAGTGCTATAGTAAGAGCTGTTCCCAGTGTGGAGATCAGTGCTATGAGCTCCTCCCAGTGTGGAGATCAGTGCTACGAGCTACTCCCAGTGTGGGGATGAGTGCTACAGTAAGAGCTGTTCCTAGTGTGGGCATGAGTGCTACAGTAAAAGCTGTTCCCAGTATGGAGATGAGTGCTACAGTTAGAGCTGTTCCCAGTGTGGGGATCAGCGCTACAGTAAGAGCTGCTCCCAGTGTGGAGATCAGTGCTATAGTTAGAGCTGTTCCCAGTGTGGAGATCAGTGCTATGAGCTACTCCCAGTGTGGAGATGAGTGCTATAGCAAGAGCTGTTCCCAGTTTGGAGATCAGTGCTATGAGCTGCTCCCATTGTGGAGATCAGTGCTACGAGCTGCTCCCGGTGTGGAGATCAGTGCTAAAGTAAGAGCTGTTCCCAGTGTGGGGATCAGTGCTACAGGAAGGGCTGTTCCCAATGTGGGGATCAGTGCTACAGTAAGAGCTGTACTCTGTGTGGAGATCAGTGCTACAGTAAGAGCTGTTCCCAGTGTGGAGATCAGTGCTACGAGCTGCTCTGAGTATGGAGATCAGTGCTACACTAAGAGCTGTTCCCAGTGTGGAGATGAGTGCTACAGTAAGAGCTGTTCTCAGTGTGGAGATGAGTGCTACAGTAAGAGCTGTTCCTAGTGTGGAGATGAGTGCTACAGTAAAAGCTGTTCCCAGTGTGGAGATCATTGCTATAGTAAGACCTGTTCCCAACATGGAGATCAGCGCTACAGTAAGAGCTGTTCCCAGTGTGGAGATCAGTGCTACGAGCTGCTCCCAGTATGGAGATCAGTGCCACAGTAAGAGCTGTTCCCAGTGTGGAGATCAGTGCTACAGTAAGAGCTGTTCCCAGTGTGGGGATCAGTGCTACAGGAGTAGCTGTTCCCAGTGTGGGGATCAGTGCCACGGTAAGAGCTGTTCCCAGTGTGGAGATCAGTGCTACAGTAAGAGCTGTTCCCAGTGTGGAGATCAGTGCTATGAGCTGCCTCCAGTGTGGAGATCAGTGCTACGAGCTGCTCCCAGTGTGGAGATCGGTGCTATAGTAAGAGCTGTTCCCAGTGTGGAGATCAGTGCTATGAGCTGCCTCCAGTGTGGAGATCAGTGCTACGAGCTGCTCCCAGTGAGGAGATTAGTGCGACAGTAAGAGCTGTTCCCAGTGTGGGGATCAGTGCTACAGGAGTGGCTGTTCCCAGTGTGGGGATAAGTGCTGCAGTAAGAGCTGTTCCCAGTGTGGAGATCAGTGCTACAGTTAGAGCTGTTCCCAGTGTGGAGATCAGTGCTATAGTAAGAGCTGTTCCCAGTGTGGAGATCAGTGCTACGAGCTGCTCCCAGTGTGGAGATCAGTGCTACAGTAAGAGCTGTTCCCAGTGTGGAGATCAGTGCTACAGTAAGACCTGATCCCAGTGTGGAGATCAGTGCTACAGTAAGAGCTGTTCCCAGTGTGGAGATCAGTGCTGCAGTAAGAGCTGTTCTCAGTGTGGAGATCAGTGCTACAGTAAGAGCTGTTCCCAGTGTGGAGATCAGTGCTACAGTAAGAGCTGTACCCAGTGTGGAGATAAAGGTTAAGGTCAAACTGTTGTAGCAAAATGTGAGTGTGAATGATTGTCTGTTTGTGTAAGCACGTATCAGAGTGTGTATGGTGTGTGTGCTACATTCATGTAACTGGGGTGTTAATAAGATGGAGTGGAGGGATATGAGTATTTGTTTAAGTTTTATTATTCTTAAACATAAATTGTCAACATCAAAATAAGTTAACCCAAATGCATGTTTATTTGAAGTAAATAACTGTATGAATTGTTATTGTAGCAAAAAACAAGCAAGCACAAGAAACAAAGAACTCCCTCTACTCTCTGAAACCCACAGCTGAGCGGTGGCTCATACTGATGACATCATCAGCACTGATACAAAGTAACAGAAACAGTATTACCATTTTCCATGTGATATGAATATTTTATTCAAAGGGAAGACTTGTCATCCAAAATAAAATCAATGCAACGCAGTCTGTCATTCAAAATAAAATATTAATGAAAGTGTTTGTGAAAGTTCACAATTTCCAGCTGTGTTCATTTGGATTAGTTATGACAGAACCCTCCCTCCCTCACACACACACACACATACACACACACACACACGCACACACACGCACGCACACACATGCACACAAACAGTATAACATACTGTATAACCTACAACCCCCCACCCCACACACATACACATATACACACATACACACACTTCATGCCATGTGTGCATTTGTGTGCATTAGTGTGCATTAGTGTACTAAAGCATGTGTACTTGTAGGAACAGTAAAGGCTACACTATATACAACAAATTATATTCAAATGGCAAACTGGCAAACTGAATTTCACACAAAACTAAGCTTTCTAGTTTAGCACACCTACTCCTAAAAATTAATTCAATGTAAAATAATACATTAAAGTATATGCACATCTATAAAAAGATCATAATTTTTTAAAAGGTAACACTTTTGAACACACATTAGCTAAAACATGACCATTAAGAGTCTCAAGTAGTCTCAGAAGAGTAAGAGAAGAGGTGAGACAGGAAACTCAGGCAAAGCCACCTTTACACTGCCCTCAAGTGGTGATCTGTGGTCACTGCAGACAAATACAACTGAGGTGTTAGTTTATCCATACATAGATACAGAGTTACATAACTGTTTTCTCCCGTTGAAACATAGACAGAAGCGGGGCAGAGATGCTGTTATATACAGATATATTGGAAAGGATAGAATCCCTGATCATTCCGAATAAATGTGGACAACAAACAAGCTACAGAGCCACACAGAGGTCAGTCATATTAACAGTGCCATAGAGATACCAACACATCCATTTACAATGGCATACTGCAGGGCACTGGAGCCAAACTACCAATTACATATCTATGAATGTGTGTGTGTGTGTGTGTGTGCGTGTGTGTGAGAGAGAGAGACAGAGAGAGAAAGAGTGTGTGTGTGTTTGTGTGCATGCGTATGTGTGGGTGAGTTTATGTGCATGTGAGTGTGCCTCTGTGTGAGACAAAGAGCGAGAGAGTGTATGTATGTGTGAGCATGTGTGTTTGTGCATGTGTGAGAGTGTGTGTGTCTGTGCGTGTGTGAGCATGTGCATGTATGAGTGTGTGTTTGTGTACGCACGTGTGTATTTGTGCATGTATGAGTGTGTGTGTGTGCATGTATGTGTGTGTGTGTGTGCATGTATGAGTGTGTGTGTGTGTGTGTGTACATGAGAGAGAGAGACGGAGGGTAAGGGAGAGAGAAATGGCGCATGAGGAAACAAGAGGAATGTGGAAGTATAGACATGCAAGATATTACTTTTTCAAAAACAACTAGTAAAGAAAGACAGAGGTGAAAAAATGTTATTCTAGCAGAAGAGGGCATGCCCTGTCACTGAGAGAGAGAGAGGGAGGGAGGGAGAGAAAGAGAGAGACTGAAAAAGAGTGAGAGTGAAAGATAGAAAGAGAGAGAGCTGATACAGACACAGTAGCAGCCATAATAAATAAAAATATTAAAATGATGATAGAGAAAGATAGAGAAAAGGCAGAAAATAGGGGAAAGAGTGAAAGAGGGAGCAGTCTGATGAGGCCGGGACCTCCAGATTCTGCCTGTACTCACATGTACCGGGGAAAACACTCACAGCAGGAAGTCATGCACTCCTCAACAGGAAGTGATACACTCCTCACCCGGAAGTGATATAATTACTGAAGCATTTTAAGAGCGAATTCCCCAAAGTGAAATGAAGCATAGTAATTACCATAATGATTATTATTACTGTTATTATTTAGGCAATAATATTGATAATAATAATCAGTATGAAGATGAAAGGAGCATGATGCCCTTTCCCTGGGACAGACCAGCAGATCCAACTTCAACTGCGACACGTACAGCAACACAACAATGCAATCCCAGAAAACAAACTCATACCAATATCTGCAGTACTTAGATTCTATTTCAACATTTTCCCAGATATTATATTTTCAGCTCAGCATGTCCACATAGGTATGAAAAACAGGCAGGCTATAGAATATATACTGCAATACCAGACGAAGCATGACATACAAAGAGCAAGAGACAGTGAAAGAAAGAGAGAGCGATAGATAGATAGATAGACAGATAGAGAGATTATTTACAGTACACTGAACCATATCTGTTGAGTAAAAACAATGCTATATATTTATATATATTTATATATTTATAGTGAACACGAGGGTTGTTCTTTTTCTGTGTAGCATAATGTGACATGGTGTAGCACTCTATAATGCTTTCTTTCCTTGGATAAAATAACCAAGGTGTTTACAACATTATAGCAAGGCTCCACATCACGTGTGTGTGTGTGTTTGTGTGTGTTTGAGTGTGTGTGTGTGTGTGTGATTTAATCTGTCGTCACTCTGTGTTTGAGTGTGTATATGACAGTGCATAACGTGTTTGTGAAAGTTTGATAGTTTTGCATGTGATGTATGTCTGTTTGTGAATGTGTGTATGTGAATCAGCTTTGTGTGAGTGTGGTTTTTTTTAATGCCTTTTACCAGCTGAATTTACTTTTGCTTGTTTTAGTGTTTCTTCCTTCAGTTCTTTCTGTTTCTTTAGTTTTCTTTCAGAGGTTCCCCACCCCACGTCTGCGCAGAACTGAAGCGTGTGGAGACAGACGGGGGCCCTTTTTCTCCCGCTCCCTCCATCCATCCGGGATACTAAATGAAGTACTCCTTCTTGTCGTCTGCCCCAGAGTGCCCTCCCTCAGCATTTATGATGGCCGTGTCGGCATCAGGAGCATCGTCTGAACCTTTCGCTTCATGGGTCAGATATGTGCCTGCAGTGGGAGAGAGAGACAGAGACATTAACACTGCACTGAGAGAGAGAAAGAGAGAGAGAGAGAGCGATTAACACTGCACTGAGAGAGAGAGAGAGAGAGAGAGAGCCATTAACACTGCACTGAGAGAGAGAGTGAGAGACATTAACACTGCACTGAGAGAGAGAGAGAGAGAGAGAGAGATTTACACTGCACTGAGAGAGAGAGAGAGAGAGAGAGACATTAACACTGCACTGAGAGAGAGAGAGAGAGAGAGACAAAAACACAGCACAGAGAGAGAGAGAGAGAGAGAGAGACAGACAGAAGAGAGCGAGAGAGAGAGACACTGACACTGTACTGAGAGAGAAAGAGAGAGACACTGACACTGTACTGAGAGAGAGAGAGAGAGAGAGAGAGAGACTGACACTGTACTGAGAGAGAGAGAGAGAGAGAGAGAGAGAGACACTGACACTGTACTGAGAGAGAGAGAGAGACATTAACACTGCACTGAGAGAGAGAGAGAGACATTAACACTGCACTGAGAGAGAGAGACATTAACACTGTACTGAGAGAGAGAGAGAGATTAACACTGTACTGAGAGAGAGAGAGAGAGAGAGAGAGAGACATTAACACTGCACTGAGAGAGAGAGAGAGAAAGAGAGAGAGAGAGAGAGGCAGAATTTTTATTTATTCATTTTCCCAACCCAAACTTTTTGACCTCACCGCAGCACCTGCTCTGTCAGCTTTGGGAGGGGGGGCCGAGCATGTGACTCCTCCGATTCATGTGACAGTGTTCTATTCATGCTGCAGCCGCACCACTAATCCCACATTGACTATGACAAGACTGGGATCTGAACCCCCGATCTCAGGGCTCCCAGGCAAACATCTACCCTGTGAGCCACCCGGAGGATTGTTTCATAATTCATATCCTATAAGCTTTTAAAATATGTATCTGAAAATAAACAATTTATTTTTACAGGAGCAGGATTGGTTTGGTGCTGGAGCAGGATTGGTTTGGTGCCTGGAGCAGGATTGGTTTGGTGCTGGAGCAGGATTGGTTTGGTGCCTGGAGCAGGATTGGTTTGGTGCCTGGAGCAGGATTGGTTTGGTGCTGGAGCAGGATTGGTTTGGTGCCTGGAGCAGGACTGGTTTGGTGCTGGAGCAGGATTGGTTTGGTGCCTGGAGCAGGATTGGTTTGGTGCCTGGAGCAGGATTGGTTTGGTGCTGGAGCAGGATTGGTTTGGTGCTAAGTGGGCATGACCTCTGGCTCACCTTTGTGTCTGATCAGGTACCTGCCGAGGACTATGAGGAGGCACAGCAGGATGAAGACGATGACGGCGACCACGCCCCCGATCACTGCGTGATCAACCCCCGAGGAGGTGGACATGGCGGTGGGGTCTGCAAGGATGAGAGCCAGCCAATCAGGAGCAACGTTCCACACAAAACATCCACTCGGGAAGGGATCCCCTCACCAAACAACCAATCAGGAGGGACATTCCTCAGGAAACAGCCAATCAGGTAGACAAGCCCCGAATAAGGATATTACTGTCTTCAATGGTAAAGGAGTATGCATAAAACAGACAGGACAGAAGACCTGGAGAAACACCAACACAGACGGACAGAATAACAGGAGAGACGAAAGGAACACCAGCACTCACACACACACACTCTATCACAGCCATGCCTTTCCAAAATCTGCACTACACACCTCCAACAGCTAGATGGCAATACAGCCTCCAAAAGCCACCAGTTGAGTGATCTTCCCCTATTATCCTACCCTGCTAACTGGGCTTATAACTTAGAGGTACTTCCATAGTACACGGTAAATATCCCACTGTATAAATGGACGGGGAATAAAAATGAAACCGTTTAAGCTGCTCTGGATAAAACAATCCCCGAGATGACTAGAAAGTAATTATAGCTAATATATAATAATACTGTATGGTAATACTGTGCCAACATTTACATTATAGCTAACCAATTTAGCTAATTAGCTTTTAATTTTTTATCTAAATGCTACATCAATAAATGCATTACATTAATCACATAATTTGACAGAATCAGAGATTGCATTGGCATTGTTTTGGTGGTGCAGCTGTCTGTTGGTAGTGTACCTGTCTGTGGCAGATTCATAGCAGGTATTTACATGTGTACGTATAATGTTAGCATTAGCACAGAGGACTACACCAAAGGTATAATGTTAGCATTAGCAAAGAGTGCAACAGCTAAGGTATAATGTTAGCATTAGCAAAGAGTGCAACAGCTAAGGCATAATGTTAACATTAGCAAAGAGTGCTACAGCTAAGGCATAATGTTAACATTAGCACAGAGTGCTTCAAAAAATGAGCTGTCACATGCAAACTAAAATTACTTACAACACTTTAAATTCACTAAGTTCAACTGGTCTTTAGGCAGCTGTGCACTGATTCACTAAGCAGTGCTAAAGGCTCTTCGAAGATAGCCTCTGCAATAGTCCATAATGTACAAACCATTTCATTCTACTGCAATTATTTACCCGAATGAAACAACAAATTCCTTTTCAAGTATGGTATGGTCCACATGGCACCAAACAACACAACATGCATCAACCTTTTCAATCAGATTAATAGATGGGTAGTTTTTGGCTTGTTACTGGGTCACAAAAAATACTGAGTGATACATTCTCAATGGCACAATAATATAATTCTATATTGTTACAGTATTATCCCTACATGTTGAATTATGACAAAAAGGCAATATAATGCATGTTTTCATTAAAACCTCCAATATTGCGTTTGCTGGCTGCTCATTGGTAGAAACATACATACATGCACAAACTTCTCATGCTTTGCCAGACTACTTCATCACAGAAATGCAGCAGGGTCTGTTTCCTACATAAAGACTGATACTCAATAATCCTGTCAACTGGACCGGGAGCTTGAGCAGGGTGGTGATGAAAACTTTTGCAGATTTTGTTAGGGAATGTTGCCACAAAGCAGAAGCAAGTACATCGCAGGTATAGTACAGGTATTTTGCAGGTATACAGCAGGTACAGCGCAGGGACGTTACAGGGACAGTGTAGGCATAAAGCGTAGGTTAAATGCAGGTATTTTGCAGGTATACACCAGGCACTTATGTAACAGATATATTACAAGGACAGTGCAGGTATGATGAGGGTTAATGCAGGTATAGTACAGGTGTAGTGCAAGCAGATTGCAGGTATGTAGCAGGTAAAGTGCAGGCTTATTGCAGGTATGTAGCAGGCATGGTGCACATATATAGGAGGCATATCACAGGTACATTGCAGGTATGGTGTATGCATATTGCAGGTGCAGTACAGGTATATGGCAGATACACCAGCTGCACTATTGATTAGCTGCACAGAGAGGGAGGGGTTCTATCAGTAGGACAGTTCCCTTTTCATTCAGTGGTGACATCACCCTAACCCTAAACCTAAACCCTAAAGCTAACCCTAACCCTAACCATAATCCCAACCCTAAACCCTAAAGCTAACCCTAACCCCAACCATAATCCCAACCTTAAACCCAGAACTCTAACCCTAAACCTAACCCTAACCATAATCCCAACCCTAAACCCAGAACTCTAACCCTAAACCCTAAAAATAACCCTAACCATAATCCCAACCCTAAACCCAGAACCCTAAAGCTAACCATAATCTCAACCCTAAACCCAGAACCCTAAAGCTAACCATAACCATAATCCCAACCCTAAACCCAGAACCCCATCCCTAAACCCTAAAACTAACCATAATCCCAACTCTAAACCCAGAACCCTAACCCTAATCCCAACCCTAAACCCAGAACCCTAACCCTAATCCCCGAACCCCTAAACCTGAACCCTAAAGTTAACCCTAACCCCTAAACCAAACCCTAAACTCTCTCATCCATCTGTTGCCCACACTCCAAAAGCATATAGCCCTCTGATAACATTCTACATGCAACCTATAGCCTATATTTATGCTACACTTAACCTACGCTCTCTCTATATTGCACATTCCTTCTACCAACACTCTTACTTTTACAGACAGTTTACATACACCCTAGAGGATCCATGTATTCTACACTATCCAAACACTGTGCACTCTGGGTACATTTAGCCTATTTTGCCTGCTTCAGCACTGTAAGTATTTCAGAATGTTGCACTCCGCCAACATTCTGCCTACAGTTTGCCTACATTCTACCCACATTCAGCACTCATCACCCACCTAGAACACCTATCATGCCAATCTCTAATCTCAGTCAAAGGATTGGAGGAAAATTCCTGTGTTTGTGCATGTGAGTGTATAAAGTGAGGAGGGTACAGTCGAACAAAGACTTGATAATCAAAAACACAAAGGTATAAAGTGGACAAGCAGACAGATAGACAGACAGACAGGTGACTGGACTGTACCTGCGGTGTTGTCTGTAGCATCTTCTCGAGATGATGGATGGATAGGGGATGGAGGAATGATGAGAAAGAGTGGGTGGAGGGAGGGATGGAGAGAGGCAGCAGATGACAGGAGAAAACGAGAGTCAGCGACATGTGTACTGTGGGTGTGGCTGAATGACTGCACAAGACTGTGCAGCTCTGCAGCTGAGTTCTGTATATCTGCAAAAACTGCACACATCTGCACAACACCTGCAGCTAGAGGGTCATAAACCTGTTC
>JAFBMS010000777.1:0-25000 GCA_019788955.1 Albula glossodonta
GCGTGTGTGTGTGTGTGTGTGTGTGTGTGTGTGTGTGTGTGTGTGTGTGTGTGTGTGTATACAGTATATATAATCAGAACCTCAACCTGAAAAAAAATTAAAACTATGATGCAGCAGAGACCATGGAAAGGACACTTGGGTGTGTAACTAACAGGTTTCCAGCTCCAGTCCCAGGCAGGGTGCTGCTGTCACACCTCTGAGAGAGGTACCCCCCTCCTCCACCCACCTCCACCCAAACACCTGCTTATATAAGCACACCACATGCTTAATTAGTAGGCCAAGTGTATTTCTCAGGTTTTAAAATAAAAAAAGGATTTGTGGATGTCGTGATGTAAATAAATGTGATATCCAATGAGGATTTTCTGTGGATTGTTATCGTGGCGTGTTTTTATTCTGTAACGTGACAGTTGTTTTTAGACTTCTTTCAAAGCACAGGCCCCGAATGGATTCGAAAACAAGCCGTCTATCTGCTCAAGTCCATGCGAGCACTTTCGCTCGGCGTGTTTGCCACCAGAACTTATCGGTAGTGAGCGTAAATGCTGTTTAACCAGTTATACGTGCCCTCACCCTCATCCCAATTGGTTAACCAGAACTTCCCCTCTTTGTAACTGGAAAGCAAAAGAAGTTCTAAAGCACAGCACAGCAACGTGTTGAAAAGCAAGCCACAGCACAAAAGAGTGAACAAATAAAATATTAAAAAGGCAATCTGCCAATACATTTTTTGTTTGTTTTTCTTTTTTTTTTATTACTCATGCGATTTGAAGACATTCCAAATCCCATTAGGGGTACAAGCAAAGTTTGGCAACCATTCCCGTGTGATGGCATCTTCTAAATATAATCTATAAACTAAATATAAATGTACTTACTGATTTATCACTCATTTTTTTCTTGTTTTTTTTTTTCAGAGAGCGCAAGGCACTGTATATCTGGGGAAGAGGAGGGAGGGGTGGAGGGAGGGGTGGGAGAGAACTAATGAGTTGCTGACAGATTCTCCGACACCGCGCGAGGAAACAAGTATGCCAGCTCCCTCTGCTCCCTGCCGCTCTTTCTTTTGTTCTTCCCTCCGCTTTGAACCCCTGTGTGTAAGATAAGAAAAAAAAAAGAACTTGAGTCGCTAAATAAGTCCCCTATCAGCCCCCTTTGCGCAGTCTCTTCCCTGCGATAGATCATTACCTGCCTGCTATTTTCAGCCCCGGAGTACCTCTGAGCGGAGCCGTAATTTGAATTGCAAGTGACAAAGTCCCGCTCTGAGCTGTCAGACGGGTCGCCTCCAGTGTTTGTTAACTTTGCAGATTGAATAATTACTGGGAGGAGGGAGTCGGTTGGGCATGGGGGTGGGGGGGGTGGGGGGGGTGGCTGTGATGTAGGGTGGGGGGGGGGGTCACTGGATAATTGAATTGACCTTATAAAATAACAAGAGGAATGGTCCCTGTCGCGGGGGTGTTTGTATAGGTGTGAGTTTTTACCCTGCCCCTTTTTAACCCCCCCCCCCCCCCCCAACTACTCCCCACCTCCAACTCCAACCATTTTCTGTTCATTCCTCCCCCCATTCCACTTATTTCCTGATTCTATTCACAATGGGTAGAAAACAGAGTGCCCTACACCAATCATGGAGTACGTTCATAACTACCAACACAGCAACAAAGACTGTGATTGGTGGATGTTACTTCCTGGATACCCTTGTATTAAGAGAGGACTATATAACATATGGATGATCATGTCACTTGCGGACAACTGTAGAGCTAATTTATGTCACGCTGGCAGCCTGACCTTCGGCATCCTCGAATTGTCGAGGTTAATGAATACATTCATTTCATATTTCAGTCATTTATCATGTTTCTCTATCCGCAGGGAGTTACTCAGTTTACAATTTAAG
The DNA here is from genome assembly GCA_019788955.1 of Albula glossodonta. Taxonomy (NCBI): domain Eukaryota; kingdom Metazoa; phylum Chordata; class Actinopteri; order Albuliformes; family Albulidae; genus Albula; species Albula glossodonta. The sequence goes on from JAFBMS010000777.1 coordinate 1,877, forward strand.
AATCTAGGAACCAACCCTGCATGTCTCTTTCAGCTGTAAGTCCAGCTCCTGAAGCTTCATGTAGCATGGTCCCTCCAGGCATCTGCAGTTCCTCAGGGAGAGTTGGCCCTTGCACACGCTCTGCTCCACACACACACCATTTAGCTTGCGTTCCAGGTGGCGTTGCCTCACTGTTTGCTTAATTGTCTTTGCTAATTCTATATGCTGAGGTATTGTGGACGTGTTGGAGGCCACAGAGGAGAGAGCTCTGTGTGCAGAGGTTCAGGCACCGGGCTACTCAGAGCTCTTATCCAAGAGCCCAGCTCCGGCATTGTCCTCTGACACAATTACGCCTCAGGCTTAAACATCTCAGAGCAAAGCCAGAGCTATTTATTGAAAAACAAGGCGATTTTCAATTTCTGTAGTTTTTCTGTACAACACTGACTTTTTATGATGTTGTGTTTTTTGTTGTTGTTGTTGTTGTTTCATTTTTTTCATGCTTTAAAACGTGAGAAGGAGAGAGGAGACCCTGAAACAGGGAGTTAGACTGGCGGCTGACAGTTTTGTCGTCTTTTTTTTTTTTTGTGTGTGCGCTGACTTTTTACCCGCACAGAAAGCAGAAAGGAAATGTCACGGAGAGGAGTGCGACGTTTGTCACGAGGCTGTCAGCGTAAACGCAGGAAAAAAGCAAACGTGACGTGACGGGGTGGGGGGGGGGGGGGGGGGAGTGGGCGTTGGAGGGAGCGGAACAACAGAGAGAGTGATAAAAGCACACTTTTCAGAGAAACAGACATCTCTCAGTGTTTAGCACGGTTCCACATTCCAAATGACCATAGAGTTTTGTTCTTTCTTTTTTTTCGGCGGGGGGGTTCCACATGCAGAAAATGTTTAAATGTTTTTTATGTTCAGGGGGTGGGGTGGGGGTGGGCACGGAGAAGAAAAAAGAAAATCTATGCCTTATATACAGGTTCTGGACCCCCCCAACCCCAGACTCCCCCATGTCAAAATTGGATTTCAGTGACTTGGTACAGGGATAGGGGGTAGGGGGTTACTGTCATGGACAACTGCCCTCTCTGTTAGCCCAGTCAGGGCTTGGCGGGGGAATGGCATGGTGCCTGTCCCCTTGTTACCCAGAATCCTTTTGGGCCCCCCATCCCGCTCTCGTCCCTCACACCATCTGTGCAGGAAGTACCCTACAGCCAACCCAGGAGGCAGGCGATTGGGACGCCTCCTGTCTCCCCCTGTGTTCACCCTGTCTGTGGTGGGGGGGGGGGGGGGGGGGGGGGGGAGCGTCTGATGTCACAGGCATGGTCCCTTTGATACAATCCACCTGAAGACGAGAGCAAAAAAATTATAATAAATTAATCAATAAATTCTTAAACTCGCTGCAATGTCAGGATTGGGTTGGTTTGTTTATATTTTCTATATTTCCAGAGGCAAAAGCTAAGAAGCTAGGAAATAAATAAATAAATAAAAATTATTTATTTTACTTAATGTATACAGCTCTGTTAATGTTTTGATCCTGTCTCTGATATGGTGTGACGCTGAGGTTTGTTAAAAATAAGTATCCCTGTGACCTTGGATGTTTTTTTCTCATCTGCTTAAAACATATTGTGAAAATGTAATTTTCTGATGAGTCCTAGATCCAATCAACTCTGAGCTGAAGCTAATTAATTTAGCTGATCTCTGAGCTCGTCAAACTCCATTTATCAGAGGAAAGAAAAAAAAAAGAAATCTTTCATATAACAGTGAAGCGGAGTTCAGAGTGAGCACTGAGAGCATCCAGGTGCCGGAGAGTAGTAGAATAGGGAAGACGCATGCTGTATTTGGGTCTGCTTCTGTACCTCTTTGCCTTGTGAGTGAGGTAATTTGAAGTAAAGAAAACTCTGCGCTCAGTATGAGGGCTCCGTCGCCTTTTCCCTTCACCTCAGATGTTCCCTGTCTTAAATACTCTCCTCATCCTCCATACTGTTTCTCCATATGTTTTACATCTCGCCAAAATCTTTTAATCATTGTAATGTTATTCGCCATCCATCTCAGTAGAATTCTTTGTGTTTGACTCCGGATATCCCCCTCAAAAGCCATGAAAGGACGTTTCGTCAGTACGGCGGGTTTTCATGTCTTCTGTTCAAATCCTTTTTTTTTTTTTTGTCTGAAACAAATTTTGTAACCACTTTTTTCTTCCTAAATCACTTTTTTTCTTAAGACAAATTTTAGTGAGAGCTTTTTCCCTACTGTTGAACTACATTTTTAATTTTTAACCACTTTTTTTGTAGGAAAGTGGTGAACCCCCTCCGGCAGTTCTGTTCTGTGGTAGCTGCACCACCCTCTTAGTTTATGTATTTTTGTTTGTTTGTTTGTTTGTTTATGTATTTACTTATATGCTGTCACTAAGAGCAGGGTGGGATATTATGGGGGTCTGGGGAGGTGTCAAGTGGGGGGGGGGGGTGTAGTGGACAAACGCAAGTATATGACTTATACTCACCTAAACAGTATACCCACCTATTAGCCTTATTACCATTAATACATATGGGCTTTGGAGTTACAGTATACCCACCTATTAGCCTTATTACCATTAATACATATGGGCTTTGGAGTTACAGTATACCCACCTATTAGCCTTATTACCATTAATACATATGGGCTTTGGAGTTACAGTATACCCACCTATTAGCCTTATTACCATTAATACATATGGGCTTTGGAGTTACAGTATGCCCACCTATTAGCCTTATTACCATTAATACATATGGGCTTTGGAGTTACAGTATGCCCACCTCCACAGACAGTATACCCTCCTATTAGCCTTATTACCATTAATACATATGGGTTTTGGAGTTACAGTATGCCCACCTATTAGCCTTATTACCATTAATACATATGGGCTTTGGAGTTACAGTATGCCCACCTATTAGCCTTATTACCATTAATACATATGGGCTTTGGAGTTACAGTATGCCCACCTCCTCAGACAGTATACTCACCTATTAGCCTTATTACCATTAATACATATGGGCTTTGGAGTTACAGTATGCCCACCTCCTCAGACAGTATACCCACCTATTAGCCTTATTACCATTAATACATATGGGCTTTGGAGTTACAGTATGCCCACCTCCTCAGACAGTATACTCACCTATTAGCCTTATTACCATTAATACATATGGGCTTTGGAGTTACAGTATGCCCACCTCCTCAGACAGTATACCCACTTATTAGCCTTATTACCATTAATACATATGGGCTTTGTGGTTACAGTATGCCCACCTCCTCAGACAGTATACTCACCTATTAGCCTTATTACCATTAATACATATGGGCTTTGAAGGTACAGTATGCCCACCTCCTCAGACAGTATACTCACCTATTAGCCTTATTACCATTAATACATATGGGCTTTGGAGTTACAGTATGCCCACCTCCTCAGACAGTATACCCACTTATTAGCCTTATTACCATTAATACATATGGGCTTTGGGGTTACAGTATGCCCACCTCCTCAGACAGTATACTCACCTATTAGCCTTATTACCATTAATACATATGGGCTTTGGAGTTACAGTATACCCACCTCCTCAGACAGTATACTCACCTATTAGCCTTATTACCATTAATACATATGGGCTTTGGAGTTACAGTATGCCCACCTCCTCAGACAGTATACTCACCTACTAGCCTTATTACCATTAATACATATGGGCTTTGGAGTTACAGTATGCCCACCTCCTCAGACAGTATACCCACCTATTAGCCTTATTACCATTAATACATATGGGCTTTGGAGTTACAGTATGCCCACCTCCTCAGACAGTATACTCACCTATTAGCCTTATTACCATTAATACATATGGGCTTTGGAGTTACAGTATGCCCACCTCCTCAGACAGTATACCCACCTATTAGCCTTATTACCATTAATACATATGGGCTTTGGAGTTACAGTATGCCCACCTCCTCAGACAGTATACTCACCTATTAGCCTTATTACCATTAATACATATGGTTACATATACTGTGGGCTGAGAAATCTAAACCTTTGTAACATACAGTGTCATTGTAACATATAGTGTACAGTTTACGACAGTTATTATCTGTACAGTACACATATATGTGCCACACAGTCTGGTATCTGCATTTTGCCTGCATAGCTGCATTGGAAGGCCAACCTCTCTTCCTTAAGACACATCACACCTATCAAACTCACTTGTGTTAGATCCCTCTGTGATGCGTACGTGAGAACCATTGTCTTTGGAATATTCCCAGCATTCCAGAATACCTCAACGCATTTTTATAGTGTATGCCTGTCAAGATATTATCCCATTCATAATTTCTCCCCTTTTAAGAGCCAACATGCTCTAATTCCATCAGAGAAAGAAAAGGGCCTATCTGGCACCACGCATAAATTCCTCTTTGCTTTGCTTTATTGTTAGTTATTCAAATGAGTGGTCACACGCGAGCGATCTGTTTTCATCTGCCTGTGTACGCTAATCACTCAGAAGATGCATTTATGCTAAACGTATGTCAAGCGCTCTCAGCGTTCGATGGACAGACAAAAGTGCCGCGTGGAAAAGGAAGCACCTCGTTCTGCGCTCTGTGTTTGTGTTTGTATCCTGCAGCTCGACATTCTATCATTTTGAGACGTTTTGGTGTTAAAATCACAGCAATCAGATCAAAGCTCCTCTCCCATTCCCTTCCACAGCCAAATCTGTCAGAAATGTAATCATAACCAGTGGTTTTAGTGTGCAGGTACACAGGTTGTGCTGTGCATTTGTCTGAAGCCATGGAAGTTGATTTGAAATTCATAGATACACTGCTCTCGTGTTCTTCCCTCTAACATGTATCACACCCACACGTGTGAATTCATGCAATTACAGATTGTGGATGTGCAATGAAGAACAAGCAATGTAATGTTTAAATAATATATAATAAGATATTCTTGCTGTTTGTTTTTGAAGAATTTGTTAGAAAGACAATAAATAATTCATGTACATAAAATTAAACTCAAAGGTAGGTTTAAATAGATAAAAAAAAATCTTATATAGGTGGGGAAACAGAGGGAGGTGTGTCATCTCTCCTCATCTCCAAAGCAACGAGAGAGTAGAATATGTGTGAGACAGAAACAGACCTGTCCCTAGCGTTGGCTTTTATTGCCCTTTCAGACTGACCTGATAACCCGTGAAAAACATGGTCTGGCCGCTGGTGCAAACAGCTTCTCCTGTGTTCTAGAACACCAGCACTCAAGGTCAGTCCTGGCAACCCACTGAGTGTGTTGGCTTTTTTGTTGATGAATTAAAAATGTTGACTCTCTCATGTGTTTATATATTTAAAGATCTCTTTTCTGTCATCAAACTGAGTAAAATAATTGTTAAAATGTAGAGAGTGATCAGAGTATGAAACTGAAATACAGCTACCGGGTCACTGCCAGCAGCTATTGGCCTCTTGTGAGTTCTAATTTGCTATTAATTCAAACGTTTATCTTTTATGGTGCTTGATTGATTGATTGATTGATTGATTGATTGATTGATTGATTCTGTAATAAAAGGCTTTTCTTGTCATCAAATATATGAAAGAACTGTTCTCCTCAAAACAGTCTCTCGGCATTATCAGGTGTATTTTGTAAAGGGGTGTGGGCTGTGAACCCTTCTTTTGCATTTTTCAGTTTGTAGAGACAGGGTGGAAACGGAGAGGGGGTGGATACTTAGGATCAGCAGCACAAAAACAAAACAGAGATTCTGAGCTGTGGTCTCCTCTCCCCCACTGAAAACACCACATACCCACAATCTCGTAACCCCATATCTCTACTGTCAGGTTCTGCTCTCTCTGAATGTCACAGACGGCCACAGAAACAGCTCTTACTCCAGGCCAAGGTCCCCAGGCAGGGGGGGGGGGGCAGCATTTTATATCAATTATCAGCTGTCCTGTTTATTCCAGCACCCTCCCTGCCAGCGACACATCGACGCCCCCCCCCCCCCCCCGGGTTAGTGCCAGACAGACAGTTGCATGACGGTGGGAAGTCTGAAGGTCAAAGGACAGACCTTCGGGTGTAGCAGTGCGAAGTCACACCAAAAAAAAAAAAAAAAACATTCAAATTAAAAATTGGAAAAAAAATGAAAATATGCGGCAGCCATGCACAAAATTACCCGCCCAGATCCCAGACTCTTAGCCATCTGTCACGGGCCAGAGTGTAAAAGCTCAATGATCTATTTAATAGTTTTTTTGCAAGGAATCGCCAGCGGATTTCTCCTTGCCCGTAATAAAATATTTACTCACCAGGTTCTTACCGTGACTGTTGAAGGGGTGGGGTGGGGTGGGGGGGTGTGGGTGGGGGTGAGGGGGTCGATACAAACTGATAATATCATTATGACAGTGCCTGCAGATGTTTAATTAACTGCTCTCTTCTCTCTCTCTTTTGCAGGAAAAAGGGAAGAAGAAAAAATAATGATGACAAAAATCCACACAGTAAAAAAAAAAAAAAAAAAATACTACCTCCTTTGAAATCAAGGTAAATATTATTTGTGTCTGACATCGCTGAAACAGTTGGGTACCATCACCATGAAAGCTGGCTGATTGAGTGAATACTTCATTCCATTCAAAGGCTCGGGCTGTTTTCATTAAATTTTTTAATTCCTCAACAATAGTGCCTGCCCCCTCCCCCCCAAAACCTGCCATTTTGTAGATGTTTTATTTATTATTATTATTTTTAAGTTCATTAATCACACTTGTGCCATTGAAAGCTGAATGATATAAACATTGAGCGTTCATTGATCAAGCGTGGGGTGAGGGGGAAATGATGGCCGTGTTGTGATAAACACTGGTAAGATTTATTGCATTTACATGGCAGATCTCGGCCTCCGTCACGCTGAACTATAATTGCCCATAAATACTCCAAAACCTGGCGATGGGGGGGTAATCGCACATGCTCAGTGCAGCTGAGTGTCACTCTTAGCAAACCAGAGACTGACAGATCTAATCCGAATTGGTGGGTGGGCAAAAAGAGGGGAAAAAAACATCTAAAAATTCATTATCCCTGCCACCCCCCCCCCCCTTCCCTCCGATATTCACATTATAAAAGTGCTGACCTGCACGAGAATTTGATAACTTGCAATCTCCATACATAACATATAAATTAGTATTTATGTCCTGTTTTGCCAGTGCATGTGTGCGCATGTGTATGAGTGCCTTTGGTGTGTTTATGTATTTGTAATGTGTGTGTGTATGAGTTTGTGTGCGTGTGTATGTATGTGTGTAAGTACGTTTGATTGTGTTTGAAAGCAAATGTCTGTTTGTGTGTGTGTCAGAGAGAGAGTATATGTGCATGCTTGTGTGTGTGGGTATGTTTGTGTGTATAACAGTTTGTGTATGCAAGTTTATGAGTGAGTGTGTGTATATGACTGCGTGTGTGAGTATGTCTGCATGTATGCACGTGTGTGTGTGTGAGTGTGTGTGTGCCTGCATTCGGGGTGGGGAGGTTGAGTGTATGATGTATGTTTGTGTGTATGATAGTGTGTGTATGTGAGTTTATGTTTCTGTGTATGAGTGTGTGTGTGTGTATGCTTGTTGCGTGTGTATGTGTGTGTGTGTGTGTGTGTGTGTGAATGTGGGGGGGATTGTGTGTATGGTATATGTTTGTGTGTATGATAGTGTGTGTATGTGAGTTTATGTTTCTGTGTATGAGTGTGTGTGTGCGTATGCTTGTGTGTGTGTGTGTGTGTGTGAGTGTGGGGGGGGTTGTGTGTATGGTATATGTTTGTGTGTATGATAGTGTGTGTATGTGAGTTTATGTTTGTGTGTATGAGTGTGTGTGTGAGTTTGGTTGTGTGTGTGTGTGTGTGTGAGTGTGGGGGGGGTTGTGTGTATGGTATATGTTTGTGTGTATGATAGTGTGTGTATGTGAGTTTATCTTTGTGTGTATGAGTGTGTGTGTGAGTTTGGTTGTGTGTGTGCGTTTAGGATGGGGGGTTGCGGGGAGTTGTCGGAGTGCAGAGAGGTGCTGTTTCTGCTGTTCCTCAGTGCTGGGTTCTATTTCTGTTTCATTTCCTGGTGGCTGCTGCGTCCCATTGTGGAGAAGTCAATCTTCCCCACAAAAGCTCCAGCTTCCCCTCTGGGATATCGTTTATTCATGTTTTCAGATTTATTTTTCACCAGCCGAGGCCTCCCAGGACTCGCGCCGCATTTATTACAGGGTAATGAAAATTGAATTCATACGCCGAGCACCGCCGAGCGCCGAGCGCCGAGCGCCGAGCGCCGGCCCGTTTGGTGTGACTGGGATGTAATGCAGCTCCGCAGCTCCTCGTGTCCTGAAACCGCCGCCGATCCCAAACTTCTGCCAGGCTCAAATCCAAAGTTTCCAGAGACAAACGTACACCTCTGTGTGGTTTCTGCCTTTCCTCCCCGCACCCCGCCTGCTGAATCAACCCCCCCAACCACCAAGCACAGCCCTCAACGCACACTCACCAAATAACAAGCACAGCCCTCAACGCACACTCACCAAACATTAAGCACAGCCCTCAACGCACACTCACCAAACACCAAGCACAGGCCGCAATACACACTCACCAAACACCAAACACAGCCCTCAACACGCACTCACCAAACACCAAGCACAGCCCTCAACGCACACTCACCAAACACCAAGCACAGGCCGCAACGCACACTCACCAAACACCAAGCACAGCCCTCAACGTGCACTCACCAAACACCAAGCACAGCCCTCAACCCACACTCACCAAACACCAAGCACAGGCCGCAACGCACACTCACCAAACACCAAGCACAGCCCTCAACGTGCACTCACCAAACACCAAGCACAGCCCTCAACCCACACTCACCAAACACCAAGCACAGGCCGCAACGCACACTCACCAAACACCAAGCACAGGCCGCAACGCACACTCACCAAACACCAAGCACAGCCCTCAACGCGCACTCACCAAACACCAAGCACAGCCCTCAACGCACACTCACCAAACACCAAGCACAGCCCGCAACGCACACTCACCAAACACCAAGCACAGCCCTCAACGTGCACTCACCAAACACCAAGCACAGCCCTCAACGCACACTCACCAAACACCAAGCACAGCCCTCAACACACACTCACCAAACACCAAGCACAGCCCTCAACGTGCACTCACCAAACACCAAGCACAGCCCTCAACACGCACTCACCAAACACCAAGCACAGCCCTCAACGCACACTCACCAAACACCAAGCACAGGCCGCAACGCACACTCACCAAACACCAAGCACAGGCCGCAACGCACACTCACCAAACACCAAGCACAGCCCTCAACGCACACTCACCAAACACCAAGCACAGCCCTCAACGTGCACTCACCAAACACCAAGCACAGCCCTCAACACGCACTCACCAAACACCAAGCACAGCCCTCAACCCACACTCACCAAACACCAAGCACAGGCCGCAACGCACACTCACCAAACACCAAGCACAGCCCTCAACGTACACTCACCAAACACCAAGCACAGCCCTCAACGTGCACTCACCAAACACCAAGCACAGGCCGCAACGCACACTCACCAAACACCAAGCACAGCCCTCAACGTACACTCACCAAACACCAAGCACAGCCCTCAACCCACACTCACCAAACACCAAGCACAGGCCGCAACGCACACTCACCAAACACCAAGCACAGCCCTCAACGTGCACTCACCAAACACCAAGCACAGCCCTCAACCCACACTCACCAAACACCAAGCACAGCCCTCAACGCACACTCACCAAACACCAAGCACAGCCCTCAACGCACACTCACCAAACACCAAGCACAGCCCTCAACCCACACTCACCAAACACCAAGCACAGGCCGCAACGCACACTCACCAAACACCAAGCACAGGCCGCAACGCACACTCACCAAACACCAAGCACAGGCCGCAACGCACACTCACCAAACACCAAGCACAGGCCGCAACGCACACTCACCAAACACCAAGCACAGCCCTCAACCCACACTCACCAAACACCAAGCACAGCCCTCAACGTGCACTCACCAAACACCAAGCACAGCCCTCAACGCACACTCACCAAACACCAAGCACAGCCCTCAACACACACTCACCAAACAACAAGCACAGCCCTCAACGTGCACTCACCAAACACCAAGCACAGCCCTCAACCCACACTCACCAAACACCAAGCACAGCCCTCAACGCACACTCACCAAACACCAAGCACAGCCCTCAACGTGCACTCACCAAACACCAAGCACAGCCCTCAACGTGCACTCACCAAACACCAAGCACAGCCCTCAGCCCACACTCACCAAACACCAAGCACAGGCCGCAACGCACACTCACCAAACACCAAGCACAGCCCTCAACACGCACTCACCAAACACCAAGCACAGCCCTCAGCGTGCACTCACCAAACACCAAGCACAGCCCTCAACGTGCACTCACCAAACACCAAGCACAGCCCTCAACGTGCACTCACCAAACACCAAGCACAGCCCTCAACCCACACTCACCAAACACCAAGCACAGGCCGCAACGCGCACTCACCAAACACCAAGCACAGCCCTCAACGTGCACTCACCAAACACCAAGCACAGCCCTCAACACGCACTCACCAAACACCAAGCACAGCCCTCAGCGTGCACTCACCAAACACCAAGCACAGCCCTCAACGTGCACTCACCAAACACCAAGCACAGCCCTCAACGTGCACTCGCCAAACACCAAGCACAGCCCTCAACGTGCACTCGCCTGCCTTTCCACTTCCTGCCTTTCTGCTTGTGTTTTCCACTTTCCCAGGTTTGCCAAGTTGCCGCGGTATGTCCACCTCTCACCCAAGCGCTGTTTGCTGTTGTCCTTGTTTGTGTGTGTGTGTGTGTGTGTGAGTGTGTGTGTTTGATTGAGTGCTTCTTTTTTAGAAGTGCAATAAATTTGCTTCCTTATGAAAGGCGAATATCGGTTTTGATAAATACATATATTTATATAGATTCATATGTATATCTCACCTGTTTGCAGATGAAAGATTAGTGTGGCTAATGCCAGGCACTTCCCCTGCCTCCTTTGTGTTACTCCACTGCAGAAAAGACTCCAAATAGCTGCTTGGACAGAGTAATTGCTTAAAAATCCATCTTATTTTCAAAAGAACACAATAGCCTGAAATCCTACAAAGTAGTCCATTTTCAGTGTGTGATGTGTCCTCTTACATATCACCACCATGAGATGGGAGGGGGTTTCGTTGGGGGGGGGGGGGGGGGGTTTATGCTGAACATGACTGTTATTCCATCAACCAAAAAAAAAACAAAAAAAAGTCAATCAACCAGAAAATGACTCAGGCCTGCCACACACCAAACAAACATCGGCATATGCAAAAAAAAAAAAACATTTAAATTTGTTTTAAATGAACTTTTAGACAGTTGAGATGTCCTCACGCTCGTCACTAATTGCAAGCCGAAAACTCGAAGCGACAGATTGGGTTTGAAGGGGGAAGGGGGGCTACCGACGCAAGCTAAGTAGCAGCTGGTTGGCTGCAGCTGATAAGCAGGTTTGGATTTCCTCCAACTGGTGAGGGTGGTGGGGGGGGGAAGGAAACATATTCTTGTAAATAAAAAAGTGAAAAGAAAATGAATACATAAAAAGGTTTGGGTTGTTAGCGGTTGTTGAAGAGAGATGCTGTGAATGTCAAGGGGCCGACATCGGCAGCGACATTGCGTGTGTCTCCCAGTGAGGTCTCAGGGCCTGCAGTCTGAGTCCCTCGCTGCTCATTAACTCCCCATTACTCTGATCCAGCCATCCACTACCTCCTCCCTCTGTCCATCTCTCTCTCACTCTCTTTCTCCCCTTCTCAGTCTGTTCCCCTTGCTCTCCTTATATTTTCCCTCTCTTTGTTCCTCTGTCCCTCTCTCCCTCTCTCTCTCTCTCTCTCTCTGCCTCTCTTCTCTCCGGGCATGTCTTTAATTTATCACTCTTCCCACAGTCTGCCGCTCGGTCTCCTTGATGGAGTTAGCCATTTCAAACGCACGTTTGTCATTCAGGGGGACGTGTCTGGCCATTCGCTTAGCAGGCCTTTGGGCCTCAATCAGAGCAGAGAGGAGAGAGGAGAGCAGAGAGGAGAGAGGAGAGAGGAGAGGAGAGAGGAGAGAGGAGAGCAGAGGAGAGAGGAGAGAGGAGAGGAGAGCGGAGAGCAGAGAGGAGAGAGGAGAGAGGAGAGAGGAGAGAGGAGACTAAAGAGGAGAGCAGAGAGGAGAGAGGAGAGCAGAGAGCAAAGAGGAGAGCAGAGAGAAGAGAGGAGAGAGGAGAGCAGAGAGGAGAGGAGAGAGAGGAGAGGAGAGAGGAGAGCAAAGAGGAGAGAGGAGAGAGGAGAGGAGAGCGGAGAGCAGAGAGCAGAGAGGAGAGAGGAGAGAGGAGAGAGGAGAGCAGAGAGGAGAGAGGAGAGCAGAGAGGAGAGAGGAGAGAGGAGAGCAGAGAGGAGAGAGGAGAGCGGAGAGGAGAGAGGAGAGCGGAGAGGAGAGAGGAGAGCGGAGAGGAGAGAGGAGAGCAGAGAGAAGAGAGGAGAGAGGAGAGCAGAGAGGAGAGGAGAGAGGAGAGCAGAGAGAGGAGAGGAGAGGAGAGAGGAGAGCGGAGAGGAGAGAGAAGAGCGGAGAGCAGGGAGGAGAGCGGAGAGGAGAGAGGAGAGAGAAGAGCAGAGAGAGGAGAGGAGAGGAGAGAGAGACAGGAGGAGAGCGGAGGCAGAGCGGGGAGAGCAGAGAGGAGAGTGGAGAGCGGAGGCAGAGAGGAGAGAGGAGAGGAGAGAGGAGAGAGGAGAGCAGAGAGGAGAGCGGAGGCAGAGAGCATAGAGCAAAGAGGAGAGCAGAGAGAAGAGAGGAGAGTGGAGAGAGGAGAGGAGAGCAGAGAGGAGAGAGGAGAGAGAAGAGCAGAGAGAGGAGAGGAGAGGAGAGCAGAGAGCAGACAGGAGAGTGGAGAGCAGAGTGGAGAGCAGAGAGGAGAGTGGAGAGGAGAGAGGAGAGAGGAGAGAGAAGAGCGGAGAGCAGAGAGGAGAGCGGAGAGGAGAGCAGACAGGAGAGGGGAGAGCAGAGCAGAGAGCAGAGAGGAGAGTGAAGAGCAGAGAGCAGAGAGGAGAGTGGAGAGGAGAGCGGGGAGGAGAGAGCAGAGAGGAGGGCAGAGAAGAGAACGGAGAGAGGAGAGGAATTTTTGGAGGAGGAGGGATTCCATCAATGGTGGAGACACCCCTGGAACACGTCACAGCGTAGTGGGGTGTCATGGCTTTAGCTCAGCCTGGAGAAACACTGCTGATATAATGAGGTAATGATGGTAAGGCCCCTGAGGTGAGGATGGGGGTGGGGGGAGGCCTGATCTGAGTCCCTCCGGAGAGCAAGGAGGAGCCCCCACATGCAGACAGGGGGGTGTGGTGGGGGTGGCTTTCAGCTAAACGGCTGGGCTCACTCTGGAAACGTGAGCCGCATAAAAGAAAACTTTATAGACACTCCAATCTCTATCTCAAAATATAAACACCGGACCAGGGACCGGGGCTAGGGGGCTGGGGGCTGAGGCCGGGGCCAGGGGCTAGGGGCTAGGGGCTAGGGGCCAGGGGCCGGGGGCCGGGGGCTAGAGGGAGAGAGCAAAGGCCAATGTGCCCCTGCAGGGGACCCTGTCAACCTTCCAGGCTTATCCTTATTCTATCAATCAGCTTAGACAGAGTGCTGCCTCTGTCACTCTCTCTATCCCTCTGTCACTCACTCTCTCTCTTTCAGCGGCTCACTCATTCGCTCTCTCCTCTCTCTCTCTCCTTCTCTATCTCCTTCTCTCATTGTCTCCCTCTCTTCCTCCTACTCTGTCCCAACTTTTCCCCTATTCTCTCTCCTCTTCACCTTCTCTCACTCCTTCTCCCTTCCCCATTCCTCTCTCCCTCCTATCCTCCTTTACTGTTCCCCCTCTATTCTCCTCTCCCTCATTCTCTCTCTCTCCCTCGTCTCATATGCTAGCTCAGGGTGCTAAACCCTTAGCTGAGAGGGGGTCTGTCTCATACGCTAGCACAGGGTGCTAACCACTAGGCTGAGAGGGGGACAGGCTCAGCGTTAGTTCATTAGTGTCCGCTGACACGAGGCCAGGCCCCACCTTACAATGTCAGGAGACATTACATTTCATCTGCACAAGCTAATGTGAGGTTAGGGCTGCTGGTGAAAAAGCACAACACTCACTCATACACACACACACACTCACACATATACACACACACTCACACATACACACAACACTCACTCACACACACACACACACACACACACACACACACACACTCACACACACACACAACACTCACTCATACACACACACACACACACTCACTCACATACACACACACACACTCACACTCACTCATACACACACACACACATACACATACTTACACACACACTCTCTCATACACATACAGACATACACACACACACACACACACTTTCCCGCAGTGTGGCTCACCCTTTCTTTAAAAATCCCCCCTCTCCTCCATCACACCAGATCGAGTAAATAATTGAATTGCAAAACCAAGACACATCAAGGCCCGATTATCGCATGACTGGCTCCTTGGTGCCTTTCCCCGTTTTAATTAAATTGGATCTGCTCTGTAATTATTTTAATTGATAAATTATAACTTGATTATGTTGCATTGCAGTGCGCGAATCCTGACGCTCGTCTCGCCCGACGGGCAGCGGTGCAGTCTGCAGGAGGGACAGTCGGACGGCGACGTCCACAGAAGAGAGAAATGCGGAAAGGCCACTGAGGCTCGTCGTTCATTTTGTAGCAACTGAGCGTTGGCTCGGGATATTTACATGATTTGTCTCTTTTAATCTGAAGGAGCCCAGTCAATTAGAGCTAATTCAATTTCATCTGAACAACTAATCAGGGAATTGGGATCTACACTGTTTAATGCATATACTGTAATTACATCCGAACTTAGCCATCTCTTTTCTTTCCAATTCCTGCTTCACTGGTTAAGGACATCGGGAGGCTTGTACCGTCAGGAATTTTTTCGCAGCCGTTCTGAACGAGTTGCGATGGGCCTCGTGGAGCTGGAGCATGTCTGGGCCATATTTTTCCCCGCTGTCTGTGAAAGGACGGGCATCTCGTTAAGATGAGGGTTCCTGGACTGAAACAGGGGGCTGAGTAAGGAGTGGCACTGTGCTTGTTTGTGAGTCGGGGAAGTGGAGAGGAAATTATCCCTCCATACAGCTATTGTGAACAACCGTAAGGTTCCAGAAGGCTCTCGCTGCTCACTCCAAACAGTGGATGCCCGTTTGTTAAGTCATGCTGGTAAATGTATTCCTTCCAGTGGCTACCACCCTTCACCCCCAAACAAAACACAGATCTTTACTAATTTATTTTATTTCAGCATGGAGTTTCCATTTCCCACAGAGAGCAAAGCTTCTATTTCTAGGAACCCATAAAATAATTATTGGAGTTTGACAAAACAAAAGTTTGGGAGAATTATTCTCTGACAAGCCCTCATGCTTTGCATTTCCGGCATCCTCCCCCCAGTCCACCCTCTCTTTCTTTAAAAAAATAGCCTGACTAATTCCATTTCTCCCAGTTTCTTTTAGTCACCTATAGCGGGATTCTTCCTCTCATCACCGAGGAGAGATACGACTCCTCCCCCATGGGCTCAATGCCCAAGATAAAATACTGTCTCCATCTCAAATGCCAGTCCTCAACAATAAACCCACCTAAACGCACTCTTGTTGTCTGAGAGTTATTGTAGTGAATTATAGTAATTGCATTACATTAATATTAATATTATATTATTATATTACAGTACAATTATGGAGTTTACATGTCAGGCAGTTAGTGGAGGGTCTTACTCAGAGCCATTTACACACTTATACAGCTTAGATCACTGATCCTGTGCACAGGCAAATTAAAAAAAAAAACAATTTATGTAATCACTAAGCAGTAGGATCAATCATGGAAAACGACAGAAAATCAGTCCATCAATCACTTAATCAGTCAGTGGTTCAATCGGGAGGAACTCAGAGTTCTTAGAGGAGCTGTTAGAGTGATATACAGCATTAAGCGTCTTGAATCCTTCTGTGAGAGGAAGTTTTGGCAGTGTCTGATGGCAAACTCTGAATTAAATAATAAAATAAAATAAAACCTCAAAGCTGGCACTTGTTCCCACAAACCTACAGTTTGGCTCTCAGGAAGAGCAGAGCCGTGAAATTTGAAATATTTAAAAAAAACATGAAAGAACAGGAGCGACCCAAGTAGAAAACTTAAACTTAAAAAACTGGCCATGGACCACGGTTTCATTTCCACCGACCAATCAGATGGGGGTGCCCATACCAGTGGTGTCTCTCCTAAAACAGATGGCTGTGGTTGGGCTTTTAACTTGGTCTGTGTGTGTGTGTGTGTGTGTGTGTGTGTGTGTGTGTGTGTGTGTGTGTGTGTGTGTGTGTGTGTGTGTGTGTGTGTATTTGTGTGTGTGTGTGTGTGTGTGTGTGTGTGTGTGTGTGTGTGTGTGTGTGTGTGTGTGTGTGTGTGTGTGTGTGTGTGTGTGTGTGTGTGTGTGTGTGTGTGTGTGTGTGTGTGTGTGTGTGTGGGGGTGGGTGGGGGGGTGTGGGTGTGTGTGGGTGTGTGTGTGTGTGTGTGTGTGGTGTGTGTGTGTGTGTGTGTGTGTGTGTGTGTGTGTGTGTGTGTGTGTTGCACTTGCATGTGTGTACAGGCGACGTGTATTGTCTATGTATACATACATTTGTCTAAATGTGTGTGCTTGTTTATTGTTTATGTGTGTGTGTGTGTGTGAATTCATACATGTGCAGCTTGCAGGTGTGTATGTAAGTGCATATGCATGTGTGTGTGATTGTATTTGTGTGTTTTTGTGTATGTGTATGCGTGTGTGTGTGTGTGTTTAGGTGTGTGTGTGTGCGTGCGTGTGCGTGTGTGTGTGTGTGTGTGTGTGTGTGTGTGTGTGTGTGTGTGTGTGTGTGTGTGTGTGTTTAGGTGTGTGTGTGTGTGTGCGTGTGTGTGTGTGTGTGTGTGACCTGATCAGTTGCACAGGATGTGTGAATTCCTCTCCTCCATTCCCTCACTCCCTCTTTTTCACTCTCTCTCTTCATTCATACATTCTCCTTTTCCTCTCCCTCTGTCTTCTGATCCCTCGCTCCCTCTCTCCCTCTCCTCCACTCCTGCTCCCTCTCCTCTCCCTCTACTCCTCTCAGAGGGTCGCCCCCTCCTCCTCACACCCTGGGGCGATGAGCTTCCTCAGATGTTTGTTGTTTTCTACGGCAGAATTTTTCTTTATTTTATTTTATTCCAGTTATTTATTTATTTATGTATTTAGTGTTTTTGTGTTTCGTCCAGGGAGCATTCTGGATCATGCGATGTAAAGAATCTGCTCTGAAAATAAAACCTAAACTGAGGCACTCAGAATTTTCCACAGATATAAGACCACGTGGGAAAATCAAGGTGCTTGGGGTGGAATTGTGTCGTTTAAATGGTGAAGATGATCATGATGGTGATGATGAGGGTGATGATGGTGCCGATGGTGATCGCAACAACAATGCTGATGACGAAGATCATGGTGTTGATGACGAGGGAGATGATGGCGTTGATGAAGATGATGGCAGTGATGTTAATGTTTGTGTTAAAGAAGATGATGATGATAGTAGAAATGAAGAGGATGAAACAAAACAGAACTGCAGGTTTGGAACAGCCCATATATATGTATTTCTTTGCTGCTTGCCAGCAAGCTAAAACACTGAACACAAAATTCTTTTTCAAAACCAATACAGAAACAATAACAATAAAGCCTTATAGTATATAAAAGCAGAAAGAAAGGAATGAAAAAAGAGAGTGCATAAAACGCAGAAAACAACACAAGCAGCAGTCAGTCTCCTGAAGGGAATGTAAAGAGCGCATTGATTTGATGTTAAAAGGTGTGTAAGGGTCTGCGCGTGCAGAGAGGTGTTCTTCCTCACTCTTTATTCACTCTGCTGCTCCAGAGCTGAAAGAATCCTGTCTTGCGGAGAGCTGAGAGCTGGCGCACGTCATCGTTGCTCTGATGCGTTTTGCGCCCCCTGACAGGTGTTAGTGTTGAAAGCGTGTGCTGGAGACAGGCTCGCTCCACTGGGGGCTGCCTCATCACCCAAAACAACACTTGACTGATGACAGAGGAACAATGCAGTCCTGTGTTTCATTGTGTCCTAAAAATGTCTACAAGAGAAACTGCCAACCTTCTCCAAACCCACACACGCACACACACACACACACAAGCATGCAAGCACACACATGCAGACAAATCCAAAATAAGAACAAAGACATAAACACATACATACAGTATGCAAACATGCACAAAAATGTGTGTGCTCAGACATGGAGAATATACATATACTATTATACTGTATATATACATACACACACTCAGACACATACATATAAATAAATAGATGCATCCCACAAAAACATCATGCAAACACATGCAAATATGCAAGTATACACATTCATATTTAAAAACACACTTTAGCAACCACAGGTTTACATTACTTAAAAAGACATACACAAACACTCTCAAAAAGCACACACACACACAAAATGCATGCGTACACAAATTACAAACAACAATCAAACCACAAAGACACATTTAATGTCTGTATAATGCAAAAATACATACACAGGCCTAATAAAAATGCAGATATTAAAACACATCTATGTAAAGACGTGGAAGAAGGAAATAATGAATCACATGCAATGAACTGACTTAAAGAGAAGCACACACAGCAGTCCCTCACACACACACACAGACACACACAGTACTGTAGAGAAGCACACACAGCAGTCCCTCACACACACACACACACACACACACACAGACACACACAGCAGTCCCTCACACACACACACAGACACACACAGTACTGTAGAGAAGCACACACAGCAGTCCCTCACACACACACACACACACACACACACAGACACACACAGCAGTCCCTCACACACACACACACACACAGACACACACAGTACTGTAGAGAAGCACACACAGCAGTCCCTCACACACACACACACACAGACACACACAGCAGTCCCTCACACACACACAGACACACACAGCAGTCCCTCACACACACACACACACACAGACACACACAGTACTGTAGAGAAGCACACACAGCAGTCCCTCACACACACACACACACACACACACAGACACACACAGCAGTCCCTCACACACACACACACACACAGACACACACAGCAGTCCCACACACACACACACACACACACACACACACACAGCAGTCCCTCACACACACACACACACACACACAGTAATGTAGAGAAGCACACACAGCAGTCCCTCACACACACACACAAACACACACACACAGTACTGTAGGGAAGCACACATGGTAATCTCCCTCACACACACACACACACACACACACACACACAGCAGTCCCTCACACACACACACACACAGATACACACAGCAGTCCCTCACACACATACACACAGACACACACAGCAGTCCCTCACACACACACACACACACACACACAGTAATGTAGAGAAGCACACACAGCAGTCCCTCACACACACACACACACACACACACACACAGTACTGTAGAGAAGCACACATGGTAATCTTCCTCACACACACACACACATACAAGCAAGCCGCTCAGAGGAGGGGGTGCTTAGTATTTTAATAGTCCATGCAATCGCCATATTCATCTCCTCCATGATCGCAGGCAAGGAAAGACAAGATTTTTTACATAGACAAGTAGCTATCCATAAGAATCTCAAATTACATAAGCAATCGGTCAGCTGAGAGTGCTTATATTTATTGTTATCAAGGTGATTAAAAGGTCTTTCCTGTCAACAGCCGGAGGCAGAGAAGCTTTACTATGTGACTGTTCATGGCAAAATATGCACTCATCTGTTACAGAGATTCTACATGGGTTCTGCTGCAAATCGTAGCTTTTTACACGTGCAATAGGCATTAGTAACCCACTGCTCAATGTGAATGCCAGTAATGTGCTGTTTAGTATAAAGCTGATCCGATGTGTATGCAGACTGGTGGCTACAATCTTGATAAAATTTACAATCTTGTCTGAAAAATGAACACATGAAAAGTAACAAACCTTGTCACATATCCACTCTCTTTGTTAAGTGGACATTTTTCTCTGCCTTGCCAATTTAAAAGCCTATATGTAATTGATAATTAACGAATAAAAACAAGCTGATTAGACTCTGGAAACTCAAAATGCTGCAAGGCACCATAAAACACCCTGTCACTTAAGGAAATTACTTTTTGATATCTTTACTCAGAGACCAACATAGTTAGTAGAAATAATGGAAGATAAAACAATTAGTTTAGGACATTAAGTATCATTAAAATCATAAATATCACCAGTGAAGAACTGTGCTTACAGATTTGCTAACAGAGCTGAAGTTGATCTCAAAACTGGCCAAACATGTTTATATAAATATAAATAAAAATGAGGAAACAAAATCATAAATGACATAATCATATTCCACATCGGCAACAACAACATATGTAACAAAAGTGAGTAACAATGTGAAATTAACCCTGTGGGCAGATGGGACATTGGGCATGTGCTAGTGGAGGGTTTGAACATTACATTTTAAATGTAGTTACTTAAAAATCATGCTGGAGCATTACATTTAAACAGTAAATAAACTCTCACAGGAATGGAGGTGTTGCTGAATAGAGGTAAGGATACTGCTGAATGACTTTAAATTCCAACGGTCTGAAGAATCTTAAAAATACCTTTTTCTAATTCCCACATTTTTTTGTGACTGGCATATTCAATTCAGTAGGTAGACTTTCTTTTCAAAATATTTCAAATATTTCAAAGGACCCTTCAAAAATCTTTTCAGGACCCTTAAAATAGTGTCATGGTCCAGACCTCCACCTCACAGAGCTGAAGGGATCCCTTGCGTGGAAGTAAAATATTCACATATTGGCCCCTCAGTTCTCGTGAGCAAAAGAAGGTGCCAGTTTTCCCAGGCAACAAATTTTTAACCGCTGTACACCTGTAAGTTAAAGACAGAACAACATTGCAGTTTGAATTTGACTTTTTTCAGTTTTTTTTTTTTTTTTGTTTGTTTGTTTTTTTGAATGACAATTATGACAATTACCATTCCACGGGCTTGCCAAATCATTATCAACAGAAAAAATCAAGGTAGCCATTGCACCAACAAAGCCCTCTGAGCTGTACGGTCTGCCTGAAAGATGAGTACTACTAGCTAAGCAACAAACACAATATATCGAATATCCATAATGTTATCTAACAATGATATAGCAGACGTTTTTGTGCTTCACATGAAATATTTCCTCATTTTTATGCAGTTATATTCGGCTACTTCAGCAACTATATGTTATCAATTATTAATTATCGACATAAATGGATCTTGCTTATAGCATAAGTGGTTGCCCTTCATATGGAACATGACAATGTGATAAATTCTCCTATTTCCTCATTTTGATACTTACAGCTGGTTGCTGTTGCCGTTGTTTGCCCTGGAGTTACCGATGCGGATCTCAGCTTTGTTTGGAATTTGCGATCTCAATATTTTATTGGATGCGGGGGTGATGGTCACAGAGTGGATCGTACGGTTCTCAAGCAGGTCCACTCTCCACCAGGGGTTTTTCTGGAATGCAGTGGAGGAGCAGGACCCGTGAAACCAGTTGGAGTTTTTGTTTCCATCAATCGCATGGTCCGCCTGACTCAAAGCCGCTGAGGATTTCCACTTAACCAGAATAGACGACTGAGTCGCTCTCCCTCGCAGAGCTGCATTCTCTACGAGAAGAGTTGGAAAAGAGGAGAGGGCATAATTACCACAACATCAATAGCTCAACATGATGATGATGGTGGTGTGTCGTTTCACTTTGTCATCGCAGTGCTCATCAGAGGAGACATAGAGAGGAACTGCAGGAAAGAATCAGCAACAGGAGGGTGAAGAAGAGTGTAGAGGAAATGTCTTTGACAGGGAAAAGTCTGTTTTTCTTTCCATTCAAAATTAACGAGGACAAATCATTACAAATGTTGTACTTGCTTAGACCAAAAGAAACTGGTACCTCTTTAAGATCAAACTTAACATAATGGCCCAAGAGAAAGTTGGATGGAATAGACAGAAAGGAAGATTCTGATATCTTTCCAAAAAAAAACAGAGTTGTCCAAATTATTGTGTTAACTTTTGATCTTTGAATTTAAATGTTTTACATGTGGCTACTAAAAAAATAACACAATTAACTGATTATATAGCATGCAAGGTTTTCACTAAAGAATGCAGAATTAAAAAGTTCAGATCTCTCCTTATATTCCAACTATGATCTAGAACATAACTTGTTCATAAGATTGTGCCTAAGATTTATTAGGTGCCAGATTTTTTTGGAGAAGCAGGAACAGGTCTCTTCACTGACACTACATGGTACATTTGGATGGTTTACCTCTGTGAGATGTCCAGTAATATTGCTTGACGCTGGAAACGGCCATGATTTGGAGAAGCAGAATCACTGTCTTCATCTTCATCCTGTAAAATCAGCATAAACCTGTCTCTTAACACAGAGCAATACCAGAGAAATTCTGAAATGTTAGATCAGAAATAAAGGCCTGGGTCCAATTTCACTGCACTGTGCCTTACTGTATGCATAGACATTGAAAAATATACAAATATGTATGAAAAACCTCCTTCATTAAATATTCTAAGCGGTAGCCAACCATCTATCCCAATGTGCAAATATAAACCTCCATGAAGGATCAATTAAATTATCTTTGATCATCATTCAAACACTTCATGGTCATGTTTAGATTACAGAAGAAATCATGGCTGCAAATTTGGTAGCGAACCTAAGGTAAAGGGCAGAGACAAAAAAACTTTTAAATTGAATAATGATGTGAGATAAAATCATTGTAACACCTTTCAAAAGCAGGACAATAGTTATCATTAAAATGCAGACCATTGCAGGCACAAAGCTCTGACGGAATTCTGTCTGCAGAACCCCCTTACCTGTGTCG
Organism: Albula glossodonta; assembly: GCA_019788955.1. Lineage (NCBI taxonomy): Eukaryota > Metazoa > Chordata > Actinopteri > Albuliformes > Albulidae > Albula > Albula glossodonta. Next base: position 24,871 of record JAFBMS010000777.1, read on the forward strand.
TGGCAAAAATAAGTCCACACTCTGTTTAGGGCTGTAAGGCAGGTTAATAATGATCACGCAGCATGGAGAGCTACAGCACACAAAGTTGTACACCACAGCTCTGCCAGGGGTGGTCCCTGGAGGTACATTT
>JAFBMS010000777.1:30000-40000 GCA_019788955.1 Albula glossodonta
AGAGAAAGAAAATCCTAAAAACCCTTATTGAGGGTCAGAAGTGTGTAGCATATCCATGTGTTTGACCCCACACAAAATGGTGTAGCAAAATGGTCAAAGTCAGAAAATTGACACTAGCAAAGCATGAGTTTTTTTTTCTGGTTGCCTCCTCAAACAGTTTCTCTCAGTCTGTGATGTGCATTCTTGTATATATTATCATATTTCAGATATGTACAAGAACTAATCACAAAAGGGGGAGTTACTTCTCCAACCAGTTCTGTCACTTGACGGAATGACAATCTTTCTGTCTTTGACTCAAAAACAGCCATCCATACTTCTTTCACTGGATATGACTGCAGATTCTACAAGTGACCCAGCCTTGCTGGGGAAAGATAGGAGTTAAGCCAGTGAGGTTTGGTGTTGCTATTGCTCTATAGCGGCCCCTGCTGGTCAGCTGAGCACCTGCTGACAGGGGGGCCGAATATATGCTGACTTTGTCATCCTCCGTTGACTGACATAGGCAGTGTGTGATTGGTGGTGCGTCCCCAAGGTGGAAGAATCAAGGGCTCGTCATCCATCATGTGACTCCCTCAGGTCACATGATGACGAGCCCTTGATTCTTCTATCCTGCATCCTTCCGCATCAGTGGAAGGGTGTTGGTGCATGAGATTGGAACAGTTTGGCTGATTTTTAGGGTAGGAAAAACAGGGTTAAAAAACAAGCTCTGTATATAATGAACATGTGCATGATGCACTCTTCACCATACAATCATTGCACAGATTTACCTCTGTGAATACAGACTTTACAGTAATTACCAGACGGTAATGACAGGGATGTGCGCTTTGAAAAGAAGGTGTCTGCCCACACAGCGGTGACATAGACGGTTCTGCATTCCTTTTTCAATGCAATTCCCTCCTGCTCATCTCTCTCTCACCTCCTCTCTCTCTCATCGCAGTTCCCCTCAAACGCTGCTTTCCTTTATGAGGGGCGCAAAGGTGAGGTCGCTGAGTACTCAAGGACAAAACCCACATCTAGAGAGGGCACGGTGCACCTGTACGGTGCAATTAGAGACAATTAAAGCAGAATTCCTGACGAAGAAAACACCAGCAAGAGGATTCTTTTTGTTCTTTTTTTCAGTTGTTTGCTCATCTCATCCCACAGTGGGTTATTTGTTTATTGTCATATGTTATTTTCTTTTTCTTTTTCTTTTCTTTTTTTTGCATGGTTTTTTTTGAGCAAATGCCCTAATTAAATACTCAACGCTTGCTTCAGTTCCTGGAAAATTTGTTTATCATTGATTCACCCTCCATGGACTCCTTGCTGTTATCAAGATGCTTTTTTCCATTGATCTGAGTTCAGTCAGCAAAGCGCATCACAAACTGTATGCTATGAGTCTCCAGTCATTGTGTATTGATTTAGTGAAACTTTTTTTTCCTTCTTTTCATTTTTGCACGAAAATACGTTGTTAGCAAAAAAAAGATGGAAAAAAAAGACACAGTCATAGCTTTTCTTTTATTTCTCTCTGTCCTTCGGTAATTACAGACCTGCAGGGGAATTTTTAGAGACATAACGAGATATACATTTGCTGCAGTTAAATGATTCAGCCGCGATAATCCAAAATCGATATGGCACATACTCCCAATGCAGAAGCCGCTGTCAACACTTGACAGGGAACTAATGGGATGGATTTTTTCTCCATTTCTATTTGTTTCAGTCTGTTTATTAATAAATAGAATTTCATTTAACAATAATCAGTGACTGACATATCAGATACTTGCCTATTTCAAATGTTCTATTAAACCGTGTCTACGTGTGTGTATGAATATGTACATCTTGTGAATATCTATGTGTATTGTTTGTGTGTATGTATAGTGTGTATATATGTTGTGTATGTGCATGTCTATGTGTAAATGTGTATGTATTTCTGTCAGTACATTATGTGTGTGTGGTGAGGGGGGGCGATGTATATCTTTGTGTGCTTTGGTTTTGTAGAAAAAAATTCAAATGCATGTTATGTCTTCCATAGGTCATGCTTGGTGTTCATCGTGTTTTATTTTTTTGATACAGCAGTCCTTTGTTGCGTTTAAAAACCCAAACACATCGGGTCTGGTTTCACGAGGCAAAAGCTCCCAGCAATATGTCTGGCAGTGAGCAGCTGCATTTACAAGACAACGGGCACCAGGCAAAGAGACGGTGCACAGCGCCTCTCCCCCGACAGACAGCCCAGATTACGGACAATGAGAAATGAAGAACAAGCAAGGGTGTTAATGTGGACACAATCTGTGGCAGCTCGCAGTGTTCCAGCTTCTGTGACTCACTTTCTCGCTCTCTCGCTCGCTCGCTCGTTCCTCTCATCCCTCGTTCCTGTCACGTTTATCACTCCAGACCGCGCACGGTTCCAGCTAAGTCCACCCAGTCCAACACTGGCGGTTTTTATTTTATAAGTCCAGATGGGTAATTGACGGAAGAGAAGAGACACGTAGCGACAGCAAAGCAGCCTCTACGGTGAGAGGTTCCAGTCACCTTGTACTGCTCATGTAGCCTCACTAGTTAGGATCATAAATACAGGCCTGAGAGACCGTCCTCTCCACTGTCGAAGAACACCTCCCACGTTTGGGGCATGTGTCGCAAGGAGTAACTGTCATTCACAGACAATTGCTACTACCTCTGTCGAATCACTATTTTGTGAAAGAGGGAACCCAGCTGAAGGGGCTTCAAAGCAGAGGTACACTTCAAACGGCATTGCTGTGTCCATGCCAAGTAGGAAAGTCAATATTGATGGACAAGAGGAAGTGAAAGTTAGGGGATGGGGCAGGCACTGAGTGTCATAGGGTTTTCCATTGAGTGGCAATCACACCAGCCAATCAGATCCACCCTCAAAATCCCAAGGGCACCAATCATCTTGCAGGCAGCCAATTCCATATTAATTGAACAAGGTCACCTGGCGTTCTTCCAGACTGAGCATGAACCAAACGACTGTTTACTGTCTTCCACCATGGAGACATTTCTTTTGCGTCTCACAAAAACCGAGCATGATAACATAAAAATGAACGTACAATAATACAGAATCAAAGAGCAGTACAGACAAGTGGCAAACAGGGACTGGGGACACACATCGGTCTTTATAATGTTGCGGCTGATCCAATACTCATGGGAACCATCACAAAATGGTGGAAAGGGAGTATTCTGTTCCAACTCTGTGGTCTGGTAACAGAAGTGTGCAGTCATTAATGCTTTATTTTTAGGTTTATAGCACAGTTGAGGCAGCCAGCTCCGTGCAGAGGAGATTAACAGCCTGGATGGGGGACGACGGTGCAGAGTTATTACCGTTTGGTGGGGTCTTCCCTCTCGAGTCCGAACCTGCTGGTGAATCTCAACGTCGTTTGCCGTTTTCCCTTCAGAAAAACAAAATGCCACCTCGTTCCTCTGGATTCCGGTGACTGAAACACATCCAAACAATTTGTTACTTTGGCTGCACTGATAATGACCGATTTTGAAATGACAGCCTACTCACGGCAGTGTACACCATTACTGCCGTCTCAATAACAAAACGCGGTCTAATGAATTGAATCTGTGGGGATTTGACAACAATGTTAGTGACCGAACATCATTCCATTCCAAAGATTTGCAGTTTTTTTTTACTTCAGCACTGCACAGACTCGACACATAGCCTCAGCTCAGATATTACACAGAAACTTGCACACTTATCTGTAAATCAAAGCATTTAATCTTTAAACATCACAGAGTTACCTCACTGCACCTTGTTTTTTTTGGGAGGGGGTGCAGTTGCTGATTTTAAGGTGAAAGCTAAAACCAGCACTGCGGACTCCTCTCCAAGTCTTTGAGCTTTGGATCTCAATCCTTTAAATGTCCGTCTGTGGCCCGACGCTGGAGGCTGGAGGCTGGAGGCCGGAGGCTGGAGGCCGGAGGCTGGGCTTGATGCAGAGTGCTGGCAGACTTGAGAGGGCTCTGCTCTTCCGTGGAGTCCATTTGGGAGCTAATGCACTCTATAATGCGTATGAATATGTCGTCACAGTGTGATTTGTGGAAGAGTGGGAACATAATGTATAACAAAGCAGAGAGTTGTCTGTGTGCATCAATTTCGGGGATTTAATTCCCGGGAAAGCGGGCCGTAAATAGGGGAATGTTATTTCGGATATTTAGGGGGGTGTCATGTTTAGGGTGTGCAAATAAAGTAATGTGTTTTGAAACAGAAACTTGTTTTATTAAGAAACCTTTTACCACAGCTCAAAAGATACTGCTCTGTTTAGAAAATAAATCGCCTTTGATTTTGTTCTTTGGCCACTTGTCTTTCGCATTCACCCTCTGAATCGAAACTCTGCTTGCATTCTTCACATAATAAAAAAATGGTAGATGGTTTAGGTGCATTTCTGTACTCGTGGGAACAAATGTCATTTGCAGAAACTAGGCCTGGGACCTAATCAAACAAACTCATTCTGTTTTTAAAGGCACATTCGATCAAAACACAGATCAGATTCTTTAAGGTTATAAGCTTCTCTATTATAGGATTATAAGAATTATGGAAAAGAAAAGGGAAAGTCCAAAGGGTATGTTTACTTGTCTACAATAGAAAATCTTCAAAGACACGTATGATGTAATGTAAAGAGTTGACTGGTTTGACCGAACTGAAGAGACAAAGTGAGTTTGATTGCGTCTGAGCCATTGACTGAGGGCGCAATGGAAGCAGGTTGCAGGGTTTCACCCCACTGACAAATGTTAGCATCCTTTTATGTACCGTATGGTAACATTTTCAGGAGAGTAAACCATCCTTTGTGGGCACGGTTCCACAGGTAGGGAGGTCTGCAATCAAAACCCGAGGCTCAAGCAGGCGCAAGGTGCCACGTTAGACCGCCAATGCCTCCAACGGCAATTTCCTGAGCCGCATTCGAGCACCAGGTGGAGAGAGAAAGAGAGAGAGAGAGAGAGAGAGGGCGAGAGAACCTGCTGCTCCACTGATCAAAGGCCTCCTGACTGTCGCTACGGCGATCGACAAAACGACCATCTGTGCGGGCAGCCGTTCGGCACTGCGGGCTCGGCCCGGCCAACCGAACCCCGGAGGCCCCTGGGGCACCGCACAGAGTCCAGGAGAGACCGGGTCGGCACCAGAACCAGCTGCCGCCACCGAAGCCGGGCACGGTCCGTCAGCAGCGATTGCCAGACACTTCCCAGCAGGCCTTGGGGCTGGAACCCCACGGCAGCCACGCGGAAAAAAAAACCCATTCTATCAAGCCGACAGCTGGGCCAGCCCCTCTATCCCATAAGCCCCCTCTCACAGTATGGCGGTTTTTCAATCAGTGCTTGAAGCTGATGGTTTCAGTGGTTGGGGGGAGGCAATGGGGAGGGGTGGGGGGGCGGGCATTTTCCCCTGTTCCTTCACTGGATCTCTGCTCCTCTCCCCCAGCAGCTGCTGTCTGTGAGCCAGCCTACAGATGCATTTGGAAGCCATCCTTCTGTCTGCAGTAGAAAAGCTGGTGTTTCCCTTTTTTCGATTTCAAATAGCTAGCCAGATTCAATCAAATGCACTTAGTCTCTTTTTGGGCATATGGAATCCAATCAAAACAGACTTTACATAGCATGATATGATTCCTCCGGTATATTATCTTTTACTGGAAGGTAGCAAATGTCACAGTTTGCAAAAAAAAAGTCCTTCACAATGTGTTGTTTTCATTTTTAACTATTCCAAATTGAGTCCAGAGTGAGCTCAAATATGACCGTGTCTGTCCCAAAATTGGTATGATATGGTGCTTTTAACTTTGTAGTTTTCTTTTTTTTGTTTGTTTGTTTCCTATATGAAGTGAGGCCTAAGATAGATTTTTCACCTCGGTTGAAGAACAGAAGTTCTTCTGTGTTTGCCACAGCAAGTACATCATTGCTGTTGGGCCCCTGAGCGAGGCCCTTAACCCCACATTGCTCCCAGGGGGGATTGGCCCTTGGTTAGCCTAATCCACTGTAAGTCGCTTTGAGTAAAAGCATCAGCTAACTGAATGTAATGTAATGTATTATATTCCAGCTCACACGGTTAATGGCAGAATTATAATTATGAAGATATGAGCGTTGTAGCTGTATTCAGCCTCACACATGGGAGACAGGCAGATAGGGAAAGCTGCAGCTCTCTCAGTTACTACAGAAAAGAAGACAATAAGCTCAGGACTGGCGGGGATAAACCCGAATGAGGTTACCTTTTCCATGGTGCATACAGTTTCCTGAAAAAAGACCCCCCTCTGCTACCGAAAATCTCCCGGTTCTTCCCGTATACATATTTATGAGGGGTAATGACAGCAGCTCTTCAGTAAAACTCTATAACATATTCACGGAGTGGGGATTTGGGTTTACACAACAACTTAAAGCATTCTGAGCAGGGGCAAGAGCCACTTCTGGATCTTTCTGAGCAAACTGGAAGTGACAAATAGAGAGATTAAGATGTGACCTGCACATCTGCAAATTGATCCTGAAAAGAGTTAAAAAAAACTTGGAGAATTTTTTTTCCATCTTTTCATGAATGAGAAAAAAAGAAAAAAAGAAGCTTCTTTTTTTAATGCATAATTATTTGAAATCAACCCCTTCCACAGGCATGCAAAATTAAGCTGTTTGGTTATTGGAATTAGTTTATGTTTTGTGCAAAAGCAAAAGCAAAAACACAAAATGAATGATAAACATATAATGATACAATTTAAAAAAAAAAAAAACTCATTTCAAAAATGTTTTGCATTTCCCAGGAAGTTCAGTAAACATTTTTTGTTGATGAACAGTTTGTTTAATAAAGTTTAGCTCACTGCTGAAGTTTCTGGAGCAGTGAAGGCTTAATTGCTATCAGGACATCTATAGCTCATGTTATCGGTGAAAGTGTCTAAATTTACTCCTGCGTTATCGTGAAAGTGTCTAAATTTACTCTTATGTTATCAGTAACAGTGTCTTGTCTCACCTTGCTCAGATGCGCTGATAGCTGTCTGTTGCTCAGGCAGATAAATCCATAGATAGACTCACCTTCGCTTGCAGATTGAAGCCACTCTGAATCTAAGGAGCTGCGGATTCAGGTAGTCTCTGTGCCTTCTGGGTTCACATGACTGATTTTACACAGGGGCAGATCCGCTGCCACCATAGTCTATGAAAGTCAGGGATCAGAAGCTCAGCTGTATTTGGGGGGGGGGGGGGGGGGGGTTGATGCTAAAAGGCTGTACTGTGCCCCCCACCCCCTGTTTGTGAGTATGTTTGTGAGTATGTTTGTCAGTTCAGGTGAGGCCACAAGTCACTTAGGGAGAGGCCAGGCACAAGTGTAACAGGGTACAACTATGATGTACATTACTGGAATGAAAGAAATCAAAACAAACAAATAAATAAGACAAGTAGAGACATTACATGAAAATATGAAATGATATGAAAATTACGTAAATAATACACCTTCCTTGGAGAAAAACAAAGAAGAGAGACAGGTAAGTAAATGTATTAAAACACAGACATGCTTTCTTTAATCAAACACCTGTTACTGGATTTAGAGCTTGTATTTGATATGTCTGTTTGTGCGTGTGTCTTTATGTGCTTGTTTATTTATTGATTGTCCCCTTTTCTGGGTCCCATGCCTCTCAGATTTGAGCGGTGGAGCCTGTGTTGGGTTCTGACGTGCGGGTCCAAGACTCATGGGCCAGGTTGTCCCTCCCCAAAAAGGAGAAGTGGGTCCTACACAGAAGCAGCTCCACAGAAACAAATCCAAAATTTGGGTGGATTTTTTTTTATTTCATCTTGTATTAAATATTAATAAGCAGAGGAGCTGAGGGAAGAAGAGGTGGAGGCTGAGCCTTTCTGAAAGCGTTTCTTTTTTTTTTTTTTTAAATAAAAAAAACTCCTCATTGCTTTAGATCTTTGTTTGAAATGCTTCACCTGAGCTTGGCATCACTGCAGAGGAGGTTCGAAGTAGTTTAGAAACGTGGGCTTTGAAACAGGTGCTGAGTGCTACAAGGTGTGTTTCGCTCTTATCCAAAAACGCAGGCCTGGCTTGCATCAGTATTCACCCTCAATACTGAACACCAATTAAATCCAAGTGTGTGTTTTCTCTCTTCCACAGACATAGCTTGGGTTCAGCAATCACCAAAAGTAATGAGAACAAAACGTGTTTGCATTAAGGAAGAAAGTAACACTTGGGACATGAGAAAAGAGCGTAGAATGCTGGTTATCCTAACAGCAAGTTAAAAGCAAGATAACAGTTTGCAGAATGAGCTTGTAATTCAGAGGTTTGATCCCCTGGTTGGGTGTGGCTGTTATATATGGAATCCAGCTGTAAACACATAGTGTCTTGGATTTAATGAAATGTGGTTTGTGTTTTTAAGGACATATGCAATTCGTTCAAAACTGACTTTACAGTTTTTTACAGTCAACTGTAAGTCACTTTGGATAAAAGCGTCAGCTACATGACTGTAATGTAAATGTAATGAATTCTGTGTCTGTTAGCTTAATAATCTGAACTCCTGAAATCCACTCCACCCTCAGTGTCAGTGTACCAAAGCATTATCCACAATACAGTGGGACATATCTCAGTTTTGTGGAGAAGGTAGCGTGCCCTGGTTGGTCCAGGTGCCACAGTTTGGGATAAACTTGTCTTGTCCCACCCGAGATCGTGGAGTTGGGGTCCTCTGTAGGACGAAGAGCCCTTGTTTCGCAGAGGAGGGAATGAATTTCCTCAATGATGGCATAGATCACCAAGTGACAACGGCGATCGCCCTGGCAACAGATCCCCCAGCCCTCCAGGCTGTCAGCTTCCTAGAGACAGGGCTTTTTCCAGCGAGGCAGGCATCTGCAGGGGGCGAGCACAGATACAGACATGATACCCAGGCTCCGCTAACCATGCAATAAATAATTTTTGAGGACATGAAATTCACTCAGACAGGCAGGAGAACGACACTGGGATGTGTACGCAGAAGGGGAGGGAAAGGTCAGAGGTCAAAGGTCAGACCTTGTTGTGTGATGCCTGGATCACTCATGCACACTCTTACTCACACACACACACTCTCACACACACTCACACACATACACGCACACACTCTCTCACACACACACACACACACACACTCACACACTCAGATGATTTCCAGAGTGGTCACACTGACCTGGACTTTGCTTTTCCTAAATCAGCACTGAGCATGTCCCTTGTTCTGTCTCATGGTCAGACTCATATAAACTACCTCTATGGGCTGACTCCAATCCTACTAGAGCAGGATGTTCTGTTTTTATTAGTACTTATCCTAACGGACATACTGGCTGTTCAGCAGAATTTCTGTTCCACTAGCTGTAGCTGGGCTGACGACACGACTGGCGCCACTCTTTAGCGTTTCTTTAATTTCAGCCTCCCCTTTATCTCCATAGTTATTGTTCCCGACGGAGACAGACCTTCAGGCCGTGGTCCGTATTGGTCCGCGGCTGCAGCTCGAGGCCGTGTGTGGCTCCGGCCGCCACCGGAGGGAGCCGGCGGTCTCCTAAAGCATGGCCGTCGGAGCACACGCGGAGTGATGAACGACCGGGACGGGATAAAGTACACAGCAATAACCTCCAGGCAGCCCGCCGCACATCCAGGCAAGACCCGCCCATTTATCATTCAATTGTCTGAGGATTTTATCAAGTGTGCTCCCCGCTCGTCTTCTGATTTATTTTACAATTTATTACCCTGCTCTGAGTCAGCGTTCACCGCATGTCACTCGGCTGTTCTGTGCACAGGAACCGGGGGGGGTGGGGGAGGGGTGGGGCAGCGCAAATGCGCACATGAGCACTCTCACACCCAGTCACACACACACACACCCACACATAGACGTGCATGTACGCAAACACGGACACACACATACTCAGATGCGCATGTACGCACACACAAACACATAAATGCATGCAAACCAAGGCACAGATTGCAAATGTGCACACTCACACATGCACATACATGCATATATTTATATTCACACATACAAAAATGCACACATACATATATACACACACAAACACACTGCCATAAAAACACTTACAT
>JAFBMS010000777.1:45000-60975 GCA_019788955.1 Albula glossodonta
CGCATTGTGTGTGTGTGTGTACATGTGAATGTGTAAGCATCCGAGTTATAAAGAATGTAGGTGAATGGTTGCACTTGATGGAATGTAGGAAGGTGTATGTCCATATGTATGTGTGTGTGTGTGTGTGTGTGTGTGTGTGTATGTGTCTATGTGTGCACATGTTTATGTGTGCCAGTATGACAAAGTAAGCATGGCTGACAGGATGTAGGAGAGAGTGTGTGTGTGTGTGTGTGTGTGTGTGTGTGTGTGTGTGTGTGTGTATGTGTGGGTGTGTGTGTGTCTGTGTGTGTGTGTGTGTATGTGTGAGGCAGGAGAGGTTGATGATTGTTCCCCTCCAACAAACCTATCATCATAGACCCCTCCAACCCCCCCCCCCCCCAAAAAACCCCCCACCCATCTGGTGGACATGGGGCACTACGAGTTCCCACAGTCCTCGGAACCTGACCGCACCACTGCAACGGCAACCACGGGAAACCACCAGCAGAAACGTGCCTGTTCACACGTTCTGCTCCTGCTGCCCCAGCTTCAGCCAATGAGAGGGGAGGATACTACCTGCCCTGTGCTGGGCCGAGGTGGGGGCAGGCTCACGTCTGCAGAGGGAGCTACGATGCGTTCTGATGAGAATGAAATTAATAAATCACGGCGTGAGATAAATCAGCTGAGATAACAATGTTCCTGAACAGCGTGAGCGTAACTGCGCAGGACTGCTGTTCACTGTGCAGAACTGTGCAGGGCTGCTTTATTAGCTGTGTACATGAAGAGCAGAATCAGAGAGCATAATTGCGCAGATCTGTTTTCAGCTGCGCAGGGCTGCTTTATTAGCAGTGTACATGTAGAGCAGAACCTGTCCCTGCTGTTCTACGTTTACCAGGCCTAAGCTGGCCTTTCTACCTCAGGTGTCTCCTCTCTGTACCACCGTGATAATGAAACATGACGAGGATAACGTCAGCTTTCACTGAGCTACACATATGTTGACGCACACAGCAGATGTAACTCACAACCTGCATTTTTCAGCAGTCATACTGTGAAACAGTTTTACAATCAATCAATTTACTAATCAACAACCTAACCAAAACACTTCTTAATTGTATTTGTTTTATATTTTACAGTCATTGATACATTTTTAAAACAGTCTATGTGTTTGTTGATTTTCAGTTCACGCTCTGCAGATGAGGATCTCCGGTAGGCAGGTGGCATTGGGGAGCTAATGTGCCGTTAAGCCCTACAACGCGGGGCACTGATGCCCCCCGTGGCCTGTGAGATCGGTGTAAGACATTATGGGGTTCCCCTGGGGGTGTAATGGGGGGGGGGGCTTTTGTGTGGGGCCTCCAGAAACGCTGTGGTTCTCCCGGGCTCCAGGGGGGGGGGGGGGGGGGGGGGGGGGGGGTGTTGCCGTTGGGGGCAGCCTGATTTATGATGGTGCTTCACTCTGCTGGCGGTGGCAAAACAGGAGCAGCTCACCGCGGCAACGACCCCCGACCCCTGTCCAAAACAAAGCCTCAAGGTCTTTGCTGTTTCCAGGGGAACGGAACAGATGCTGCCAGATGGTGTAAATGTATGGGCTGTTTGGGAAATGCAACAATCAATATATTTAATTTTTTAGGATAAAATATGTTTTTTTAAATATCATCAAATGAATAAAATGTGCTATACTTCAAATATGTTTTTTGTATTTCACGGTATTTATTTAATTCTGTGTGTGCATGTGTGTATGACCACATTTTCACAAGAGTTTGTGTGTGCGTTTCCATGTACATGTCTTTGTGAGTCTGCATACTTGTGTGTGTGCCTATAAGTGTGTGCATATGTGTGTGTCTCTGTGTGTCTGTTTGTGTGTGTCTCTGTGTGTGAGTGTGTGTATGTGTCTGTGTGTGTGTGAGTGTGTGAATGTGTCTGATTGTGTTAGTGTGAGTGTGTGACTGTGTGTGTTTTTGTATGTGTGATGTAGCACGATATTGCCTCTTAGCTTGTTTGCTAACGGCTGCTTTTGTTGTTACTCTTGTTAAATCATATAAGTTGGTGGAGGTGGTTGAAATGCGCACTGTAATGCTGAGACAGTGGGAATCAGGGAGCTCTCTGGAACCGATGAAAGGGATGGAAAGATGATCTTATATAAAACACACTTTATAAAGTGCAGTTACCTCACAGTAAAGCAAGACTACATCAGGGCTGTATCACATTCAGACAAGCATGACAGGATGCAGTAAGATGACCAAAAAGGGGCGGGGCTACAAATACCTGTCAATCACTGAGTTCTTTGAACCAATCCAAAGGTTTGCTCTTCACGACAAAACACAATGATTGGATCAGATCAGCGCGTTATCGCTAGCACCTGGTAGCTCCACCTATTTTCAGTGCTATGACACAGCTGATGGGTGGGTGTGGTCTCATGAGCCCCTGTATGGGTGGCGCCACCATGTGACTGTACTGAACCAATCACAATGTTTTGCCATGGAGAATAATGGCTCTTGATTGGTCAGTAAGTGCTTCATTGCACATTATGGAGTCAACAGAACCTCAGTATCACAGTGATATCTCGTTCTCCCATCGCTAAGATGCTGAGCGCAAAGAGTTGTAAACCATTCTAGACTGACCACCACTTATGTTTATTATTTCTTTATATGGCATCAGGAGTTCTGTTCTGAGGTTATATGACGTTCATTTTCACTTTCCACCAGCCCTCTAAAACCCTGCCTGAAAAGATAAAGGTTGTTTTCATGGTAACAGAAAGGAGGCTTGGCTACAGGGCCAGATACAATCTAACCACAAATGCCTTACTGTGGGAAAAAAGGGTAACTTTTTTCTATTACCTGAATAGTGTCGTGAGTTGGCCAGTCACTGAATGTGATTACAAAAAGAAAGGTTGTCTAATAAAAAAAAAAAATGTACAACACATGAAAATTTTACACAATGGCTGTCATGGCTAGCTCTGATTTGACCTTTCAGGAAGCTGGCACTTTAATTAAATGTAAACTTGGATACAATTACCCAGGATGTGGGAGAGCGTGTGTGAGAGAGTTTATGTGTGCACTCACGCGTACGTGCGTGAGTTTCTAATTATTCCCCTGCTAAAAAATTTTAGCATTGCTTCCAGGAAGTATGGAAAATAAAAAAAAAAAAACACTTCGGCCTTCTGTTCAACAGAGCTCATTTCTGCACCAATCAAATCCTTATTTGAGAGGGGTCAAAAGGTCGCTCAGTCAACACATCGAGGGAGGTTGCCCAGCATGGAAATGGTTTACACTCTGAGTAATTAAATGCTACAGCAAACTCTGTTCAGCACATGTTTAATTGACCTTGACATACTGTATGCTAATCAGCCTGAGAAGATTATAAAATGTCAGAAACACATTCATCTTTTTTTATTTATTATTTATTTATATTTCATTTAGCACTATTTAATTACCGTCGATGCATTGGATGGTCCTGTTCTAAAGCAAGGTGCTGGAATCGGTTTGCACCTTCAAACATGTGAACTATTGATTTATGTGCAACATTCAGATATTCCAGTTCCTGGCAAACAGACACGCACATTAATTTAAAGATAGTTAATTATGTTTTTATGAAGGCACGTCAGCTCCGAACAGCCATACAGTATTCAGATGCTTTCAGGTCTTGCCGGGGCTTAGTGTTATCATTGACGGGGCAGGTTTTAGATGAGGTTTCCACACAGAGATCTCACAAAGGGCTTTCATATGTAGGACCAGTGGAAAGTAGGGTTGCGCAGAGAGTTTCTTTAGAACGAGTATGTAGCTGGCATTTGTATTTAGCTGTGTGTCAGTCCTCCTTCTTCTGTGGGGCTCTTTCTTTCTTTGGGGGGGGGTGGGTGTGGTTTTGGGGAGGATTGCTGCTGCTCCATTTCTGGCAGCCCCCTTCCCCCCTCGATCGTATTTACGAATTCAGCACAATCATATTTTGAGTTACCACTGCCTCCAACCCTCCCCCCCCCCACCCCTTATCCCCAATCCCACATACGCCAAGCCTGGAATCATATATCATACATCGTGTGATGCTGTGATATGAATCACTCAAAGCATTAATTTCGCCGGTTTGACCACCTTAATTAAGAAGTCATACCACAGCTTTATGGGGAAAATAAAATAAATGACGAACTAACTAAATAAATAAATAAAGCTGTGAATTAATACCATAGTATGTTATCATCAGAGACCTCCGATGTGGAACAGAGAGAGAGAGAGAGAGCGAGAGGAAAGTGGAAGTTCTCTGCATTTGCTGAAAAACAGGAGGACGTCTTATTTAATTGGATTTTGATGGGTCCCCGTTGTCATGGCACCCAGTTCTCCCTTTGTACAAAGTCATTTTTTGACATGGAAAACAGCGGGCTGCGGAAATGAGGCCCTCACATGAGAGCTCAGCCGCAGGCCCGGGGCGGGGGGTGGGGGGGTGATCGGGGGGGAAGATATTAATGGAGAAGGGGGAAATCCACTCAACACTGCATTTGTTATCAGAAAGCCATCCCACAGCTTGTTAGCTAAGTGGGGCTGGGGCTGAGGGGTACACTCAGTCTTCATCCCATGATTCTTTTTGACTTGGACATGTAATTTTATTATTTACACTTTTTTAAGTCTCTTGTGCCCTTTACTGCGGGCTGCAGCCCATGTGAAAGGAGCCTGAACGCTAAGGCCAGGATTCAATCAAATCTACTTTGGCGTAATGCAATTCAATCAAAATGGGATTCACATTACAGTGTAATTTCCAGTTTTGATTGAATAGCTTATGTCCTTATAAAGACTAAAGTCAGTTTTGATTGAATAGCGTATGTCCTTATAAAGAGTAAAGTCAGTTTTGATTGAATTGCATATTCTTTTAAAGAGACTAATTCATCTATTCCAGCATGCGCTGCAAGCCAACAACTATTTCCCAGCCTGCAGTGTTAAGACCTGAGCAGGAGAGAGCCAGCGCTGACGAGGGAAGTGTATTTGTCATGTAACCTCCTGTCATGAATTAAAGAAAGCCCCACATTTTTTACCTTTCTTAATTTTGCAGAAGTCTAACATTTTATAACAGCGGTGGAACAGAGTAATTCAATTTCAGTTCAGCCAAATCGAGGAGTGAATTGAAATTTAATGTTAAAAAAAAAAACAGTCGTAATATTCTGTGGGGATTTTTTTCATCGGATTACATTAATTTAATCATGTCAGCGCAATTGTTGCTTCCAAAAAAAAGGTTAAATTCATACCACATCATCAACATTTCAGCCTGCCCAGGGTCTTCGCCAAGGACAAGGCCAAGAAACAAAGCTATGTTCAACATGAGCCATTTGATCATAACCTTTGTATTACAGAGAAATCTTGATACTTTAGACTCCTAGCTCCAGCAATCATATAGGGAACCCTGTATGTAAATAGGCATCCAGACGGGAGCATTGTAAATGCCCACATATATACACATACATAATAATCATAATCATCAAGACTGATGCAGCTCTGCTCAACACGGTAAAGACCCTCCCCTGTTCTTCCTTCAGGAATGGTGAGGGTGATTCAATCAGTGGTGTAATTGTGTGTAAAATATTGGGGTGGACCAATCTAAGGCAGGTGATCTGGGGGCCTTCCACCCAAAACTTTAGGTAATTTTTTGCATTTCCTCTATTTCCACACATCACTCCGGCATCAGTGTTGAGCATTCGGGAATACAGTAAAAGTTCAGACTTTCTGGAATGAATCAGAAAACATGAGCACTGGGTTTCATGACCAGAACACCCCCCACCACCATCCCCCCCATCCCCCCCTATCCCCCCCATAGATTACACCTGTGGATCCAAGGGTGCAATTTGGTGTTTCATGTCGTGATTACTTCTGTGCCGGGCAATAGCGCACTCCACCATTTCACATCCAAATGCAGCAATGCAGGCAAGAAGAAGCTGTTATGGAAACTTTGGTTATAAAATGTATTTTGCTCCTGGAGAGATTTCTGCTCACATAGGCCACGCCCTTCATCCCCCTCCTGCTCCCCCCCCCACCCCCCCCCCCCACCCCCACCACCACAATGGAAGCGCAGCACCTAAAAACATGAAGTCTGCAGGAAAAAAAAATGATTAGTTATTTCCCTCTGTGATACAGCTATGTGCGTGTGTGCATGTGTGTGTGTGTGTGTGTCTGTGTGAGTGAGTGTGTGTTTGTGTGTCTGTGTGTGTGTGTTTGTGCTACAGGTTAGCCCCTTAATACAACAGCAGCCCCATCCACCTGCCTCTTGAGGGTTTAACTTTTAAAACTTCCATTTTGTAAAGTGATTCCTTATTTATAACTGTGTTATACTGCAGGTTATTACACATTCATCACGCAGCCTGTCTCTGCGGCAGCGAGAGAGCTGGGAGATTATCAGCACTGTCAGGTGTTTAGTTAGCTTAGTTTTATTGGTTTATTTAACGGGGGGGGGGCGTGCACTGCGTATTAGCCGCCACAGTGTTAGCAGCCGGACAGCTAATTTACATCCACGGTCCCTGAGGGGCGAGTCATGGGAGGCAGCATCCTCCTCTGAGAGGGAATGCTAAAATCCTCACACTGTCTCAGCTAGAGGCCACCAGCCGCGATGTCTTGTAAAACAATACTTAGCCTTGGCGGCGGACTCGGGGGGAAAATGACTGAGTTGCCTGCAATTTGATTTACACCCGATTCCGACTGAGCAGGGACCCACCATCTCCAGAGGCTACTGAGTTTTATATTCACCTTCAAATCAGAATCCAAATCTAGACCTGAGAAACCCGGTAACTAACTCACAAAATTAATTTAAACTTTAATAGATTTAATTGATCAATTAAGTTCTAAGAAAAACCAGCATAAGCTGCAATCCAGGACCAGGGTTTATAAACGCCGCATTAGTGGGAAAGAGTTCCATTTGTGTGTATCGAGAACGTGATCCGTTTCAGGATTTTGCATCACCCCCCTGCTGTTGATTATTTAATTTAGCTCAATCATTTATGTGATAAGACATTCTTATCATGTCATTGGCTACGGCCACAGCTTGCATATGTGACCTTGGTGAAAATATTTTTTTTTTTGCTGTGGATAGATAAAGGCCTGAATCCTCATTGGTGGATACAGCCCTCTAGAATATTAAAAACCTCAGTTGATTGGTCGGATCAAACACCTGCATACAGAACAGCCTTTCAGGAATTTCCTTGACGTTTAGAGGAAAACAGAAACAGGTTTTATGTTTAGGTTTTTTTGTGTTGCCTGCTGAAAAATCCTCATTGCCAGCTTTTGGATTCTATTTTTACCGCCCAAACTCAGGGCGCGGCGAAGAAAAAAAGAAAAAGACTGTGCTGTTTTGAATAATTGATGCACCGTTTATTTGAAAAACCCAGATTTTGTATGATATCTGTGTCAGGGCAACGTTCTCATAGCTTGTTTGGAATATAACCACTACAGCCATGTGACTGTCACAGTCTATCTATCCCACATGAAACTGATACTGAATATTTTTTAAATAAACACTGATGAAAGCACTCAAGGTAAAATTGTCAATTTTGACCACACACCAATTAAAATTGGACACAGACTCATATACTAAAGTAAGCTTTTGAGTGATTCTCACCAGGTCATTTTCACCAGAACTTTGTTGTTTTTTTTTAAAATTGATATTATATTTTGTAAATTGTGTTTCATTTTCATTGCAATGGAAGTAATTCTGTAACTCTGAAGCGATGCGGCTCAAGTATCGGTTTTGAATTCCTCCTCTGAAGTGCTCTGTGCTACTGCTCAATTAACAGTGAATGCCTACACTGAAAAGCAATGTCAATTAAAATATGATTTTCTGCTGGATTATCTTCTTTTTACCAGTTTTTAATTAAAAATACACTTTGATTCATTCACAGCTTTTTAGATAAATAATTTTATGTTTTAGGTATTCCAAAATATGTGCTCTTGTTTTTCTCTGGTGGAATTTGTGCTTGGTGAGTATTTTTAATGAGACACTTTCCATTTATACAGATTAATATTCACTAAATCAATTCTGGTAAAGTGCTTTGCCCAGAAATATGGCAGGAGTGCCTCAAGTGGGAATTGAGCCTGCAACCTCGGAGTTACAAGACCAGATCCCATGGTGACAGTCCTTGTCAATTTTGCTTTGCTGCTGTCAAGTCAGAGCACTCTTAAATGTGATTTGCTGACTAACCTGAAACCTGTTAACTTGCCAACATGCTTTTTGATAAATAAAATGACACCATCTCAACTCTGGTAGAAAAATATCATGGGATTTAAATCCTGTGTTGGAAATGGTTCTCAGAAGTGAACGCGTCCTTAAATCCTAACACACGGTCACGCTTGTGTGATTTCAGCATCACTGTTCCTCCCTTATAGCCATTCCTGCACATGGAGAAACAGCAGAACATGTTAATGGCTGTAATTAGCTTCAAAAGATCTTCTCCCCTCCATGAAAAGATCACGTTTCACAAAGCGAAAATGCACACACTGCAAGACAAAAAAAAGGGCAAATATGCTGGATGAAAATAAAAGGGTATAATTTCCTGTCCTTGTTACAAATGAAGAACAGAAAAAAAACTCATCTAATCGAAGGCTTAGAATTAAGAGCTAAGAGCGGTAATACCGTGTGCTTGCTTTTAAATACTGCACATTCAGCTCGAGGCCTTGTTTTCTTTGGTTTTAAAAACTCACCTTTGAATGATGTGTTGAAATGTGTTCCTAAGGAACTGGAAGCTGAAGTAAAAACAAGAAACACAGAGCTCAGCAGGTCTCTTATGCAATTGGCTGCGTAATATACACAAACCGAACATCAGGAGCAAACAGGAGCAAATTATAATTAATAGATCAAAAACAGCAGTATCTTTGCTCTGCTAATGGACAGCAACTACATTTTCTAGCACCAGGGGGTGGATAGCTCTTTTCCTGAAGGATCAGTGTGCGTGTATGTTTATGTTCCTCCCAATTACCCTAGCTCAATGAACTAGCCTGGTGTATAAAACCAATGCTGCTCAATATATGTGTTAAACCAAAGCACAATGTTTTACCTAAAATAAGAATAAACTTCATAGCTCATGAATGTACAGAAATCAAGCTAAAATGTAATGTAATCTAATAATAATAATAATAATACATTATTTAAAAAGTACACTCCAAAAAAGAAAGTATACACATTAAAATACTTTGTTGCTGCTATATTAGTATGTATCTTTCACATGTATCTTCTCGTGAATCTTCTTTCTAACCCATGAATTCTTCCTTTTTTTTCAACAGTATTAAAAGTTTAAAATAATAAAACAAATTGGTGCTATTTAATAGTTACGTTTAAGCATGACATGAAAATGATGATGATACACAAAGATTGTGGACAAAGATATGAATTTTGTGAGTAACCAACTCAAGGCCATGTTAGTGTCCACCCGACAAACTCTGTTTGCGGGCCCGCTGCCACACAACATTAATTACATCCCTTAAGTCGGCTAACAGAGCAGATTGTCAATAAATCTGGTCTTTTGCCAGGAATATTAAGCAAAAAGGGGAACCCATAGCAAGAGTAGCTGTCAATTGGTGGATCGAGCAATTCACCGTCTATCAGCGTAAACACAGAGGGTATCGACGCGACGGCCGCCAATGCACCACAGGCCCACTTAGCGCCGTTGTTCATCACGCTCATGTGGAGGGAAATTATGACAAAGCGCACGGCTGGCCCCAGCAACCGGGCCATCCCTGACAACTCCCTGTTAGCTTAGCCATGGGGGTGGAGGCTGGGGGGGTGGGGGGGGTGGGGGGGTTATATCTGTTTGCAAATTTCATTTGATAAAATCAATTTCCCAATTATCTGTTTGATATGATACATTTTTTTTTAACTTTGCCCCCCCCCCCCCCCCCCCAATTTTCACTTTTTCCCAACCCCTGGCCATACAATATGACTCACCATAGCAACCATTCTGTTCCAGGAGGGGAGTTCTAGGCACGTGAAAACAATCTTGCATCTTTTCCACGCGTACAGCCGCACCGCTAATCGCTAATCGCACACTACCTCTGTGCACCATCCGTGTGCTCTCAGTTTGTGCTACTGCAGTCGCTAACATTTAACAGGCTGAATCCCCTGTCATCCCAGCGAAGGCAGGACCAGTTGTCGCCTGCCCAAAAGCTGACCTCCGGCCACAGCTGGTAACAGCATGACTGTGATTTCAACACCCAGCTGCAGGTCCCCAAGGCAAATCTCTCCAAAAGTCACAGAGTAAAATCCGTTCCAGGCGCAAATGATGTTTGAAGGAAACCATCCAGGAACATCTAATTGTGTTTCACATCATAATTTACATGGATAATAAAAAATGCTAGCCAGGATGCTGTTGGATTTCTGGATTGTTCTAGAAAACATCCAAACCTCAGTACTGGACCTCGTGATACAGCTGCATGAGCTATAACCTCAGGATCAGCCAAGGGGGGGGCGGGGGCGTAAACACACTCTTTGCCAAACACGAGTCAGTGACAAGTAGCAAGACTCAGGTGTGGGTCTGCTTACACTACACTAATTTTGAAAGTTATTGTTGAATTCAGCAGACACTCTTATCCAGAGCAACTTTCACAGTTTCACACTTTCTTCACACAATCCATTTTTACACAGTTTTTACAGTCCATTTCCATGTATGGGCCTCACTTCCTGGGGTTACCTGGCCATCACATGCTAATGTCTTTTCTTTCTACAGTACAAATGTTGACCACACGTTGTAATCACTGAACATTTTGCTCCATGCTTGTGTTCCTGCGGCCGGCTGTGTAAGTAAAGTATCTGTCTTCAACTGCGAACACGGGATCCGTCTCTTCATTAACAACATGGTTGTTTTACTCATTTTGGGTATTTACTTATTTATAAACAACAGATGCATGTTCACTGAAGCAATAGGGGTTAAGTGCCTTGAGCAAGGGTACAACAGCAGTGCACTACCTGGAAATCAATCCCACCTCCTCTCAGCTCAGGAGACCAACTCCTTAACCGTGATGCTGCACTGCTACACTGGTGCTCTGACATCAAAGTGGGCAGACAGGCAGGTACAAACAGAATACGTGGCACCTGTCTAAACACATCCTGCTTTGTGAATGAAATACCTAGCAGGTAAGCTACAAAGGTCGACCGCCATGATGGAACCTGGTGACAAATACGATCACCACACGTCTGATCACCATTTGTAATTTTTTATTTTTTTTAAATTTGAATTGTTTGTTTGTTTGTTGTTTTCCATCAGAGAAACCTGTGAACGACAGCGCGCTCTGAAAACAGAAGGTAGACATGGGGGTGGGGCGGGGGAACAAAAAGAAGGAGCGGTTTTCATACGCATTCGTGTTTGTGAAAAAGGCACCGATCACAGTGTGGCTTTGAGCTGTCTGCGTGAGGAATCTGGAGCAGCCAAATTTAGAAAAAAAGACTCTCAGGGTTAATCACCCTTCGCAAGGCACAGGCTGAGCTACGTCTGGCAGGACAAAAGAGCAAGAGTACATCCGTATCAAATTGATTTGCTCTTCAAATAGCCAGCAGAACAGTGAAATTACTTTGTGATATCAGGCTGGGGCACGACTAATAATAAGGTTTTTAGGCCTCGGCTAAAAATAGCCCTTTGGAAAAACAGCGGCGATGTTATTATTGGCTATTCAGCCCAACAAACATATCGCTAACAAGATCTACTCGGCTAACGCTCGCGCCATCGCCCCGTTCCGGTGCGTAATAAAGTATTTCCAATCATAATAAAAATGCTCTCCGGATCCTATTATGGGCTAAATGCTTGAACTAATGTCTAAACTCTTCACGAGACGTTAGTAAATCACAAGAAAACTGTATTCCGTATTACATACGATGAGCAAAATTACTTGAAGCCGCATATAAACAGGGCTTAATTTGAAAGACCCTCAATTAAAGATACCGGTACAGAGTGCGGATGAGCAGCTGATGAAATACTACTCTTTCTTTTTTCATCACAAATTAATATTTTTTATGTAGATGCTGAAATGCCGAAGGGGTTGTGCCATATCGCTGGTCATATATTAAATCAACACAGTAAAACTGTCAGTGTTAATTCAGTGATTTCCAGTGTAGATTTAACTCTGATAGAGCGCATTTGGCCCTGCTCTAATGACAATGGGCTCATATGAACGCTAAACATTTTACCGTGCATGATAAATGAGTTCTTCATAAGAAATCTATGTCTTTTTAGATTATACAGCCGGGAGATGCCCACTGATGTTTTGGCATCTTGGATGGATAGTCCCCTCCATTCTTTACACTTTAATACATCCCTCTTCCAAAATGGTGTGCATTTGGTGTATAATGAATGTTTATTGTATATTTTGTAACTTTGTAGCCAATGCTGATGTTTAGGGCTCATTGGCCTTGAAAAAATGAGCTTTTAGGTGTTGCTAACAAAGGATTAAAATAGCATGTATACAGCTTTCATACACATGACAGAATGGCCTTATAACTCACGCATAAACAGATGTCTTACTTCATACTTACGCAGAACCTCGATAGATGTTTGTTGGACAGACTACAGTCATCCTCAGTATGATTCATTAGAGAAAAGTCATTGTTGTAGTTCTCCTTACCTTAAAGTGTATGATCGTTCCATTTCCTGCCTGCCTACCACACATCCTCATCTAGAGCAACTTCCAACGCACTACAACATAAGTGCATCCACAAGAGTTATGAGCAATACTGGTACAGACCCAGATAACCTCACTTCAAGACCAGAGAATGCAGGTACAGCATCACTCACGCACTAATGGATGCCATCCTGTAACCTGAATACACGTCATAAACACAAACAATAAGCAATAAATTCCATAATACCATGTACCATAAAATATATACGGCTCCAATAAAGAGCCCTCCAACAGAACTAATGTAAAACCACTTACAGGTGAATAAATAACTTAATGCTAAGTGCTGATACAGATAACCTACGTAAACCAGATGGTTGAGTTTTCCTTCCTGAACTGTTCAATACTATACCTCCATGCCTTACTGTAACAGTCAAAAGACATACATCTGACATTGGGTAGACGAGACAATTACAAAAGCAGTTTCACATTTCACTGCCATATCAGAACATCCTGACACATATTATTTTTTTTTCCATCTGACAGTGTAATAATCATTTTAATTATGTCAGATTCACTTGAGCAGATTGGCTAATTATGCAATTTGGTTCTGTATAGATTAATCAAGCAGTTAACCAACATATTGACCTTTGTTAACTGACTTTCTTTGGGAGAGGTGAAGTTTTACTACCCGGAGACCATATGGGAATTAATGGGGTGATTTGTTTGCTCGTATTGCGCTGCTGCCTTGAAGAGGATTGCTGCATGAATACTGTCGCTGTCCTTAAAGTGAGTCACATGGAGCCTCGGCCATCTGGCCTGAATATGCTTTACTTACAAGTACCGGGGGGGGGGGGGGGGGGGGGGAGTTCAGCTGAATCAAACCAAAAATGGGAGGAGCGACCATATAGTATGAGTGACTCAATTGCTTGGACCAATGACCGTATTGGTTGTGGAGAGAAAAACATTTTTGATTAGTTCAAACAAGACTGAAAGCTGAGTGTTTAGCTCCTCCCTAACAGGGTTCGTGAAGCCTGATTTCGACCATAGCGACTGGTTGGCATAGCAACCTGACAGGTTTCCGGACCTTTTTTTTTCCACTTGACACAAACTTTAATGACTAATTGGATTCTCAAGGGTCATCCGTCACACAGGAGGATTTAACAGATACCCTTCTTCTCTCTCTCAGGTGATTTTATTTTTATGTATAGCTTTTAAAAATTGTTTTTATCTTACATCTTACTGATGGCTTCATTTTCTCTCACGCAAGTGTATAAATGTCAAAACCCTCTCAGTTGCCTGACAGTAGCCCTATGTAATTCTGCTGGGCTGGTTGGTCAGGTACCTACCACTAAATTCAGATTAAGCAGTCATGTGATTGCATACTGACCAATCAGAGTGCTGTTTCTGCCACTGGCTCGTACTATTGAAAGGCCAAGATTCCAGTGTTTATCTCTTTCTTTTCTTTCGTTTCTTTCTTTTCAGCTCAGAGCTTACTTCTCCCTTGCTGTTTACAATCCATACGGTACAGCCATATTTTATACTGGGTTACCAATTTATCGTGTTTATCTTCTGTAAAGCACTTTGTACTTTGAGCATATATATGAAAATACCTTATTATAATTAGGAGTAGTAGCAGTACTAGGTAGTGGTAGTAGTAGTACCTGCCAGTAGGAGTGTGGCTGGTCTTTGTTCAGCAAGACTCCTAAATTCAATTAAACTTTCATAAGAGTTACTGCCAGGCTCTTCTTCAGAGAGATGAATCATTTAGCTGCTGGGCAGCACCCAGCAGTACGGTACAATGGCATGGTCATCTTAAAGCTAAACCACTGTGTATTTCAGGTCTGGGAAGGTGAACAGAGCGGCTGTGCTGCACCAGTTTGAACAGCTGATGTTGTGCTTTGCATTGTGTTCTCCCCGACATTCACCGCTCTAATGCCTCTATGAGCTTCATACTTAAAAGCACACTCCAGCCAAACTTACAGACCAATTTTACTCAGAGACACAGTCATGAAAGAGGCAGACAGTGGTGACATAAGACTTCACAGAACTAGTTAGAGTGATAATGCTCACTGGTTTATTTTGGTAACTTTGCAAAAAGAAGAGTTTAGAGTTTCGAGGCATGACTGTAATCTATCACATGACATGTGTGGAAGTACCTTTGAAATTTTTCTTGGAAGGAAGTCGTAAAACTGACATTTACGGACAAAATACTCATACTTTCACCGACATGCCGATTTTCGGATCATTGTGCAGCACCATTTACAAAGTGTAGGAGATGATAATTAGCTGACAAATGTACAAATAATTAATGTGAGCCTTTTAAAAAATGTTCTAAAATTATTAGTATTAGTATCAATAAAAATTAATATGTGTAATAGATGTTCCTTGGAGCATATCGCAGAAAATATAAATTGCATAACTGCAGAGGAGTATATTTATCATTACAGTACCGTCATTTAGCTGACGCTTTTATCCAAAGCGACTTACAGTTGATTAGATTAACCGAGGGCCAATCTCCCCTGGGAGCAATGTGGGGTTAAGGGCCCTTGCTTAAGGGCCCAACAGCAATGGTGTTCTTGCTGTGGCTGGACTGGGACTTGAACCACCAACCTCAGGGGTCCCAGTCACAGTGCTGTCATCATCAATGCCGTAGAAAACATCACTGCATATCTTGATAGGCTGATGAATGGCAGCTAAATATATGTTATATTAAGCCGTATGTGGAAATGAATTAGCATTCCATGCAGGATAATCGGCAAAAACAAAAACCTCCAAACACATGGGCCCTCCAGGGCTGAGTTTGCACAAAAAATATCAGACTTAAAAAAAAAAAAAAAAAAAAAAGGTGATTTATATAATTATACGACCTGGGTCAGGCTCCTGTCTGCACGGACTGATTGTGTGAATTGGGTCACAGTGCCAGCGGGAAGGTTCTAGTGTTTGATTTATACATATTCAGCCCTAGATTTTCTGATTGCTATCAAAGCACGGTGTCTGCTTGCTCCCTTCCTGTCTTTAGCATATATCAGAAGCCAGTGCAGTCACCTTCTTTCCTACTTTATTTCCTTTTTTTTTCATTGAATCAGCTCCTGGAATTCATTTATTTGCATAATTTATTGCTACGATATCTTTAGGGGTCCAAGTCTCTGGGTGATTGGCTTACTTTCCTCAGCATTTCAGGAACATTTGAAACTGAAAGGGTCCTATTATTGAGTGGGATGGGTGGTGGAGGAGAGCGCCCCTGGGATACACGTGTCTTTTGATAGATATTTATGTGTTTCTGCTCTTAAGCTGATTGCGTCACATGTATCGCCAAAGAGAGGCATGGAGAGCACAGAGTCAATGGTCCTTAAAATAAACCTCTAAACAGCGTGAATCATTCTCACCAAGGAGAAAGAGAGAGAGAGTATAAAGGAAACATTTTAATCACTGTTTT
>JAFBMS010000778.1:0-60969 GCA_019788955.1 Albula glossodonta
CCCCCCTCTACCCCTCTCTCTCTCATACCCCTACCCCCCTCTAACCCATCTCTCCTACCCCTTACCCACTCTACCCCTCTCTCTCCTACCCCTTACCCCCCTCGACCCCTCTCTCCTACCACTTACCCCCCTCTACCCCTCTCTCTTTCATACCCCTTACCCCCCTCTAACCCATTTGTCCTACCCCTTACCCCCTCTACCCCTCTCTTTCCTACCCCTTACCCCGCCCATTTGTGTTTGTGTGTGAACATGCATATTTTGGTGTGTATGTTTGGGTTCACATGAGAGTGTGGAAGTGTTATCTTTTTTACTGTGTTTGCAGCTGTATTGGTGTGTGTGTGTGTGTGTTGATATGTTTGAGTGTGTGTGTATTTGAGATAGAGGGTGTTCTTATGGATGAGTGTGTGAGCTCACACACTCATCCAGAAGAACACACTCTATCTCAAATACACACACACTCAAAGATATCAACACACACACACACACACACAAATGTACACACAAAATGCACACTCACTGGCATAAATATGCACTTAACCAATTTCTGCTTCACTGCAAACATAGTGGGTGTGTGTCACAAGGTGAGTGAATATGTGTGTGTGTGAGTGAATCTACTTAAGTTGGCACAGGGACACTGATATGTCAGTATCCCACACTCCAAACCCAGCACAGAGGGGTGTGTGTTCAGTGATGTTGGTGTGGAATCTGCACAGGAGGGTCAGTGTGTCAGAGGCAGAGACGCTGTAGAAGGACAGATTGCCGGCTGGACGGTCCACATACACTCCTACTCTGTACACACACACACCTTCACTATCATCATCACCACACACTCCTACTTTGCGGTAGGGGGATGGGGAGGCAGGTATGTGTGTTTCATTCTTACTGTGCCAGACAGAGTATCTGTGTTTAGAGCAGTGCAGACTCCAGGAGTGTTTATTCCATCCAAACACAGAGTGATCATCCATTCCTTTCCTGCTGATTCCTTCGTATGTCACTCCTATATAAACCCCTCCCCTCTCAGACGCACTCCACTCAGTCTCCCAGTAACAGCACCGTCCAGACAGACTCTCTTTGCACAAAACCTGGGGCCTCCAGTCAAATCTCTCTGGATGATCAGGGTATAGCTGCTGTTTCTGTGTTTTTGTCACCTTCCTGTTTCCCTCAGACAGAGAAAGATCTCTGTTCACTGTGTTTGGATCCAGTGTGAGCTGACAGCAATCTGCAGAGCATAGACAAAAATGAGATCATCATTTTTAATATTCATCTCATTATGTGTGTGACTGAGTGTGTGTGAGAAAAAGAGAGAAACAGGGTTGTGTTTGTATATATGAGCACCTCTGTGTGAGTGTGTTTATGTGTGCGCTTTTGTTTGTGTGTATGTTTTTTTGTATGTGTTGTTGTTTGTGTTTGTGTTTATGTGTACACCAATGAGCCAAAACATGATCACCTGTTGCTGCTGGTCCTAAGTATGCCACCAAAACAGCTCAGACCCACTAAAGCATGGACAAGACCTCTGAAGGTGCCCTGTGGTATCTGGCACCAAGATGTTAGCAGCAGATCCTTTAAGTCCTGTAAATTGCAAAGTGGAGCCCCTACAGATTGTTATTCCAGCACATCCCACACATGCTCGATCGGATTGAAATTGGGGAATTTGGAGGCCAGGGCAACACAAGAGGTGGAAGTGACATAAAGTGACATATTTTTTCTGTGGTCTTCATTGGTCAGTCGTGTTCTGGGTCTTGAGACTCTTGGTTCGCAAAATAATGACGGATATTTTCAATGTTTTTAATCGGAGCTGAAGAATGATTGTTATGGCTTTCCAATGGTTTTTATCAGTTAATTTGGGGAAAAAGAGCATAATAGCTAGTAGTTGGTAGCCTAATCAATCAGTATTAGGTAATCGGTAGCCTACCAATGTTGCTTGCCTTAGCTCATGTTGTTGCATGATTATTATTGTCATCACCATTGTGCTTACTACTTCTTTGTTTTTTAAACATCATCAGCTATCAAGCCGACTAACTGCATGCTTTTGTTAAAGTGACATTTTGTATGTGGGTGGTTTTTTTTAATATTGTTGATGCAATTGAAATGTCGGTCTATAGTGGAATTTTCAATAACTATGAGCACAAATTGTCTGTTTTACTTAAATTTCAGAGGCATTGGGCCTCATTTATCAAACGTGAGCCGAACGAATTTGATCGTAAATCGTTTGTAAATGCATTTACGCAAAAAATGTGGGATTTATCAAAGTTTTTATATATCAGTTTGTTTGTAGAATCCGAAGAAATTTCACGAGTGCTCTTAACTGTTTGTATTGTGTGCGTAAATGGAAAAACACGGTTGTAAAGGGTATTTTTTTCGTGTTGTTGCTTTTATTTTTCCATTCACTCATTTTTTACTTGATTAAAAAATGAGAAGAAAATTATTTGACATTAATATAGTAACATTATAACGGTTCAAAGTGTTATATAAAATCACTATTGGATTCAACATTAAAACAGGTATTGCTTTATTTGTGTAATCCTGATTAATAAAATTAATTAGTTTGCTTGCCGAAGGCACAAACTACTGTTCTTCTATAGAATCTTTCCTTTTTCTTCTTCTTATTATCATTATTATTCCTGGTTCTTCCAGACGTATCTCCTCCAACTGTTTTTAAGGTAGATATACCGAACTTGGCATTAATATACTGGTCATGTTGCTTGTATTTTTCTAAGCTATGCAATTCATACTTTTTAAGCTATAAAGTTTTTTTTAAAAAAACGGCTTCCATTGACTTCACATTGGTGGAATGTTGAGCTTGTTAATGTGGCTAATGTTACTAAGCAACAATTATAACTGCCTCTGCAACTTTAAGGTAGTTAAAAAAATTATTCAAAGAATACAGCATGTTTGCCGGTTAGCTACCTTACCTGACTTGAAATTTTGAAATAACTTTCTGGATATAATGACACTGCAATGCTGTTCAGATGTAATGATCTCAAATGACAATTTCAGGTGAAAGTCCTGCTGTTCTTTGACTACTGCTGCTTACTTCAGTGCTTACTGTACCTACGAAAAGTTTCAATATATTAATAATAAGTATATTAGTATTTTAACACTTCTAGTAGGTAGCCTACATACTCTTCTAGCCCTCGGTGAGCAAACAGAGTTTCGCCTGGAACTCTATATCTGGATTTTGTTTGGAATTTTACATGAATTCCATAAAACACGTTAATGACGTTTTCTGTAAATAAGGAGCAGAAACCATTGCGAAGGTCTTCATTGCTATGGCTGACCTCGCTCTATTCGCTCTAAGAAAAACTTCAGTCATCAACACGTCTCCGAAAACAGCGCAGAAAATAGGACTGTCATAATATGTTTATGATCCTATTTAATAAACATACGTTCTTATGCGATTGGTCTAATATAGCCAGCTGATTGGACCATTTACTGTGGAATTTGCAATCTAATTTTCTCCTGTGTTTGTTTGAAAAATAAATCTAAATATTACAATTGTCGTTATTTTTATACAAGGTAAAATGACGTTAGAGTTTGAGCTTGAAAAGGAGAGCACTGCAGAGTGGAGGGAAAGACAAGGGAGGGCACACTATTATGGAGGATCGTAAATACGTAATAGTTCTAATATGAACGAATTGTTTAACTTGGGATTCATTCCAAGTTGATTTAGGGAAAACATGATGGTCCCAACGATGTATTGCATGTGTCATTACCATTTGGCCAACTATGCCCCCTCACGGGCCCGGGTGCAGCTGCCCCCCAGGATTTATGGCAACAATAAGGCAGGTATACAAAAATTTACCTTAAGATTTGGAGGGTGATTGATTCAAGACCAGGGAAAACAGATCTCGTTCACCCTCCATGGTAATTCCAGCCAATGATGTCTCTCCAATAATTTGCCTGCAGTGTCATGTCAAACCATTTTCCTTTAACCTGTTGCAGCGTAAGCGGAACTTTTGACACCGAATTTACTGCAACAGTTATTTCTTGCCAGGCTTTGGTCCTCCCCGGCCCAACACTCCACTACTGAACAAAGTATTTTTGAAAAAAAAAAATCTATTTCCATTAACAAAACTTCAGAACCGTTTTTTCTTTTGCTTTTTGTCTACCATCTGTTTACATTGCCAACAATGGGATTTCAAGCTCCTTATATGGCATTTCTGGGGCGTCGATTTATGCTAATCGAAAATTCTGTGAACACGCTTCTCATTAGGATTGATTGGTATTTATCAACATACACACGAAATACAAACAAATGCTGTGTTTACGCGTGTTTGATAAATCCGGCGGAATTTGTTAGTTTGTATCCGTTGACGCATAAATTTACACACAGTTTTACGAAAATATTGATAAATGAGGCCCATTATCGAGGAAAAGCAACTTTGCATTGTTATTGTTGTTTGCATATTTCTGCACCTGGTTGAGCAGTGATATTGTCTTGAAGGGGTGAGTTGTACTATTATTGTAAAATCTCAAATGGAGATGTTAAATATTTGTGTCTCAGCATTGTTTTGTTTGTTTCTGCTAGTTCCACCTGTTCGGGAATGGATTGTTAGCTTTGTGTTGCAGTTGCAGTTGCAGTGTAGGTACTTTGAGCACTGTTGTCCTATAAAATAAAGGCATGTATACTGTTGTTCTACCACCAAAGAGAGGGTTTAGAGTGAGGTGCGTTCCCATGGAAATGGAGAAGGGATGGGCAGGAGAGATTTCGTTGCCTAACTAAAACTGTGGGATTTAGTTAGGTGAGTCATTTACTGTTTTTTCCCCTCTCCTTCCAACAGGACATGCTACAAGTGGTGAGCTATCCTGGGATCCTCATTGT
The DNA here is from genome assembly GCA_019788955.1 of Albula glossodonta. Taxonomy (NCBI): domain Eukaryota; kingdom Metazoa; phylum Chordata; class Actinopteri; order Albuliformes; family Albulidae; genus Albula; species Albula glossodonta. Next base: position 4,823 of record JAFBMS010000778.1, read on the forward strand.
TAAGGTTTATGTTTGCATGAGCTATCGCCCACCATCGCTTGTGTATCTGAAAATAAAGACTGCAAGGTTTTTCATTGATTAACAAAGTTTGTCAGGTTTGATTTGACAGTGTTTTCAAGAGAATAGGTGAGTTCCAATACTCAAAAGTTGTATACTCCTGTCCTCTGTGCCCTGGAAACTGATGTATGTGTCCGTCCTCCCTCCCTCCAATATTCCAAAATTATGGGAGATGAGCTGAAGAGTTTAAATCCAACCTCCTCCAAATGAAGGATACATCAATGTATCCTACCTCAGAAGTCTTTTTACACAGGCCTCCGAGTGGCTCACAGGATAAAACGTTGGGTCAGGGGTTTGATCCCGGGTTTTGCTATTGCCAGCTATGGTCGGAGGTCCTCTTTGGCAAGGCAATAATTGGCCAGCCTTGCCGGTGATAATAGGAGGTAAGCCTTCTAAAGTTTGTTAGTCTCATCGCAGTGGCGCCCTCTCTGGTCATGTCGGGCACCTGTGGTGGCACAAAGTTCGGTTGAACAAGTTCGGGTTGGGAAAACGGGAAAAAATATATTTAAAAAAAGAAGTCTTTTTACTTATCTGGGTGACATCATTGTGCTCATGACCAGTCAGATTAAAGATAGACCCTTCCTGGGCAACACCTTAAACTCATAAACCATTCCCGAAAAATGTGTGCAATGTGGCAGGGTGTATTATCCTGCTGAAAGAGGCCACTGCCATCGGGGAATAATATTACCACGAAGGGGTGTACCAGATCCACAACAATGTTTATGTTGGAAATGTGTCAAATTGATGTCCACGTGAATGCGGGGATGCAGGGTTTCCCAGCAGAACCTTGACCAGAGCATCACACTCCCTCCACCGGCTTGTCTTCTTCCCACAGTGCATCCTGGTGCCGGTACACACGTAAATGGCCATCCATATGATGTTAAAGAAAATGGGACTGTTTGGACAAGGCAACCTTTTTCCATTTTCCAAGGTCCAGTTCCAATGCTCACATGCCCACTGTATGTGCTTTCGGCGGTGGACATGGGTTAGCATGGGCGCTCTGACCGGGCTGCAGCTATACAGCCCCATACACAGCAGGATGCAATGCACTGTGTGTTGTGACACATTCCTCGCGAACCATCATTCAAATTTTCTGTGACTTGTGCCACACTCGCCCTTCTGTCGGTTTGGACTAGACAGGATAGCCTTCCTTGCCCTTGCACATCGATGAACCTTGGGTGCCCAACACCCTGTCACTGGGATGTGGTCCCTCCTCAGGCCACTGTAGATAGGTACTCACCACTGCTGACCAGGTGCACCCCACAAGCCTTGCCATTTCAGAGATGCCCTGACCCAGTCATCTGGCCACGACGATTGGCCAGATGTAAATGGCCATCCATATGATGTTAAAGATGTGGTCCCTCCTCAGGCCACTGTAGATAGGTACCACAGATAGGGGCCCTTGTGAAAGTTGCTCAGGTCTTTACGCCTGCCCATTTCTCCCTCATCCACAGACCTTTACATGCACCATTGTAACAAGATAATCGATGTTATTCACTTCATCATGTTTTGACTCATCTGTGTGTCTATATTTGGGTGAATGTAAATGCTATCTGCAAACAAACACTTAAACTGAGCTCAATGACCATGAAAAACACAGACAGTCCACTGTGTGGACAGTCGTCTGTCTAGATACCAATCTGTGGACATGTGTCACTGTGAAGGACAGAATAGTGCAGAGAACGACTGAAAAAATTGCTGAAAATAGATGTATAAGAAAGAGGAAGAGAAGGAGAAGAGGAGGGAGTGAATGTTCAGACTCACATTTCCAGAATCCTGGTTTGTCCATTCTCTCTCCTCCATGGTCCACACTGTAGGAACAGCAGAACAAACGGTTACTGAGTGAAACACAGTGTGTACTTACAGCACTGTGTCTATGAGGTGCAGTGTGGAAACTCTCTGTACTTACAGTAGTGTGGCTATGAGGTGCAGTGTGGAAACTCTGTACTCACAGCAGTGTGTCTATGAGGTGCAGTGTGGAAACTCTCTGTACTTACAGCAGTGTGTCTATGAGGTGCAGTGTGGAAACTCTCTGTACTTACAGCAGTGTAAGTGTGTCCAGTTTAGCAGCAGAGAGCGCTCTCACTCCTGAGTCTCCTGGGTGATTGTAGCTCAGATCCAGCTCTCTCAGGTGTGAGGGGTTTGAACGCAGAGCTGAAGCCAAAGAAGCACAGCCTCTCTCTGTGACTCGACAGCCAGACAGCCTGCAGAGAGAAGGAGACCAGCTCTGGACAAACACACCTCACAGAATCTGAATATAAAATAACAGGGCTGTGGAATTAGTGATTATCATTATCAAACACATTGCAGTAGGTAGTACACATAGCTGTAACGGTGCTGAAACCGAGACAAAGACTACGGTACAAACATCCATGATCCAACATCCCGCCCAGTTGGGTATGTCTGTGGATACACTTCAAACAAATTATTTACGACAGCATGACCCGAATGTGTCGATAAGCAGAACGAGACAAAAACGATAGGGTAGCGAGTCCTTCTCCTCACAGCATTCAAGCAGCCTCTCACTGCAGATTCAGACTGTGCCAAAGCAATAACTAATGCTATAGGAATTATCACAACTGCGGATATGCAACATATGGACAAAGTGCTTGAGTTCTGCTGCAATGTGCCCTCACATTTCAGTCAGTCCATTGTGCCTGCCCTGTATAAACCAGCGCAAGCTGCATTTGTTCAGGAATTATCAACAGATCAGAGAATGATTACAATGGAGCATGACTGACATTTGTGTTTATTGCACGCCTTATTTTTTCTTAATGACATGTCTATATTAGAGTGCTTTAACTGTTACAGTCAGAATTGTGGCCAAGGGGCCACTGTTGAATGTTTACATTTTTCAAAATAATATAAAAATATTATTTTCTACATTTGTTTTTGTTTTCCCTTCTGTACCAAAAATATACTGGACTGTGACACCAAAACCGAGGTACATACAAAACCGTGAATTTTGTATACCATTACACGCCTACATAGCAGTGCGGTAAACACCTTACAAAATCTGTAATGTCAGACTGACTGTACAAAATGTACAGAAAGCTTTAGTCTAAGTATTTATAAACATTAGTGGGATATTTAGTCACATTTGAACCCTTCATGAAAGAGGGGGTTTGTGTTTGTTACTCACCCCAGTCTCTGCAGTTTACAGTGTGGGTCCTCCAGTCCAGCAGAGAGCACTCTCACTCCTGAATCCTGAAGCTCGTTGTCTCTGAGCTCCAGATCTCTCAGCTCTGAGTGGGGAGAACACAGGACTGAGGCCAGATCATCACAGCAGCCCTCTGTGAGATTACAGCAACCCAGACTGTGGAGAGAACACACACACTATAAATATACACCAACCCAGCCTGTGGAAACATCACACACACTATAAATATACACCAACCAAGCCTGTGGAGAGAACACACACACACACACTATAAATATACACCAACCCAGCCTGTGGAGAAAACATACACTATAAATATACACCAACCCAGCCTGTGAAGAGAACACACACACACACACACACTATAAATATACACCAACCCAGCCTGTGGAGAAAACACACACTATAAATATACACCAACCCAGCCTGTGAAGAGAACACACACACACACACACACACACACACACTATAAATATACACCAACCCAGCTTGTGAAGAGAACACACACACACTATAAATATAAACCAACCCAGCCTGTGAAGAGAACACACTCACACACACACAATAAATACACACCAAAAAATACAAACAGATGCACACTCTGTTTTCACATTTATTCTCACAGACTGTGAGGAACATCAATCCAGAATCTCACTTTTACCAACATTTCACAGGACTCCTCTGTAAGACCACAGCTGCCTAGTCTGAAAATAAAGTGTTAACATTGTTTAGAGATGGTTCTTTTGATCCGCATATTGTTTCATTTGGAAACAAGTGGCACAGTGATTGATCTAGTTCAACTCACATGTATGTTATATAAATTGATGCTGCCGCATCTGGCCAGAGACAAGAGGCACCTCGCTACAATCACATGCAACATTCAGTCAAAGGATTCGGCATAATGTATATGGACTTGGCTCCAGAAGTTTCAATTCTATGTAGCCAATTAAGAAAAGCAATTCCATTGGAGATGGTGTAGCTAAATAATGGTTATCATTATTTACTGTGAAGCATTGACTCATTTTATTTCCTTTGTTTTCCAAAAATGTAAGGAATGTAATAATTTTTATGTTGAGTGTGAATAATGTTTCAAAGTAATTGATGCTATGGGACAAACACACCTGTGGTATTATGAGTGTACTATGTAAAACACACATTCCTCACTGTCTCAGGCTGCAGCACACTCCTTGTGGGTGCATTCAGGCCTTATTCATATTTCTCTCCTCTCACACATCTCTTTGTTCTCTTTTGCTCTCAATGTGTGCTGGCATGACTCTGCATATACACACGCGTATGTACTGTCACTTAACTCAACTACACAGATGGGGGGCCCTATTTTGAAAGTCATACGTCAAATGTTGGAAATAAGTCATTGCCTGATTTTCACAAAATTCAATGGAAGGGGCAGACACACAAAATTATTTTCGAGGACACAAGTTCAACTCGCTAAATCAAGTTGGGCTGGTCCATTCCATGGCACTACTCGCAATAGGAGGTCCATCACATGGCACAATCTGCAGTGGGTGGAGTACTGTGTTAATATCAGTTAGAGGGCGTTTGTATGACGTTACATGTTTCAGCCAATCATAATGAGTGTTAAATACAATAAAATCAAATGCACCCTTGCAAGAGAACATGGATGAGCTAAGGCAAAGGAATGTGCGTTTCACACCACAGGAGACGGAGGTACTGGTTTGTGAGGTCCATGCCCGACATAAGCACATTTTTGGATCTGTCAGTTAGCCTCCAAGACTCGAGGAAGTCTGGTATTAACATGAGGTCTGGATATGTAAAACGACGACAATGCAAATTCCAATTTAAATGTTTTCTTAAGATATATTCAGCATACACAGTGTACTCTGAAGATACTTTAGCAGTCTGCTCCAAGGACTTCCTCCCCTCAGACCTCCACCTCTCTCCAACAAGAGGTGGATGCCACTGTCGTTACCCACGTGCGTGTGTGTCTGTGTGTGAGAGAGAGTGAGAGAGCCAGATCTAAGTTTCCAGATTTATGCTAACACAATGAAGGCATTAAACAAAAGATTTTATGTGCCTGTCTTTCGCAAAATGCATTTAATAGACAAGTTCATGTTCAGCTTACTGGGGGAACAACTCCTCTGCCACTTGGTCACTTCTCACCCGTGCATCATTTGCCCAATTGGCTTCTTCAACAAGCGGCACATGTGGTTCAGTTTCTATCTGCCTTGCCATCTCTAATGTGTCCTCTTAAATGTTGCAATGCCATCCATAATCTAGGGCTTTATTGTGTAAAACACAACATGCCAGGAAGAGCACACTGCCTTTCTGAAGGCTGTATTGTAATGTGCCACCTGATCTGTCCAGGCATCTGAGACACATTTTCAGAATGCAGATGTGGGCCACCACATGCTGCATAAGATGTAACGCCACTCCCCCTCAGTCATATTAAGGAAGGAGTGCCGCTGTTTGAAAACTCGTCAGCTGTAAACCTTCTTCTCCTTGCAACTATGGATTCCATACTGTTGAGATCAGCAGTAAAACAGAGGTGTTAAATTCAGCCAAGTGAAATTCAGACTATTCAAATGAATAGTCTGCATCCATCATGTTACAAGGATTAAAAGAATATAAATTTAAAGAGCACAGGTCTCATGTTTTCCCGGCTTCCTCTGTTCTGTTCATATAGATCGTGGGGCTGTTCTTATATAAAGGTGGAGAGGTGTTAGTTAATTTGGAGAAATTGACATTGTCTGTGCTGTTGTTTGCTGAAAATATGCTCATTGCCAAGTCTGAAAGTATACAATTCATGAAATCCAACAAATTTCTGTTGAAATATTTTATTAGAATTAAATTATTTGTGCTATTATGAAATTTTGTTCATTATTGCCTTTTGGTAATATCTCCAAAGTCATGTTATGACACCTGCTGGCTTAGTTAATGTAATATAATATGTTAATATAATACCCTCTGTGAGGTTACACCAACCCAGCTTGTGGAGAGAACACACCCACTATAAATATACATAAACCCAGCCGGTGGAGGGAACACACACACTATAAATATACATAAACCCAGTCTGTGCAGAGAACACAAACACTACACATATACACCAACCCAGCCTGTGGAGAGAACACACCCACTATAAATATACACAAACCCAGCCAGTGGAGGGAACACACACACTATAAATATACATAAAGCCAGTCTGTGCAGAGAACACAAACACTACACATATACACCAACCCAGCCTGTGGAGAGAACACACACACACACACACATAAATAAATACACGCCAGCCTGATGAGATTAGAGAAGTGGAAACCAATTCATAACACATATACTATGATGTTGCAGTCTTTTATCCATTCCCTGGTAACATTATGTCTCGCCCTTTTAAGAGGTGCAACACATATGGGCTAGTTATGGAACAGGACATCTACCATACTATTGCTTCTTGAATTTAATTTACGTTGAGTTTATAGCTGTGCATATGCAGTTTGAAAACTCATGTTTTCAAATGGCATATTCACTCTTTTGTTTTAATTTCAGACATAATTTGAAGACCACTTTAGATCTTCTTCAAAGGAAACAGCAGTGTTTATGTCAGGGTCAGTGGGCAGCCCACAGCCTCCATGATCTTCCACCAGTAAGAATTATCACTCAGAGATTTCTGGGTGTCTCTGCACTTGGGGAGGTGAAGAGCCAAACAGATGTAGATACAAGCGAACACTATCTGATAGTTTTTCTTTGAAGGTATTCACAGTGAAAATTGTAGTTGAGGAAGTTGTCTTAAGAATGAACACACAGAATTTTCAAACCACTTGAAACCCCGCCCATTTTGGCCAATCACTTGTGAAAATGGGCGTAGCTGTTACATTTTATGAGTTGAAAAGTTACAAAAACTGCCTGACACAGAATTTCCAAATTTGACACCCTTTCAGTCACTTTTAGACTCTTTCCACCGTTCTGAGTAGGAGCTCGTTTGAAGCATGCAGCAGCCTTATGAGAAACACACATCAATCCAGAATTTCACTTTCACACTGAACTTTAACACAAAAGAATTCTGCTCAGGAACCACACAGCTGGCAATCCTAAGACTCATGGGGTTTTCTCCTGCTTTACTTTGCTGTGATAGAAGAGTAAGAAGAGACAAATGGTACCAATGTGGACAAAAGAAGGAAGGCTGGGGAGAGGAGAAGTTTGATTGAGAGAAGGAGCTGTTTAAGGTTTCTCTGTATGGAGCCATAATCACTAACTATTTACTAAAAGTCACAAAGTACACAGCACTACTCACCCCAGTGTCTGTAGTTTACAGTTTGGACTCTTCAGTCCAGCACAGAGGAGCTTCACTCCTGAATCTCCCAGGTTATTGTAGCTGAGGTCCAGGGTCTGTAGTTTACTGTTTGGACTCTTCAGTCCAGCACAGAGCAGCTTCACTCCTGTATATCCCAGGTTATTGTAGCTGAGGTCCAGCTCTCTCAGGGGTGAGTTTGATGACTGGAGAGCTGAGGCCACAATTTCACAGGAGTCCTCTGTAAGATCACAGCTGCTGAGTCTGAAAGAAAGAGGTGATGTGTTAATATTTAACACTTAATATTTTAAATGTAGTATTGATAGTGCTCACTGATAAAGAGTGATAATGAGGATTGTAAGATCTACAATGCTCTGATGAAGATGTCTGTGCTACATTCTCCAGCACTTTACATCTGAGAATAAGATGTCATGCTCAAGTCTGACAGTTCTACAGCTGTGGTTAACGAACCAAACAAGAAAATCTCTGATTACAGTAATCTCTGATTACTATTAAAAAAAATTCCCTCTTTTCAGGTACCATTCAGTTTAAGAGCTTGTTTACAATCAGGCCTGCATTTCATAACATTCACAGGTCCTTCTGTCTCATGTTTGACTACATATTCCACAATGACCACTTGCACATTTTGAGGTATGGGGTCTAACAAACAGGAAGAAGTTGGATTACGGTCTGTTCTGCTCTCACCTAAATCAAAGGGAACTTTGGGATGTGGCGTGGAAGCCATAAGCCCTCTGTGACAGAGAGCTCTGTCACAGGCTGCAGGCAGCACTCCTACCTCCCCACACTACCGTAACACGAACCTACCGTGCTTGTTTAATGTTTTGTGTACAGTTTACCCCCACCCCCGGAGCTCCAAGGATACACACTCAGGGCTAGCAGCCTGCTTCCCGGTTACACACACAAATGCATCCACATAAAAATTCACCCCCTAACAGTTCTACATATTACTTAACATAAACAAACACACACACCTGGTTTTTATGTCTTTCAATGTACTTATCGTCTATAGCACACTTTGCCTTGTGGTGTTTTGTTGAATAGTTTTGCTGTTTTCACTGTCTCCTATCTTCTCTGTTTGTTTGTTGGTTTGTTTGAGGAAACCATAGAGTATATAAACATGTAGAGACAGCAACTCCAACAGAATTCAATGGAGACAACGTCAGAACCAGGAAGTGTAATTTTGGCCACCCACTGGGCATGCAGTGTTGTCACCCGTGTCACATGTTTAAAGAAAAGAACGCAAAGCAATGATGTGTTGAACAAGGCACTTGAAAGCCTTCCCCATTGCTGGCTGAGCTCTCCACTCTGCAAAAAAAGTATCCACATTTGGAGCATCTGAGAAAATGCTTAGCCTACGATAACTGGCAATTTGATTTTTATAGCAAATAAACTACAAAAATCTTTCATGCAGCTCATTATCTTACAAACTTTTTGGCAGCAGAGATTAATCCTGAGTTTTTTTCCTTGCATATGGAATTCATGATTAATATAAAATGCATTATTTCCATATAGTGTGCATCATGAAATCATGAAATTTATATAGCCATAGCAAAACAAATTACTATTTTTTTGTTATGTCTATATAAATTAGACTTCAATAAAGACACTTATGGAAGTGCAGTCTAGTATACTGCAGAAATTAAGATTAATCGATGTAGTTGATTGTTTGTTGCAAGGTTATTATTGACTGTCTTTTAGCCTGGGATATAAAGGGTAAAAAAGGGTTTTCACATACTCAGATAAAAGTTGGTCAGCAGTTGCATTACAATTGTTGTAATAGACTCACAAACAAACAGCAATCATTTTGTTTGTTTGAGAGTCTATTAAAACATTTTAATGGTAATGTTGTCCAACCTTTTCATCAGTGATTTATCCTTTTTAGATCCAGCACCTTATCGTTTCTTGTAGTATGAGGCCAGTCCGTTTTTGCTTCCTTACACATTTCCACAGTTACTATATAGGATTTCATAGGTTGAAGCTGTATAGCAACAAATCGTCAAAACATCTGAATACGAGACAAGCTAGCTTTTTTTCCCTTTTTGTCTTCTCACTGCTGTGAAAGTAATTCTCACCAGTTTAACATCATATAAACTGACACGGACGCATTTCAAACACTGTTTCAATGTTTGTGTGTATGTCTTGAGTAGCTACTTGAGTAGCTAATAAACCCCTACTCAACAGCCACAGCGTCACCCAAACCTCACTGCACTCACTATTTCCTTTACATTTCAGTTGCCAAGTATGAATTACACCCACTATTGTCTCAAATAAATGACAAAATACCATACTAAAAGTTCTTCAATTTTAATTAGTATTCACAATTAGCCACACAACAACAGTGAAAACAAATATGATATAGGATTAAACTAAACATTAAAAGACAGGTGGACAGATCATGAAAAGTGAGAATCACATTTAAAAGTTAAACAATGTACAACTATTTACAAAATGATTCTCACCCTGACATCCTACACATTATTTACAATTTCAATCTCTGCAATCCAAATATTAAATTATACCAAGTAACCTGCTGTGAACACCTTGCAGGTTGTTTCAGTGATTTTAACTGAGAACCCAAATTTGTTAAAAACTAAACAAACAGTCTAATGCAATTATAATGGTAATTGTTCCCATTTTGGTATACTTTCCATCAGACAGGCACAAAAACTCTGCATCCCTGAAATAAGCTTTCCTGCCACTCAAGTCCGCATCTGAGGCCAGTATGCTAACATTTTTCCAAGTTCCTCACACCCAGCTCTGCACATGTCATAGATTAGGGGGCGTTCGTACAACTTTGGGGGGCTCTGGGAACCCGGCAGCTGAAAAGGGGGCGCTCAGGCACAAACGGGGGGCGTTACCCACAGTTATTCATCATAACTTTTAAACCTCTGTCAGCACAAAAAAAATGTTCATTTGAATTTGAATCAAAAGATATAATTATGTTTTTGCGCGACTAAAGCCTGGTTCATACTCACATACTGAAATCGTAGAATGTTCACGAACGTTCTAATGTCGCCCGACGTTAAAGTTCACAAGAAGTATAAACGCACTTACGTATCATTCCGACGACATTTGACACTCATCGATGATGGAGGAAGAGGCCATAGTAATCACTCTCAGTTTGTCCGGTGCTCTACTCCTCATAAGGAGAAAGCAAAGACGGAGTGATTATAGCAGGGCAGTGAATTCTACACGGCACGTAGTGGGATAATACTACTCGCCTTTAAGAGCAATGACATTTAAAGATATAGAGTACTACAGCCGTTACATCAGGATGCTACCAAAATATTTGTTAGGCTATTATCAGTTGTTGCACCAGGACTGCAACATAGGTCAACGCATCGTCAGCCTATATCCCCCGGAGAAAGACTGAGCTTGATATTACGACAGGTTATGTATAACCTTAACATATGCTACCAGGCTTTAATAATACATAAAAGATGTACAAATGCAAGTTAGTCTATTAAGAAAATTATTTAATTGTTCTAAATGAGAAACACGCGAGTTTGTGAGCTCGCTACAAATGTGTAATGGTAACCATTCACAACACAGACTATTATAATCATGTATGTCACAGTACCATAGGCTAGGTTAAACTGGAAATCAATACATTTACCAGCAGACCAGGAAATGCAGATAGGTTGACAACAAAAAAGCAGTCCAACAAATGCGCTCCATACTTGACCTCATCTTGTCATGCTACAGACTAATCACTTTAAAATCATCTTTAAAATCAATTAAATCAACGCGGAATCTTACATTGGTTTCTCGTTTAATTTTTCTACCATGACGTTAGCTTGGAATTTCGAAACGAGCGAGCATTACCAACATAAATTCCACTTTTAAATATGGGTGGTGTGGCAACAGGTAAGCACTCAGTTACAGTGAATCACTAAGCAGGTATTGTTGTTAGCCTGCATATCTGTTTTGACTAACATTAGCTCTGTAAATTAGCTGAGTAGAGCTTTAAGCAGTTATGCAAGATGTTACGAGCTAGCTACGAGAGCTATTTACGAGTAGTTTTTATTTGGTAAGCAATTGCTGACCAGGCATTCTCCTTTTTTTCTGGCATCTTTATAATCTGTCTGGTCATAGGTATATGCAAGGGTGTGCCACCACAGCACTTAGTGAGTTTTGTTTGCCTGATTGTTTTTCTGTGAATTTGCTATCACATATATTTACAACAATTTCAATCAGTTCACAAGTGTTATTGTTTTTTTCCCCAAAAGACAATGTTTTCCTAGCTGTCCTGGAATGGTTACTTAAAAAATCAGAGAGCAAGTGTTTAAAAATAGGCTTATGACCAATGTTCTTGTGTAATGACTGCATTCTCTGATAGGAAACATAAATGTCATGTAGCCTCATCACATTCAAACATAAATAAAAATATAACCACTTGAGGCCTTTTCTAAAAACAGAATATATCACTGATATTGCAACATTTTGACAATCATTTTGACCAAAAACACTGGTCTCTGTGAGTCAGTTTTGTAATTTGAGTTTTTCACTGTAAAATATTTCTGGCATGGTCAATTGGTCAAGTGATCTACTCTACCCACTGATTTCTACCGCATATACTTACATCTATATCACATCACTGCCTTTGAATGTGTGTGTTTGTGTTAGTTTATTTTTTTTTTTTTGGAGGGGGGGGGGGCGCAGGGCGTGTCATGATGAGGTGAGGGGGCGTTCATTCAAGAAAGGTTGAGAAACAATGTCATAGATGTACAAATATGACATCATGGCACTTCTGGGGAAATAAAATGTCTGTATGTAAAAAAAAGGGCAAACTCCTGGAATATTATGTCTGGAGTACCAATTCTACATTGAGCTAAGTTTGAATATCATTATATGAGTATACAGCGGGTAAAATAAGTATTGAACACATCATCATTTTTCTAAGTAAATATATTTCTAAAGGTGCTATTGACATGAAATTTTCACCAGATGTCAGTAACAACCCAAGTAATCCATACATATAAAGAAACCGAAATAAATAAGTTCAGAAATTAAGTTGTGTAATAAAATGGAATGACACAGGGAAACAGTATTGAACACGCTTACTGAAATTTATTTAATACGTTTTACAAAAACCTTTGTTGGCAATTACAGCTTCAAGACGCCTCCTGTATGGAGAAACCAGTCGTATGTATTGCTCAGGTGTGATTTTGCCCCATTCTTCCATACAAACATTCTTCAAATCTTGAAGTTCCGTGGGCCTCTTCTATGAACTCTGATCTTTTAGTTCTTTCCATAGATTTTCAATTGGATTCAAGTCAGGTGATTGACTGAGCCATTCTAGCAGCTTTATTTTCTTTCTCTGAAACCAGTTGAGAGTTTCCTTGGTTGTGTGTTTGGGATCATTGTCTTGCTGAAATTGTCCACCCTCGTTTCATCTTCATCATCCTGGTAAATGGAAGCAGATTTTTATCAAGAATGTCTTGGTACATTTTCCATTCATCCTTCCTTCAATTATATGAAGTTTTCCAGTGCTGTATGCTGAAAATCAGCCCCACACCATGATGTTCCCACTTCCAAACTTCACTGTTGGTATGGTGTTTTTGGGGTGATGTGCAGTGCCATTTGACCTGCAAACATGGTGTGTATTATGGCATCCAAAGAGTTCAATTTTGGTCTCATCTGACCAGAATATATTCTCCCAGTATTTCACAGGCTTGTCTAAATGTTGTGCAGCAAACTTTAAACACACTTCAACATGTTTTTTCTTCAGATATGGAGTCTTGCGCGGTGAGTGTGCATACAGGCCATGGCGGTTGAGTGCATGACTTATTATTTTCTTTCAAACAATTGTACCTGCTAATTCCAGGTCTTTCTGAAGCTCTCCATAAGTGGTCCTTGTCCTCTTGGACAACTCTTTTGATAATTCTTTTCACTCTTCTGTCAGAAATCTTGCGAGGAGCAACTAGTCGTGGCCGGTTTATGGTGAAACAATGTTCTTTCCACTTCTGGATTATGGCCCCAACAGCGCTCACTGGAACATTCAGAAGTTTAGAAATCCTTCTGTAACCAATGCCATCAGTATGTTTTGCAACAATAAGGTTGCAACAGTCTTGAGAGCGCTCTTTTGATTTACCCATCATGAGATGTTTCTTGTGTGACACCTTGGTAATGAGACACCTTTTTATAGGCCATCAGTTGGGACTGAACCAGCTGATATTAATTTGCACTGACAAGTGGCAGGATTGCTTTCTAATTACTGATAGATTTCAGCTGGTGTCTTGGCTTTCCATGCCTTTTTGCACCTCCCTTTCATCATGTGTTCAATACTTTTCCCTGTGTAATTTTACATTATTACACATAACTTAATTTATGACATCTATGGTTTGATTTCTTGGTTTGACACAGGTGCTCCAGAAGGGGAGGGAGCCTGAGGGAGAGAGATGTGATAGCCCCCTGTGGTTGGGCATGTTTATCAAAGGATTCTACATTTTGGGGCATCTTAGGGCTTATCAACAACAAAGAGGGTCGTACCACGCCCAGTTATGCTTTTAACTGGTAACCCCAAATGTACATCCATTTTGGCTGTCATAAGTGTTTCATTTTAGTTTCATTTTAGTTAGTAAATCTCTGCTCCGTGCCATGCTTGAAAAGCCTGCTGCCTCTTTGGTCACTGATTCAGGGGTATTTACAAGGGGGTGGAGTCCATTTGTCCCTCTCAGGCTGTGTCTGGGTGTATGGCAAGGGACCAGAAAAGAAGGGAGCTGGGTAAATAACCATAAAATGCATGTTGCTGTCGAGGGTTTTATCCTGCTTTACTTTGCTGTGATAGAAGAATAAGAAGAAAGGGATGTGATCAAAGGAAGGAAATGTGGACAAAGGTAGAAAGGCTGGGAAGAAAGGACTAAAATGAGAGGAGTTCTTTAATGTTTCTCTGAATGGAGCCACAATCACTCACTCTATTTACTCACACTAAAGGTCACAAAGTACACAGCACTACTCACCCCAGTGTCTGTAGATTACAGTTTGGACTCTTCAGTCCAGCACAGAGCAGCTTCACTCCTGAATCTCCCAGGTAATTGTAGCTGAGGTTCAGCTCTCTCAGGGGTGAGTTTGATGACTGGAGAGCTGAGGCCACAATGTCACAGGACTGCCCTGTAAGACCACAGCTGCTGAGTCTGAAAGAAAGAGGTGATGTGTTAATATTTAATACTTAATATTTTAAATGTAGTATTGATAGTGCTCACTGATAAAGAGTGATAATGAGGATTGTAAGATCAACAATGCTCTGAGGAAGATGTCTGTGCTACACTCTCCAACTGCTGCACTTCACACCTGAAAATAAGATGTCCTGCTCAAGTCTGACAGTTCTACAGCTGTGGTTCTGACCCAAATATTCCCTTCTCCTCTATTCACTTCTGTCAGAATTCGGGGCGATTGGCCCAGCTACCTTTTCCACAGTCTTTTTCAGGCTAACTCTGGGCTTTAAGCCTCACTCATGGCCCTACTCATGCCCCTGAGCCAAGTGTGGACAGCAGGGCTAAGGATGGAGTTATCAGATCCTTTTAAACTGTATTTCATTATTAAAACAAATTCCAGCCTTTTGAGTGAATAGTGAGTTAGTTTGGCAAGTTGTGAGAAGTTTGTATTTTCTTCCAATGAGAGTAAAAAAGCAGAAATTATCACACAGCTAAATGTTCAGATGAGTATTCACAAGAAGGCAAGGGGGTATAAATATACACCAAACCAGCCTGTGGAGAGAACACACACACACACAATCACACACACTATAAATACATAACCACCAAGCCTGTGGAAAGAACACACTCACTAAAAACACACACCAACCCAGCCTGTGGAGAGAAAACACACACGCACACACAAACGCACGGACACACTCTGTGTATTCTAAGTCATCTACACACACTCAGATTTTTATCATTTTTATCATTGTGAATAATAAAGCCTTTGTATTTATAACTGGTTGTCTGTGTTGTTATCACTTAAACATTGACTGGAGCCACTCATAGAACACAGCATTCAGAAATTGGTTAGATCCCCAACACTAATTATCAATAATTGTGTTGTTAAAAGGGTTTTGTAATTCCTGTTGGTTTGCAATTAATATTGTAGTTTTTTTTTTTTTATTAAAGGTTATTGCTTAAGTAATTTCATGAGATTGATAACTGCTGGGACTGTTAAATTGAACATATTTTGTTAACTGTTTGTCCTTGCACTACATACACTTCACCTGCATTTAACTGGAGCCTCTGTGAGGAATAGCATTATCCTCATATTTTCTGGTTCCCATGTGGTGAATAGTACATTTCCTCTACATTTTGTGGTGCCCTCATGTGTGAGGATAGATTTTGGCATATTCAATGTCTTGTGATAATATCATTTGGCTATATTTAATGATTTGGTGAGAAAGAAAAATGCTACTCAATTTAGGAAGACAAGCAGAAGAAAATCCAAGCAGCTTCTTAAATCTTAAATCATTGCACTTCCCACACTGACCACTAGATGTTCTCAAACACCACTGTCGACTGTGGTTTAACCAAGTAACAACAAGCAAAGCTCACACCGTGGTTGTGAATTCCCCTTGGTAACACACTGACAATTCCACACAAACTTTAACAAAAGAATTGTTATTCATTATTGGTATAATTAATCACCCTTAATCATTCAAATCACTATAAGAGACAGCTTTAATTGATTGTGAACAATCATTATTATGATTATTATCTCTGAATCATGAAAATAATGGTCCATTTGGTGATTTTACTGGCATACCAACATCTTCAGTACTTCTGAAATTTAAGGGAATTATTAAATTGCCCTTAACCTAATTTGAACTGAATCATACATAGTCATAATCTGTCTTGGCTCTCTCAAGGCAAGCCAGCCTTGCCCTCCTTTCCAAATGAGGAACTAGGGAGTGAGATTGTAAACCTGAAAGCTCAAAACACAAACATCCTCTCAGAGATCTACAAACTGTTAGCAAAAACGTTCTGCAGTATCTGAATGATTTGCTTTCCACCAAATCAGATCTCTGCTCCTACAGAGAGGAATTTTTCCATCTTAAAAGTGAACCCTCTGCAGTACTGCAGTCACATGACACCCCTTCTTTTCTTTCAGTCTCATCCCCACTCACCTCAATTCTGCAAGGAGCCACATATAACCAGGTGCACAGAAACACTTTGCATTCTGATCTGGGTCCAATATCCGGTCTAGCCGACCTCAGGTCCCACTCTAATTCACTGAGCAGTGTTTCAGCGGAAACCACATCAGACTATGTGCTGATATCTCACTCTTCACACAGTGAAAAGGGGAAAGGGGGGTCTACTTGTGACTCGTGCTGCTCTGAGCATCATTCTTCTACTTCCTCTAACCAAAACCTCTCAGTCTGTTCAGGTCTTTGATCCTCTGGCTGTGCTGATTTAACTTTATGGACCTCATCTCACCTGCACCAGGAAGAGGTGGGCTCTCTAAGAAACTCTGGCCATAAGGGACAAACTTATGGGCTGAACAGCACTTATGCTTTACAGCATCAGATGAGAGATCGCTCCCCAGACCGCTGTCATCTAACCCTTTGCCTCTGAGAGAGAAGTGGAACATTCTCACCAGAGAGCATATTTAATCTCCAATTTTTCCTCCCAGCAGGAGAATGAAGCCAGTTTCCCTGTGCACCCTTGCAAAGAGGGGACCAGAAGATCTCGGCACGAATCTTCTGACAGCCGTATGATTTATCCCCCTCCACAAAGGGAACAAAAACGGTGTTTCACCACAGTTACCTCTCACTATGGATGGGTATCATTAAGATCTTATTGATACCTTACTGATGCTGTTGAACAATTTGAGACAATATTGACATCATCAATACTTTTTATAATTCAGAGGAGAAAAAAACACAACTCTTCAGAACAGAACTGCCATTGATTTTATTGCCTATACTGACGAGATATGAAAAAAAAATTCAGTGCCAGCTTTCCGTAATGTAATTTTTATCCTAGAAATAATATCCATCATTACAATCTGCATGCCAATCACTATTAGTTTTGTCAAAATTTAAGGTGAAATCTGACTGGCTCACCGGCACACTGACCTATGAAATTACATGCCAGAGGAGGAAAATGCCTTCAGCTCGTTTGTTCACCCTGAAGTGCATTCACTAAGCCACAGAAACAGTAGAAACTCTGGCCTCATTTTACGAAGATAAACAACATTTCAAAAGATTGCAACCACAAAACATAAACACAGACAAGCCTGGAAATACAATAAATTTAACAAAATGTCTTCCACAGCATAGAGTGGACATGATGCACAAGAACTGCATCATGGTCAATTGCAAAAAAATTATATATGCTGCTACAGTATGTCTAAATACTAGGAAGAGACAAGCCAGTCAAACTTTCAAATCTCTCTTCTTACACAACTTCCACCCCTGTATTCGTACTCATGTTCCTCAAGAGATAAACAATCAATGCACGAGATGAAAAGGGAAGCCCACAGCATTTGGGACACCCTGCGTATCGTGCCACAAATGAAAAAACTGAGGTTGACCAGAAGGTCCAGAGCAAGTGCCAAGCCACTCAGAACCTAAGAGCCCTAAAAACACATGAAGAAAACCTGTTGGCCAAAATGTTAAAGTTTGTTTTTCTCAATCCAATGACAGTAAAAATTGGAGAAGATAATTCAGGTAGACAGGATGATCTTTGCAGGTGCATTGGACACATCCCTAGAGTGCTGTCCCATTGTTACATTTTTCACAACACCTCCTCAATGTGAGTAGCTGCTCACTGACTCAGTGTCATGTAAGTCAATAATTAGCTGGACTTTGTGAAGTACCAGTAATGTAAGACTTTTAACATATATCTCCTGGTTAGGATATCACACAAACTAGGATGGACTGTAGAAATGAGATCATTATGTCTGTATTTCCATTTCTTGACTAAGTCACCAGGATAAACAGTCTCTGTCAGAACAGCACAAGGGTACCTGGGTAACAGCCAGGAATCACCCTTCCACAGCAGCTCCTGTCTGAAGGGACTAAACAGTCCAGTCCAGTCTGGGCCAGACCAGACTTCAAACTGCAGTCAAAAGTTCATCTGATCCATAGGGCACCCCCCTCAGACTTCTCATGACTGGATCACTGACTGCTCATACTCTACCTCACTAACACTCCCAACCACTTTAAGCATGAACCTTGCAGGTGTTGCAATTTTCTTATTTTCCATTATGTCTTATTGATTGTGTTTGTCAGTAGATATGAGTGTACCTTAATAGTCAGTCCTTGACTGTTAACATTGTTCTCTTTTGATATGTTATTCATGATTGGTTAAATGTTACACATAACTGCCCTGATGTCGACAGCTGTGTATGAAGTGCCCAGATTTGCCAAACTGACATAACCTGTCAAATGAACTCGAGACCTGTGGAATGTTGAATGACTTTTGTGCTCTAAAGGAATACTGGCTTAAGCCGCATCCTGAGACCAAAGGGGGGTGTAGGGACAATGGAACTACATTTCCACACACTCCACAGGAAACACCAGTGATGTTTATAGCACCAGCCCAGCCTGACATCCTCAGTTACAGTCAGCCAATTCTGTATCCCCAGAAACATGCAATGGGCAATGAAAGTTAGGAACTAGGAAGAACCCATTGTTCCCTCTCTTACTCTCCCAGCTCCGACTCCTACATTTATCCTCACGTGCAGAATACACACAGGAAAACTCAGACACTCTCACACTACAACTACTCTCCACTCAACACAGAAAAATACAAATACTAAACTGTTTCAATGAGCTGAAAGTAAATTTACAACATTATAAAGTTGTATAAAGTGTAGTCCAGTGTAGTTTTTTGGTGGGATGTTATATAAAGAGAATATGATTACATATAGAGAAGGCTCAGGGTCAGGGTAAGAGGTCATCAGAGAGGGCAGGTAGGGGAACTCTCTGTCCCCAAGTAGGACACCATCAACCTGTCCTACATTCATATGGGGGTACAGTGTAATTTTTTGAAAAAATTTAAGCTGAGTCATGGACAGAGCCTGGCCACTTGGATTCAGCATTTGTAATGATGTGGGCTGCATCACATATTATCTTAACAGTGCAGAAGAGTATCAGTAAGAGTAACTTACTAATAGCCTTGCTAATGTGTTCAGCCTCTCTGATGTGAGAAAGAAAACTTCCATTGACATAAAACTCAAAGGCAATGCAGAACATTTGTTCTGAATGGAGGGTGATATTTCCGGCATATTTCCGGGGTAGGAAAGGAGGGGTAGAAAGGAAAAAAAGAGAAAAAAAGTATTGGAACGCAGCCAGGAAGTTAGCAGGACCAGAGAGGAAACACAACAGAATGCCCCTCCTCAAGACCTGGACGTGAAACAAGCAGGTCCCAGAACACAGCAAGCCCTGGCACCACCCACGGCTTCACAAGGCCCTACAACCCCCTCATACATAACACCCCTCCCCTAAAACAGTCATGCCCACCCCCTCCCCCAGACAGGCAGCACCCACCCTGCTCCCCAGAAAGACCACACCCATTCCTATCCCCATATCTAAACAAGCTACACACACCCCCTCACCCACCTCCAGGAAAAACAGACCAGTTCCTTCCCCAAGACACATCACTCACACTACACCCTCCAATCACACTACACCCTCCAATCACATTACACCCCCTAATCACACAACACCTTCCAATCACACTACACCCCCTAATCACACTACACCCCCCAATCACACTGCACCCCCTAATCACACTACACCCTCCAATCACTCTACACCATCCAATCACACTACACCCTCCAATCACACTACACCATCCAATCACACTACACCCCCTAATCACACTACACCCTCCAATCACACTACAGCCCCTAGTCACACTACACCCTCCAATCACACTACACCACCTAATTACATTTTTATTATATGCAGATGACCTGGTTCTGCTGTTGCCCACAGAACAAGGGCTACAGCAGAACCTGGCCATCTTAGAAAACGTCTGGCAGTCCTGGGCCCTGGCAGTAAACTTAAAAAAGACCAAAATAATGATATTATAGAAAAAGGCCAGGTCTAAAAAAAGCAGATACAGTTTCACCTTCTTCAACACAGTATCGGAACATACCAAAAATTACACATACCTTGGTCTGAAAATCAATGCATCGGGGAGCTTCAACTTAGCAGTGAATGCACGAAAAGACAAAAAGAGCTTTCTCTGCCATAAAAAGAAAATTTTACAATATTAAATTACCCATAAAAATCTGGTTGAAAATAATTCACAGCATTATTGTGCTGTATAGTGCTGTGAGGTATGTGGTCCACTTAGCCATCCAGACTACTTACAATGGGACAAAAACCCAGTGGAAATCCTGCATGCTGAATTTTACAAAAATATACTCCAAGTCCACTGAAACACACCAAACAATGCTTGCAGGGCAGATTTAAGCCATTACCCTTTGATTATTAACATTCAGAAAAGAGCATTAAAATTCTGGATTCATCTAAAAACAAGCAAACCAAATTCCCTCCAATATAAGGCCTTCCTATCCCAAGAGCTAAGCCCCAACAGAAGTCCTCTCAGTCAGCTGGCCATTAAACTAACAAACCAATTAACAACTAACAATACTAACTCTGACATGTTTCAGACCAGCACTGCTTCAATTAAAATCAAATAAATAGATGAAATAAAAGTTTCTTATTTGGAACATTGGAAGAAAATGACAAAACTGTAAAATAAATTTAACTGCTACACTATGTTAAACAGAAATTACAAACTGGTAGAATATCTCTCCACTGTCAGAGATATAAAGCAGAGACAGATCCACACCAAATACAGAATAAGTGATCACAGCCTGGCCATTGAAACAGACAGACACAAGCAAACCTGGCGCCCCAAAGAGGAGAGGATATGTGATCACTGTGAGACAGGTGAGGCTGAGACAGAGTTACACTTCCTCTACTGCACAAATTACTCAAAAATTCACAAAGACTTCTTTGAAAAATGTAAAAGAATATATCCAAATTTTGAAACACTCCCTGGGGAGTGACAATTACCAATCGTACTGGGTGAAGGACACACAGCCTCCCTGGCTGCTCTATATGTAGCAACCTGTCACCAGTGCAGGAATATAATAAGTGTATAAATGCTAATAAATAGTCAGCCATTATATGCATTCATGTTTCTTCCTTTTTTCCCCATTATCATTTGTGTTAATTCTTCTGTTATTGTGTTAACTGTACCATTTGCTTTGGCAATTCAGCCCATGTCACGCCAGTAAAGCACCTCGAAATGATGTGCAGCCTAATGTTTGAAATATGAGCCTGGATAATGTTGTTCAAATTCATTATTGCTCAGAAAATGAAAAAATACACAAAGATACTCATTAGGGAACGATAGAATAGCTATCTAATCAGGGTCTACTCTCCCTCTCCCCATGTAAAGCTCTGCAAATTATTAGAGCTTCAGTGCTGATGCGATCACCAAGAAAAGGGCACGCCAAGTCCGACAAACTATCTCCTACCTACATGCTGCAGGCTCTGCAGGTGTTCTAACGAGTAACTCCAGGATAGTTTAACTAAACCTGTTCGCTCGCTCACTCACACGCACGCACACACACACACACACACAAACACACACAGGTGCTCCAGAAGGGGAAGGAGCCAGAGGGAGAGAGAGACAGGTGATAGCCCCCTGTGGTTGGGCATGTTTAAAAAAAGACTCTACATTTGGGGGAATCTTAAGGCTTACCAACAACAAAGAGGGTCGTACCACGCCCAATTCTGCTTTTAACTGGTAACCCCAAATGTACATCCATTTTGGCTGTCATAAGTGTTTCATTTTAGTTTCTGAGTAAAGCTCTGTTCCTTGCCATGCTTGAAAAGCCTGTTGCCTCTTTGGTCACTGATTCAGGGGTATTTTCAAGGGGGTGGAGTCCATTTGTCCCTCTCATTCTGTGTCTGGCTGCATGGCTAGGGACCATAAAAGAAGGGAGCAGGGTAAATAACCATAAAATGCATGTTGCTACTGAGGGTTTTATCCTGCTTTACTTTGCTGTGACAGAAGAATAAGAAGAGAGGGATGTGATCAAAGGAAGGAAATGTGGACAAAGGAAGAAAGGCTGGGGAGAGAGGAGTAAAATGAGAGGAGTTCTTTAATGTTTCTCTGAATGGAGCCACAATTACTCACTCTATTTACTAAAGGTCACAAAGTACACAGCACTACTCACCCCAGTGTCTGTAGTTTACAGTTTGGACTCTTCAGTCCAGCACAGAGCAGCTTCACTCCTGAGTCTCCCAGGTTATTGTAGCTGAGGTCCAGCTCTCTCAGGGGTGAATTTGATGACTGGAGAGCTGAGGCCACAACTTCACAGGACTGCCCTGTAAGACCACAGCTGCCGAGTCTGAAAGAAAGAGGTGATGTGTTAATATTTAACACTTAATATTTTAAATGTAGTATTGATAGTGCTCACTGATAAAGAGTGAGAATGAGGATTGTAAGATCTACAATGCTCTGATGAAGATGTCTGTGCTACACTCTCCAACTGCAGCACTTTACACCTGAGAATAAGATGTCCTGCTCAAGTCTGACAGTTCTACAGCTGTGGTTCTGACCCAAATATTCCCTTCTCCTCTATTCACTTCTGTCAGAATTCGGGGTGATTGGCCCAGCTACCTTTTCCACTGTCTTTTTCAGGCTAACTCTGGGCTTTAAGCCTCACTCATGGCCCTACTCATGCCCTGGAGCCAAGTGTGGACAGCAGGGCTAAGGATGGAGTTATCAGATCCTTTTATACTGTATTTCATTATTAAAGCAAATTCCAGCCTTTAGAATGAATAGTGAGTTCGCTTGACAAGTTGTGAGAAGTTTGTATTTCCTTCCAATGAGAGTAAAAAAGCAGAAATTCTCACACAGCTAAAGGTTCACAGGAGTAGTCACAGGAAGGCAAGGGGGTTTTTTAGTTCACATCTGATCAGCAGTGCAGCGTGTCTGTTCTGATGGTGATCGTTTTTCAAAGATCTGTGACCAAACTTTTTGATAGTTTTTGGTTTTATGAATTTTACCAAAAAACCCCAACGCAGGAACACCAATGTCAAAACAGTGCACATCACTGAGCCATCAGCAGGAAACTAAAATCATTTTTTGATGTTGTTTAACTAAACACAATTAAGGTGCTCAGATAAGAAACAAAATATTTACTCACTAATACTTAACTGCCATTCTCTGAAAAAATTAAAGACAAAATAAAAAAAGCAATCAATATTCTAGGCTACTACAGTCTGTTTTCCCTGTTTTCAGGCTTCAGTCAGTATCAGAGCTTGTTTACAATCAGGTCTGCATTTCAGAACATTCACAGTTGCTTCTGCTCAACCTACTGGCCTGAAATTCAGAACTGAATGATTGTGGTTAAAATTAAATTACATTTTTAAAAAATAATCCCAATTATTTTGCTAAATTTCGTCATTACAATTATTAACCACAATTATCAGTCTGATTAAGGAAACAAAATTATTTCATTGCACTTTATGCATCTTATAACATTTTCATCTTTTTTCTTTGGTTCTTGTAAATCAGTGCATTATTCATTTCTCAAAGATGCAACAGCTAGAAAAGCTCATTTTAAATTTTACTGTGGTCCTTATTTTTGGTATTTAGTTGTACAAACAAGAATGATGGTGTGAAATCGAAGTATTTCCAAATTCTGTGTTGACGCTGCTGTCTTAAACGGGCCCTGACGTCTCCTGCTCCTGTACTGGCATCACAGTCCAGCATTTACTAGGTTCTGGGTCAATGTGCTCAGCATCCAAATTTGTCACAGTCTCCCTATCCTCAAACTCTCATAATATGGAAAGTGCTAAATAATTCTTTGGAATTGAGTGATTTTTCCCAGTACCAGGAAAGCCTTTGATACTTCAGTATGGTCTGTATAAATACCCACATTTTGAAGTATGATTAAGCTCTCATGTCATATATCTAGCATAAATTCATTCTGTGGCATTGTACCACTGAATTACCCCATTCACAAATATAAAACTCTATGCCGTGTGCCAGAAAATTCTATGTAACACTATATCATTCGAAATATAATTTTACACAAGGTCTGAATCATCAAACTTTCGTGATTAGAGTTAGAAGCAAGTAAATATTTTGGCTGTGCATCATTTTTCCATCTTTTGTTGTGTTTACTTGTCTTTTCTGTAATTGAAATTAATGAACCTCTACAACAATAATACTCAGTTTTACAAGAAAATCAACACAGCCGTAGCATTAACCGGTTGCATAAATCCAGAAATGAAATAACATACAAAGCTGGATCCATTGGGGCCCTTATTCAGACCAGTTTTGCTGTGTTTAAATGCTTTTGCTCCTCTCTGAGCTCTGCTGTAGTTACTGAAATGTGCTAGCTACCACTAGAGCAGCGGTCTGCTCAGCTCTGCTGTAGTTACTAAATAAGTCCACTAGAGAGCGCTGTCATCCCTCCACAGAGAACCGGCTGCGACACATTCACGCCGAAAACTATTGAGTGGATATAATAATGAAGCGCTGCGTTGCAGAGGTACCGCTAGCTTATGGCTATGCGCTTTGTGTTGCTCCACTTCACAAGCCACTAATCCAAATTAAAGTTGCATCTGTCAAAGTCACCAACCTACTGGCGTAAAACAGAACAGAATATTCAACATATACAGTATCTTGTGGGTAGCCGAGCTAGTACCTTGCCAATAGAATAAGTTTGCTTGGTAGCTGGTACATAGCCTCCCTCTCAATCTCTGGCAGAAAAGCTTCCCTGCTGAGTCTCTGATTGTGGCAGGAGAAGCAAGCTCCACTGCTTGTTTGAGCCTAATTGCCAATCAGCTTGGCTGTTGACGATGTCAGCTTTTAGTAAAAACCTTGCTTTGAGTTCACATAGTTTTTGTACAGGTCTTTTATAGTCGCCATAATTTAGCCTCCTGCCACAAAGCCTTAACTTGACTTAAGCTGTGACTTGATTGTCTCTTATCTAGTTGTGTCAAGTTCCATAACATGCATTTATGTAACTAGGATAAATGTAACTGCGAGTAAAATATTTTGCTGTGTCCCACATGGAGTGATGAGGGGTTACCACAGAGCTAGAATTGTGAATCTATAGGGACTCAAAATGGCGCCGCTATGTCTGACTCTGGTACCTTTACAAAGTGAAGTCAAAGTAGAATAATAATAGGTCATATGAGACTGCAGTAAAGTAGGTTTGGGAATCATATTTAAATTCCACATTCAGTCAAATCGATGTTTCATACTGCAGCCAAGTATTTAGCCTACCAGTTGTGTTATAAAACATCCATTTGACAAGAGGCTTCCACCAAGTTGTCAAGTTCGTGCACTCCACTACTACTGGAGTGATCGCCTACAATGTCTGAGTGGCGCCTGCTGGATTGAGAGCTCCAACAAACTTTTCCTCGTCAAAAGAAAGAAGCCAATCTGAAATGATGATGAAAAATAGCTTACAACTGATGTGGATTCTAAAATATGTGTGGTAAAACAGGATACATATTCCTAGCTTGATACTGTCACGGCCTCCCTGGGCAGATACTGCATGCCTGACCTTACTCTGGTTGTCTTTAAATTCGTCAATGCCAGCTATAAGGTTGCTGAGTTTAGTGGCGTGCGGCTGATACACTCCACTTGTTTAAATACAATAAGAAAGAAAAGAGGACTGATGTTGCCTCCGCCGCTTGTACCCAACGCCGGAGCTTCTCATTCCGCGGCCAGCTCGCTCTTGTTGCCGGGGACGGACAGCCCGGTCTTGGAATTGTGAAAGCAACAGTTCGCTGCCTCCAGCAATCGGTTTGTTCAGCGTTTTCTAAAAGATCCCAACAGCCTGGGAACAATAATCGCACAAATTAGTTGGTTAAGGGTGAACAAGGAGTTTTGGGAGATCCGCTTCCAAGATTTACACGACACCGCCGAACTGCGTGCACAAACCTCACTGGAAAGAGCGTCGATCCAACTCACTCTCTCAATGTTCTCATTGTCAACCCTCGTAAAAAATTGTATCCAAACAAGCCAAAGTACTTTTAAGGGACTCAGTAAATCTAAGATTATTATATAATTATATCGTATCATAACAGGCTCATTTGGGACTAATAAGATCTCCTGGCATTCTTAAAGGGACAACATTAGATCTCAGTAAGAAATGGCCTGTTTGTAACAATTGGCTGGATCATCTGAAAACGTACTTGGACGAATTATAGGAGAATCTCACCAACAGTCAAGGGATGGTTGATGAAATATTGCAAGAATTCAATGCTCAACTGGGCTTCTTTTTTTAAACATAAATTTAAGTTATTTTTTCTCATCTCAACCCTGCAGGTCATTATGACCTAGCAGTTGTCACTACAGATGGGCAGTTTTTGAATTATTATTTATTTGCTTGGGACTATTTATGGTTACAGCCAAAATAAGAGAAATAATTATTTCCTAGATCAGGGGTCGGCAACCCACGGCTCGCGAGCTGCATGCGGCTCTTTGGCCCCCCTGCTGTGGCTCCCACCAGCTTGGGGGGGGAAAAAAAGAAGTACAAAAGAATTTTTAAAAATTAAGTCAGCTACTTTAATTAGTATTTACTCTATGACCTGAAAGATTAAATTGAGTATTAATAAAACAAAAATTTTATTTAGCAAATACTAATACTTTGCCCACTAAAATATGCGTCACACCCTGCGTCCACCGCCAAAACCTCTCATCCTCCCGCACACTCTTCCTGCAGGCGTCTGAGCAGCAAAAGCTCACAAGACCATAAATTGTGAATATTTGCAGTGAGCAATCACAGCAATGCAAACCGCATTTGGGGAAAGATTCGGTGAATTCAAAGAGGAAAAAAGACACACTAACCTTCCCCGTGATGCCGCTGGACATCGACCCATCACAGCTGAACATGTCATCGTTCACAGCAGTAAACCATGCCGATCTTGAAACTGAACTTGCCGACATAGCTGATAAAGACTTATGGATGGCCAAATTCAAAAGAATGACCAATGACCTGGAGGATGTAGCCCGACAGTGGGCTATTCTCGCTCAGGAGTACAAATGAAGTGAGATTGAGAGCTTCCCAAAGCCGACAAACTTTTATTTGACACGTGGAATGCCATTCCTGACACGTATGTGAACATGAAAAAGTATGCTTTTGGAGTCCTGTCCATCTTTGGATCCACATACTTATGTGAGCAGGTTTTCTCTAACATGAACTACATAAAGTCCAAACACCGCTCTCGCCTCACTGATGACAGCCTGCAGTCCTGCATGAAGATTAAAGTCACTTCTTACAGCCCTGATAAGGAGAAGCTCTGTAGTAACTTTCAGAAACAGAAATCACACCAAAAAGGTGAGAACAGTGTCATTTTATATGTTATCATTTTTCTATATATTTAGTCTATTTTCGACACTGAGCTAGTTTTATTTTATGCCCATGCAGGCTGAACCGTTGAACCCGCGACGTGATGAAAAACAGAAGGGAAGACGGTGTACCTACAACGGCACACTGAAATGTACTTAAGTCATAATTATGTACAAGTTGTTTTCATGTTTATTCTTTTTATTTTAAAATTATCTGGCTACTGCTGTATGTTTTATTTATTTCAAAGTGGGCTATTTTTATTTGATTAATTTTCCACAAGGAGAGGACTCAAGTAGCCCTGCAAAATTGTGTTTTATCTTAACGTAGGCCTGCACACACCAGTGTTTTTTTCTTATCATCAAAGTGTCCGTAAGCAGAGTTCTTCTGTATAGCCTTCTTCTGTAAACATCTTATTTTGCAAATATTTTTGTCGTAAAACTATATAAAACTCCACATGCTGCGCTATCTTTATTTTAAGAGCCAGGCTCTGCTGATTCTTTTTGAGCGCTTATTTACTTTACTTAAGCAAGTCCCCCGCTCCCCACGATGTGGTATAATACAGGTATATATGCGTTGTGTACACAAGTATCATTATTATTCATGTTTTAAGTATATTGTGACCACCCCCCCCCCCCCCCCCAGCGGCTGTTTTTCTCCCGTTGTTTGGTAGGATGGGCTAAAATGGGTCTTTTGATGATGAAGGTTGCCGACCCCTGTCCTAGATGCTATTCTGAATTCTGAGAAATCAGTCCTTATCTGAACATTTCATTTAGTGGAGATGTTAAACCAGCCCTAAATTAACATGGATGTATGACCTCACAGTCCCCAACAAAACTGTAATCTCACATCCTTAACCAATATGATGTCTATGTTTGACCCAACCAGCATTTTAAGATTCAGGAACCCAGATCAAATGGTTGCTTTGAGTAATAAAAATGGCCAATCTAAATCTAGGATCAGCCGATGGTTTATATCACAGTCGTTATGCCCTAACATTGCACAAGTAATGTTAAGGCATAATGAATGTTCTGTTGGGCCAGAACACAATTGCATTAGCTTTTAGTACTAATGACATTCATCCAAAAAGAAGACGCTCTTACTGGAAACATAATACCTCTTTGTTTGGACTTGAGCCTAACAAAGAACCTCTAGCAATTAAATCAGGTTCTGAAAAAAGGGAGGACAATGAATTGATCACAAACAATATTGTGTTTTTAAGTACATACAGTGAATATAAACCAGAAGAAAATTGAACTAAATTAGCTCATCTGAAAAGCAAGGTGAGTCAACAGGACATCTATAAAGCCAGAGGAGTTTCGTAACGACACGCTATAAATGGGTGGAAAAAGGTGAACATATTGTAATTACTTTTTAAAATTGGAACAACAACATAACATCTGAACTAAATTTAAATGCTATCTTGATTTCAGGAAAATGAATGTTCAGACAACATGGATACGTTTGGAGGGAGATTATTATGATGTAGCAAGATGTATATTGGTACAGACATTGATCTTGAGCTTGGAGTCCAGGGGGGCAGTGTCATGCCTCACTATTTTTTAGGATGAAGTAAACCCCCACTTTGACTGTCAAAAGAGGGTGAAAAAACAGAAGAAAGGGAAGTAGACTTGAAGGAGGGGGAGGGATGCCAGAAACAGAGATCGTGATGGGAGAGAAGGTACGTGACAAATTTATACCTGCATAGACAACCGGATTGGACGGATACTGGTGTTTGAGTGAAGGGTTGTCCAAAGTTTGCCTCTACCGAAATTTGTTATGAACAAACTCCAATAAAAAACCCCATGGAAATCTCAAAGCTTGGCAAGTAATTTTACTAAACACTATCTGGTCAATCAGGCCGTAGTCTTTACACCTCCCAAATGGAACTGCATCAGCACACAGAAGTCACCAACTAGGATCCCCCGCAGTCAATACGTGCAAAACAGCATGAATTATTCACACGGTTGGAGAAAAACCAAAATTGTAAATTGAATTGTAAAATGACATGAAGCTAAATTTTGGCACCTGGCATCATCTTGGCTGCCTACATTCCAGAAGACAGTGCCATATAACTGCTTATAACGCATGGATAGCAAATCAGATTTATATCTGTCTCATGGTGACTCAGTCATGTGGCCAAGTGTAAATGGAATGTGTTCACACAGTCAAATATATTCAATCAGTCCAACACACATGGTGACCAAGTGTAAAAGTACTCCCTAAGTCTACTGAGTTCATGTTCAGTCCCTGAAATGTTAAAGGTATGTTCAGAAAATGAAAACTGGGAGAAGCCATGGGCCAAATTGGATAAGCTGTGTGATATTTTCTCCTATGAGTTAAACCTATGCATAGAACAATAAGAGAGTACCCAAACTCTACAAGGAGTCAATCATTGTTACCCAAATAACTCAGTGGCACTGAGGCCAGTGGCACTGACCTCATTGGTCATGAAATCATTTGAGAGATTGGTCAAGTAAAAGCTACATAGCAAAGCAGAGGGTTTACTAGACCCAATGCAATTTGCCTATGAAGCTAATAGAGGTGTTGAGGACAGATCTGATTTTCGCACAATTCACACCTATTGTCACTTTTTACACAATACATTAACCTGCTGTCAAATTTTATGTTAATATTGTAAAATGAATTATGGAAAATGATCATCAAGTAAAATATATCAAGTAATATTGTTATTATTACAATTATTTCATATTGTTTCTGGCTGAATTTAAGAGGCCAATTGGTTATAAAAGTCAGAGTAATATTTTAACCCTCAATCTGTGACGTTTGACCACTATGATCAAGACCTTCACAGAACTTTATTCTAAATTTATATCTACTGCTGGGCAAATATCATGCACATATCATGGGCTCTGACCACACAGCTGTTCTGTTTCATATTGAGTCCCGATGGCTGTCACGTGGGAAGGTGCTGTCCAGGGTCTTTGAGCTGCGAGATGAAATCTGCATCTTTTTGAAGGTACAGGGCAGTGATCTTGCCCACAATTTTTACTGTAACAAGTTCCTCATGAAACTTGCATACCTCAGTGACATGTTTCTGAGACTCAATGAAGTGAATTTGCAGTTGCATGGCACAAATACACACCTCCCACATGTGGCAGATAAAGTCACATCATTCATCAGAAAACTTGAGATGTGGCTGCACCAAGTGAAAGATGGAAATGTGGACTCATCTGAGAACCTGAAATCATTCATTGAAGACAACAAGCTGCAGAACACAGTGATTCCATGCATGGAAGCACACATCTCTGCCCTTCAGAACCATTTCCAGAGATATTTCCTGATGCAGGATCCCAAAGAATATGACTGGATCCGTGACCCCTTCAGTGCAACACCACCTGCCGACTTAAGCATATCAGAGGAGGAACAGTTCATTGATGTCACCTCTGATTCAACAATGAGGCTGTAGTTTCAGTCAAAGACACTGGCTGCATTTTGGATTGGAGTGGAGAAAGATTACCCACTGCTGGGTAAGAGAGCCGTGGCCATACTTCTTCCTTTTTCCACATCCTACCTATGTGAGATTTGTGGTTTTTCTTCTGTGGCCTCAATCAAAACAAAATACAGATCAAAGCTGGACATTGAAAATGAACTCAGAGTAGCAATCTCAAAACTGCAACCCAGATTTCAGAAGATCTGCAGCATGAAGCAGGCCCACACCAGTCATTAAAAAGATGTGAGGATTAAAGGTGCCATTTTTGCACAACAAACCTTTAGGTTTTTGTTTTTTTCCTCTCAGGGAGTTGTTTGTGTTTTAAAACCCATTTTTGCAGAGAGGCAATTTTTGAAAAATGGACAGCAATGTTGAATATTAAAAAAAAACATGTTACACTGAACATAATTACACAGTTAAGGTGCTTGAAAACAGGTACACTTAAAGTGATTACACTGTAAAGGCGGTTTGTTATTTTATTATTTCTTTCTCATTCTAAAAGAACTTGTAGTTTATGGCAGTTTACTTTTATTTTTTCAAAAAAGGTTGAGGTTTGTATGAATTGCAATGTGTGAAATAAACTGCAATGGAGTCTGAAAACAAAATATGTGTATGTATGTCCAGTTTTTTTTTTTTTTGGGGGGGGTCGGGGTGCAAAAATTTTATGTATGTTATATTTTACATTTGTACCAAAGGGGGGCCCAGCAGAGAAAGTTTGGGAACCACTGGCATAACGGAATATACCACCATTATCTCTACTGTGAGTCAGTTTTAGTGTCCTTTTAGCCAGAATAGCAAATACCCTTTGCATACTCCTCATGGTGAAAGGTGTAATAATCTTGTAATGTTGGCTTTGCAAGCTGAGTTTGGATTTGAGTCTCCTGCAGATATCAACACTGTTCATCTCATGAGGACCTGGGGAGGATGATGGCATCGCTGCCAAGTCCAACTCCATAACCATCGCCGAAAGAGCTGCAAGGAGCACCGGGCATCCAGCAGACAGCAGAGGATCTGTCATGCGAATTTTGATCCGTTTAGGAAATTTGATCCGTCCCGACACAGCAATGGGTTCTGAACAGCTGACATAGTGTCCATTGTTATAACAACGCAGGGATGATCTAACGTTTAGAACATTAGGAAATTAAATTGCTCTCAGTTTTGCAAGACCTTACCTCAGAGGAATTTACGCTAACTCACGAAGAGAGCAGAGTAAAAGAATTTTAGTGCAGTTTTGAGATTTTTACGATTAATGAGGATGTATTAAAGATGATGGTAACTACACTGAAGCTGACATCTAATACAACTGTCTGACAAGTTACGAAGTTGTGCCTGACAGTGTTGCCTGGCCTGCATTATCGCTAGCAAGTTTAATTTTTCAAAGGTCAAACCTACAGCACATACAGATAGACCTACCTTAAATACATACGTAAAGATAACCAGTAGCTGATAACGATGGAAAACAGTATCCGCCTTTCAAAGTCAAGATAAAAAAGTTAAAAAACCCATTGGAAATGCAGACAGAAATCATGTTTGTTTCAAAGAAACGTAAAGCTATTAAAAATGCTAACTAGCGAACACCACTGGATCACGTTGTACTTTCAGTGGACAGAATGATTCTTTTCAATGTAATATTGGGCTATTTAGCTTTCGTAATAAAGATGACCACAGGAAATTTGGTCAGATTGCTGCATTTAATGTTTATGTTTGTGTAAGTAAATATGCACCCTGGCCAGATCTCAGGGATGACGAGTAATTTGACTCATGAATCTGTACGCCCATCAGGTTGAATCTTAAGGTTCACCACCATTGTTTGCTTGTCACTATAATTTCACCAAAGACTTTAATCACTAATACTTACAAAGCATTCCCCTTTGTAAAATATGTATTTGCCTTTTTGTTTTTTATTTTTCAATGGAGACGCTATATCAGCTGTTCACAACCCATTGTTGAGTCAGGCCGGATCAAATTTCCCAGGCGGATCAAATTTCGCATGACAGAGCCAGTGGACTGAACAATAAGGATGGCACAACACCCCACTCATCCTCCACAGACAGAGACCAAAATGCCAAGCATGACCTGTTTGGAGGTGAAGGTTCCAGGCCTCACTTTGAGGTTTGCTTTAAAATGTTAATGCCCTGGAGAGGTTCTGGAACCTCCATAGAAAGGGGAAGGATAAGAGTCCCTCAGTAATTTCACCACTGAGCCCCTGTCTGAGATGGAGAACAAACTGGTCACTGTGCAGCACTATAAGGAAACCGTATAGGACCTCAGTGCTGTAACATGGTTTGTTTAGTTCAAATCTGACACCAGGGGGGTCCTAGAAGAGGGCAGAGTTTGTACAGGGGCCAGGAAATGGCTGGGCCAGGTCAAACCCCACCCCTCTGCAGTAGGCAGAGTGAGCCACATCCCCAGCACCAGCACACTGGGGAACAGCAGGGATGGGGTGTGCTATCACAGCATGCCCAAGCTGTGCAGGAAATGCAGTGAGCTCACAACCCCCTGTCACCGCCCCCCCCCCCCCCAACCCCTACCTCTATACCTATGCACTTTATTTTCACACAATTATAAACTGTTTATGCAAATATCAGTGTCAACCATCTGCATTGCGAATGATTCACCAGTACTCACTTAGCCTTCCTGCAGTTCCTCACTACTGGTACCAGTCTCTGCTGACCTGCTGCTGATGTGTTGTACGTCTTCAAGTAAAACTCATCCAGGACCTCGTCTGACATCAATAACACAAAGGCTAGAGCTGAGCATTGGTGTGGTTCCAGCTCTTTATCAGAAAGTCTTCCTGATAACAGGGAAGTCTGGATTTCCTCCACGAGAGAATTGTCATTCAGTTCATTCAGACAGTGGAACAGACTGATGGTCCTCTCTGCTGAAGACTCTTCTCTGATCTTCTGCTTAATGTACTGGACTGTTTCTTTAATGCTATCTGATCTACTTCCTGTTAGTGTGAATAGTTTTCTGATGGAGTGGATGAGTGATTTACTTCCTGTCTGTGTCAGTAGTTCTCCTAAGAGAGACTGAGTGGTGTCAAGTGAGAGGCCCAGAAGGAATCGGAGGAAAAGGTCCAGGTGTCCATTCTTACTCTGTAAGGCCTGATCCACTGCACTCCTGTGTAACTCAGACAGCTCCATTCTTCCAGCTTCACCTTTTGATTTTTTTGGTCTGAGTGCATTTCGGTTCTCATTTACATATGAGTGAAACACAAACAAGGCAGCCAGAAACTCCTGAATGCTCAGATGCACAAAGCAGTAGACCTTCTCCCGACGCAACCTAGACTCCTCTTTAAAGATTTCTGTGCACACCCCAGAGTACACTGAAGCTTCACTGACATCAATGCCACTCTCTCTCAGGTCCTTTTTATAGAATATCAGATTGCCCTTTTCCAGCTGTAGAAAAGCCAGCTTCCCCAGTTTCAGGATCATCTCTGTATCTGATGCTGAGCTCTTTGGTTTTCTCTCACTGGTGCCCTTATACTTCTGATTCTTCACATTGGTTTGAATGAGCAGGAAGTGGGTGTACATTTCAGTCAGAGTTCTGGGCAGTTCTCCAGTGTCTGCTTTAGCCATCATTGTCTCCAGAACTGTAGCAGAAATCCAGCAGAAGACTGGAATGTGACACATGATGTAGAGACTCCTGGATGACTTTATCTGTGAGATAATTTTGCTGGCCTGGCTCTGATCTCTGATTCTCTTCCTGAAGTACTTCTCCTTCTGTAGGTCATTGAACCCTCGTATTTCTGTCACCTGGTGGACACATGTAGGAGGGATCTTACTGACTGCTGCTGGTCGGGAGGTGATCCAGAGGAGAGCAGAGGGAAGCAGATTCCCCTCAATGAGGTTGGTCAGCAGCACGTCCACTGATGTTGATTCTGTCACATCACGCCAGATCTCATTGTTCTTGAAATCTAGAGGAAGTCGACACTCATCCAGACCATCAAAGATGAACACAACTTTGACTTTATCATGTTCAACAATTTCAATCTCTTTCAGCTGTGGAAAGTAGTGCTGGAGGAGTTGCATCAGACTGAATTCTCTCTCCTTCTTTAAGTTCAGATCTCGGAAAGGAAGAGTGAAGATGAAATGAATGTCCTGATTAGCTTTTTCTTCTGCCCAGTCAAGAATGAACTTCTGCACAGAGACAGTTTTCCCAATGCCAGCGATGCCCTTTGTAAGCACATTTCTGATGGGTTTATTTTGTCCAGGTAAAGGTTTAAAGATGTCATTGCAGAGGATTGCAGTCTCCTGTGTGGTTTGTCTCTTGGATGCTGCCTCAATCTGTCTGACCTCATGTTCATCATTGACCCCCCGACCTCCCCCCTCTGTTATGTAGAGCTCTGTATAGATCTCATTGAGGAAGGTACAGTCACCCTCCTGTGCCAAACCTTCAAATATGCATTCACATGTTTTCTTCAGATCAGATTTCAGTGTCTTCTGGGCTTGTGTTATGCGTTTACCTGAAAAGAGGAAATATACAAAATAGTTTTAAAATAATAATTTGTTTAAATGTTGTCTTTATGAAAATGTTGACAGAAAAACAACAGCCAGCAAGAAGTACATACACAGTCAACTCTCCATCGTGTTACACACCATTCTCACAGTGTGTTACATAACACAACTTTTATGGTGTATCATTTTAAAATAGCTTTCTCAGAGGAGGGTCAATATGGTATATTCATCAAATTCTGGTGGGTAATTTCTCATTTTAAAGGGGCATTTCATTTTTGTAAGGCCTTAAGCTCTATAGTTTTCTCTGGTGTACCTGAACAAGGTGGAGTCATTTCCCCTCCACCCTGTGCTCTGAGCAAACCCAATCTTGTGTTGGAATATTTAGGCATTTTCCTAACTTCCAATTCACTTCATTTAATTTCATGAAAGAACTTGAAAACATATTTCTCAAAAAAATTACAAAATCCATCAACACTAAACTTTATAATGTATGTATTTCTGCCAAATGGGTGTCGTAGATAAAAAAACTGTTCTGGTTATGTCCAGTAATGAATAAGTGAACTGTTTTATGCTTAATTTTACTCTACTTCATGTGCAGCCCTGTCATTTCTACTTGTAAAAAATCCCACTCATGTTCTGGTGGCTTCTACATTATGTTATCTTCAGACCACAGCCGCTTCCCTGTTAGCTGGCTAAGGTTAGGGTTAGTGTTAGCTGGCTGGTGGTTGAACTTTAGCTACCTGAATCCCTCACATTATGTTTTTACCAGGGCTTTTTTTTTTTTTTTTTTTTGGCTGGATTCAGCCAGATCCAAATCTGGCATTTCCCAGATTGAGACCAGCACCTTTTTCACCTAAAATGTAGACCTGTGTAAATAAAGTATATATTTAATGTAAATCATTTTTATATCACCTGTGGACATTTCCGTTGTGGGTAAAACAAGTGGAATCATAACAAGCTACTGTTGTTACATAGAGATGTCACTGTCAACAAATATAGCAAATGGGCACTGGACATTTTTCTCAAACGACAGAAAAGGGGAAAAGAATATTCATCCAATAGACACTGCACGATCTCCCCTTCTTTTGTTCAGTAGTATTTCCGGTAAGACAGAGTCATCAATCAATTTATAGTTCATTCAGTGAGCGTGCAGTTCCTTCAGTATTTGCTAGTTCTGCAATTTTGTGTAAACTGTCAACAAATAATAATTAAAAACCATCATGAGTACTTTTGTTTAGATCACAGTCTTGTTGCCTGTTGTTGTTTTGTTGTAGCAAACTCAACTACAATATTAAATAAAGCATTGCTTTTCACAATTATATTGTCTGGGAGTTTTATTTAAGATATGCCGTAGTTCCTTTATTGACTTGTATTCTCTCAGCAAATTCAGTAATGCGAAGAAGATATTTGTTTTATTTATGGTCAGAAAAATGAAAATATGAAACTTTGCCTTGTTTCATATTTAATTTACCTTCAGGTTATCCCTGGAACTATGTGTTCGTGTCACTCATATTACAGAGCCACACTTGTTTGAAAGCTTTACCCCAGATAAGTACCTCTGAAGAGGATGTGGCAATTAGCTTATGTTCCCTAGCAATATATTTACACCATGTTGGCATTTGGCTAAGCTGGTAGAGTATGAATGCTATGGGGTTGTAACAATAACAGTTTTCCATACTTTTATTTGGTGAATATATGCATTGATGCATTTTTCCCACTTGATGGCGCTGTGGGGTTGTGTGGCCACAAATTAATCCTGTCTGGGCCCTTCCATGATAATATCTGATAAAGTATATCGTTATGCCCGCAGCCAAGTGTAGTGTCTGTAATTATATTTTACACATCTACTGATACTTAAGACACACTGATACTTTAGACATACATAAACAGAATTCTTCAAGTTAGTATTGAATACAAAAAGTATATGTAAAAATCCAAAAAATAATGTAACTCCAAAGATAAACTAATGGTTTAAATTATGAGATTTGTACAAGAGTGTAAGCACAATGTAATTGTGATTGCCATTTCCTGATTTGGGGAAATATTTGTATTGCATATTATTTCTTAATATTGCTAGTGTAGGTTTGAACAAAGAGTCGTCTGTGTGAAAGTTTATATATTTAAAGTTTACAATCAGACAAACGAGTGACAAAGCCATGCGCAAACTCTACGTGAAACTGGAACTTCCATAGTGTCTGCTAAAAATAACAGGCTTTAACGTATGTTATCAAATGCTGTAATTATATTCTAAAAATCATGCAGTGCAATCCAAATGTAAACGATGAGTAGTTATATGTAGTTATTATTTTTTTTTTTATAACATTTAAATCAATTGCATTAATTTTTATCATTGTTTCATTCATCTGGTTATACTTATAAATAACCTGCCCAGACCGGAAACTCGTTGTACTTCTAGTGGGCAAAACAATTAAAATTTTAATATGCACTTTTGTGAAGTAGCAGTAACACCAACGAACGTGACTTGTGACGAATTGCAATGCTGGGTATCTCATGTAAGGTGAACACAGTACTGTACTCGCTTCTCATATTTAGCTGTTATCAGCCTCTCAGTCCCTTCAGTCAATCAATCCAATAAACAAACAGTCGTGCAGAAAGATTATATTCTTTCATTTCAGTCGAACCAGCAACGACCCATTTCGTGTATACATTCTGTTCTGCCGAGACCACCTGGGTAATTTTGCTTGGCGAATCAGAGCGTGACAGTGAGGAGCTTGGATGAGGTAAAACACGCATGGCAGCAACTCCTTACCGTCTTAAAAATTGGTCAAGACAGGAAGAGCACGGTTAGGTTCTCACGTGAAATAAACTGCCTATCTTGTAATTTGATTAATACATGGTAAACTACATGTTTATCGTACTGAACGCCTGCTGCTGGAGACCGGTGTTTTAACTGACCAACTTTCGTAACCCCGTTGATTTCTGTTTTGTATCATCTTCCTTGATTAAATTGAGTGTCACCTCAGCTTCTTACTTTACGTTAGCAAAATGTTTCATTCGAGTTTAGGTGAAGTAAATAAAATCACTGAGGTTTGATAAAGAACGACGGTTTACTTAACTTGCATACATTTTTACAGCGTGATTTATCGTTGAACGATAAACTTTGGTTGATATCATATTTTATACTGTACTGAGTATCTAAGGTGAATGATGAATTTTTTCTAGAGTTAGTTTTGCTTGACCTTATGATTACATTTGTATTGGCATATGGTAAGTCTTGAGATCTGTGAATTATTGTCTGTGGTTTGAAAGAGTTTAAAAAGCTCAACATGCAAAAAGCATTCACGATTTTATATTTATTTGAGACCTGCGGACTGAGGAACACGGACCGAGATGCAGGCATGCGTTTCAAATTCAACAACTCCATTGTTGGCCATGGTTGGTAGGAGCCTTACTTTTACGTACGCCTGTTATCCAGAAATAATTTAAATGATTTGAAGTCATCCTACTCCATGCAATACGGCAACACTGAAAAAAATGTAATTTCAAATTCTGACCGATAGGAGTACACGACTTAATACAGGGTTGTGATGCGTGTAGGATACACACACTGAAAATTCGCTTTAGTCTGAATCCACGTAGAGGGTATTGTAATGAGAAACGCCCCAGTTTCTATGAATCTCCACCCCAAACCAGAAAGTCTCCCAAGCACGCGTAAGGGTTAAAGGTCAGAATACCAACAGGCACTGAAAAGGCTCGCAGAAGGTCGAAAAAGCGCTTAAGTCACGCTGAGCGCGGGTCTTACCTTTCCTGGCAGTACTCTTTTGGTCCTGCACAGCCTCTGTGGTCGCTGCAAAGAAAAGAAAAAAAAAGTTCATTTATAAGCTAGTTGATGTCAGAAGGTGGAGCCATACAGTGCTCTTACCATGTTCATATCTATTTGTAACTGATATGTAATATGATAATATGATTGTAACTGGGATGTGAAG
The DNA here is from genome assembly GCA_019788955.1 of Albula glossodonta. NCBI lineage: Eukaryota > Metazoa > Chordata > Actinopteri > Albuliformes > Albulidae > Albula > Albula glossodonta. The sequence continues at coordinate 44,520 of JAFBMS010000778.1, forward strand.
TGATTGTGAATGTAAAGCACAAGCTTATTCCTTCTGGTAGACGTGAAGTAATTCTTAAGAGAATTTGTTCATTGTTTTAAAGTTTGCAAGTTTTTTATGTAGCCTCTACTCTGAATTTTTGCAAGTACTGTAAACGCACTTCCAAATGCATTTTAAGATTCACCAGGTCAGTAATCTTGGGAATTATTTTCCAACATCTCACTGCTGCAGTGAGCAATCAAAATATGTCTAATTAATTAAATATGTAAGCAATCTCTCAAATGGATTCAGTCTTATTTGATTAATCTTAAGCTTATGGTCGTTATACATGGTTCTTCTTCTGAGCCAAAAAAGTATGATATGGTGTTCCACAGGGAAGCATCTTGGGGCATTTATTCTTTCTATTGTATATTAACGATTTAGAATCAGCTTGTTCATGCAACATTTTTATGTGCAGATGACTCTGCTCTTTTAATTTCTCAGAAGGACAATAATAATCTGATAACAATACAAATAATCAAAAACACTTTTTGTTGTGAGCTGCAGAAAGTAAATAAATGGTTAACTGACAGTAATTAACAGTAGCTGACAGGGTTAGACCAAGTCCATCTCGTGTGGATCTAAACTTAGGTTCGAAAGACACCAGATTTTACTGTAAAATTTGGGGAGGAGGTTATTGCTGCTTAGACTAGCATAAACTATCTTGGCCATGAATAAGATGGATGCTTATCAGGCAAAAGTATGGTATTAAATGTTCTTGATAAATCTAAAATAAATCAGGGGACAAAATTCTTAGCCAGGAAAGTGACCTTTATAAATAGTTCTATCACGGGATCTCCTATTCATTGTTACTTTGATAATGCTGTAATGTCATGGTGTACTGGTTTTTCAGTGGAGTTCAAGAATAGGCTACAGAAAGCTGAAAATAAACTGATTAGATTTTGACACTGCATCCACAAACCCATATTGAATTGGCTCATTTTAGAGAACTTAACTGGGTTACAGTTGAACAAAGAGTCATCTATGTGAAAATGCTCATGGTGTTTAAAATCTTGAGGAACATTGCACCCAAATATTTAGTGAATTGTTTTACTCTTATTAGAAGTAATCATGGCTTCTCTACATGAGGCAGTTTTAAAGATTTTGTACATTATGCTTTAAAAACACAAATGGGTAAAAACACATTTCTATACTCTACCGCAGCACTATGGAAAAACCTTATAGAGAAATAAAACTATGTTTGAATGTGAGATCTTTTAAAGTATCGCTTAAAACATGGTAAGTACAAAATATTAAGCTTGCATGATCAGAAAGAACCCCTGTTAAGACGCACCCAACCATCTGTTTTTGTTTTTAGTGTTTTGTCTTCGGTTGTCTTTTTAAATTGTTGTGTGGTTTTTTTGACTTGTGTATTTCTTGTGAGGACCACAATGGAAATAGGCCTTATAGGCTTTACTGTGTTTAAATCCTCGTTGATTTTAAATGTACGTGATGGCTGCTCAAGAGCTGGATTATATGTATTTTTGATCATTAAAAAAATCGTCATCATCATCAGTGTAAATTATACAACAAGGCTGATCTTAACAGTAATATTTAAAAGAAAAAAAACTGCATGAGAATGGACACTAACACTTATGGTTGCAGGTGCAACGTCCTACGACCGATTTAAAATGTGCCATTACTGCAACAACACCCGCAAAGTTATTTTCTGATACAGGCCAGCACCGCAACAAGAAAAATACGGAAGGACAAAGCCACTTGCGCCTCTGACGTAATAAAGGAGCGTAGAAGCGTCATGTCTGGGAGTGTCCTCTGAAAACAAAGGGGAGTACCGTGCAAATTATGGAGCGCAATGCCCAAATTTGCAGTGTTTGTCCAAAGAGAAACCCTTGCGCTTAAGAGGTCTCAAAAGCAGGACTATTCGGCACTCGAAGGTAGAAAAATAAATTGTCAATTTAGGGTATCCTTGAACCATAAGAATGAAAGAGTCTTGTTTTTTTTATAAGGCAGAGGTCCGACTGGATGATGTCCTTGGAGCGGTAGTTTGAAGGGGGGATGTCATGGTTACGGTGCTGCTCCGCTGCATTTTCTAGGCTGTTGCTGAGTGGAGCCTCCCTCGCCTCCATCCGTATTTAATGTACCTGAGTGAAATATGTCATGCTAGCTACAGTGGTTACTGTAGGCTATATTCATTTTTGTGTCATGTGGTTTGACGTTACTCAACATAAAACAGGTTTTGGCAGTATTAAGCGATATATTGTATCACCAAGCATAAAGGAAAATGAAAACTATATGATGATCACAACATATATTTAATTATTGGACATGGTGATAAGCGCTCTGTAGCACATACGGAAATGTTGGTGATGTGAACTGAAAGTCTTGTTGGAGAAAATAATTGATAGACTATCTAGATGAATCTTTGGGGTTATTCAGAAGGAACCTTTGAGTTGTTTTTACGTTGTTTGTTTTGTTTTAGTTAAATATGTAAATGGTGGTCAATTTTGTGTGTCATGCTCTACTGATTCGGATTATGAACTCACAAAGGTACAAAAATTGCCTGTTCCTCAACAACATGAGCGACGCAGGGGTGTTAAACTCCTGTTTTTGTTGTTTCCTCTTAATCGGCAGTAACCTGAAAACCAGGGGCCATATTCACAAAACATTTTAAGACAAAAAGTTGCTCCCAACTTGCCAATTTAGGACAACCTCTCAAAAATAATGGGTGTGCCAGTTTTAATTTTAGGAGTCCTAAATTTTGGGTTTAAGGGTAATACACAAAGCCTTTTATCACTAAAACCAGCTCCTAAAACAGGGAGAAGTTAGGGGTAGTTAAGGGGGCTCCTAAGTAACTAAGGCTGTTTGGAGTACCTCATTGCTGTGGAAGCTCATTTCATCCCATGCATCCCTATTTGCTTTGGTGGTTATACCAACCCAAAATTTTACTCGTTTTACTCATTTTAATTGTTTCCTGTCATTGGCCAACTGGGTAAGAAGCAAAAGCTGTGGAAGCTCATTTCATTTCATGCATCCCTATTTGCTTTGGTGGTTGTACCAACCCAAAATTTTACTCATTTCGCTCATTTTATTTGTTTCCTGTCATTGGCCAACTGGGTAAGAAGCAAAAGCTGCTCTTGTGTCCAGCTGGGTTTGTGTTTGCGCTACATTATTATTATTATTATTATTATTATTATTATTATTACATTTTAAATCAGTGACAGCCAACATAAGACTCTATTTGAATATGAAAACATTACACTGTGTCTCCAGCCATTTCTTTGAGGAACTCACCAGCACAGACCCATCTCCTATCAACCAATCACTGTGGGCATAGTACACAAGCTCATGATGTCATCCATAGTAATGAGGTCAATCAAGTTCCTCCTCTTAGTGTAAGATTTCGCCCCATTCTTTAGTATGGGGCTAAATTTTGTCTTAAGTTTGTTTCAGCAGCTTTGTGAATCCTTTTTTAGAGGAGACTCTTATCTAGGAACTTTCGTTGCCATTTAGGAGATCTCTTATGGGTAAGATAAAATGCTTTGTGAATATGGCCCCTGGACTCAGCCAATCAGTGATTTAAGTTAATGAATTACCAAACAAACCAAAAACACTCCAGAACCTGAGTTTGACACCAGTGGTTTAAACAGTGTAGACCTGTCGTAATGGTGATGGAACATATACACACTAGTGGATGTGCATGATGACACAGAGAGACCACACAGGGTCAGTGCCCCAGTTCAAGTGAACCGAGCAGATACAACAGAGACACCATGGCTCTGAGTGAAACATGATTCTCTGGAGAGGACACCCAGGATACACCTTCTTCTGGAAGGGGTTCCTGAAGACACCTGCCTGCTGAATGGAGCAGGCTTTGCTGTGAAAGTAAACTACTTCAGCACATCCCTGAGTCCCTCATAGGAATCAGTAAGCAGCTGATGACATGCTCCATCCCCCTGCCAACAGTCACTAAGCAACCCTGATAAGTGCATATTTGCCACAGTGGTTAGGTAGTAGAGTGGTTAGACTGGCTGCCTCACAGCAAAAGGGGTGACTCTTCTGTTTGATTAGTAATCTGTATGAAGTGTAGTGACTGCCTCTTCAGAACTGATGGAGGATTTTACTGTGGCTACAGTACAGGTAAACTACATACAAGAAGCAGTAAAACTGCAAAACTATAGTGATGACATGATAAAAAATTGATTGGGATCTCTGGAATGACACTTTCAGAAAGCCTTTCTATGCCACCCTATCTCTTACTTTTATCAATATTGTTAAAGGCCTTTTATGTGCTTGAAATATTTATGTAGCAATACTGTGTTTACACTGTATACACAATATTGTATTTTTAAATAGTAAACTTGACTTTGTATCACAACCTGACACACCTGCAGACTCACGACTGCAAAATGTCTCTTTTGGCAGTGCCATATGTACACCACACACTTCCACTCACTAAAACATTGATTCCCTTCTGTGGGTTTGACAACGGCTACAGAATGATAATGATGAAGCCTGTCTTACCTTTGTTATCAGGCTGGATGTTCACATTGACTGTCATGTTTCCTGCCACACTACATCCATGTACCTGTGGTGCAGCAACACTGGCTCCAGTCTGAGCTGTGATGGAGGAATTGCAAGGAACTGATCTCAGATTAGTCAGTGCCTGTTCGGTATAGTCCACAGCATTGCCTCCAGCCTCAGCTGTGACTGAGGGATTGAGAGAAGCTGATCTCAGATCAGTAGGTGCCTGTTCGGTATAGTCCACAGCATCACCTCCAGCCTCAGCTGTGACTGAGGGACTGACAGAAGCTGATCTCAGATCAGTATGTGTCTGTTCACTTGTTCCTGTGACAAATAAAACCAGGATCATATAATCAGAGATAATTTTAATTGAACCCATTAGACAACATTATAATAAGTGCAAATCACTGATAAATTTGAATTTAATATTTTAGGACTGGGTGATATGGCCTAAAAAAGATCTCATGTTTTTTCCAACTTATAGATGATTCACATCATTGATGCTTTTTTCTCTAAACAATCAAAAAAGGCCAAAGCATAAGGCACTGTTTAATAATTAATGTGACAAGGACACAAGGACAGCATTCACACATTTTGATACATGCTAACATGTCCTAACAAGCTTTATATTTGACTAAGAAAACGTAATGTTTCACTCAGCAAAACTTCATGCACACACACACACACACACACACACACACACACACACACATTATTTAGTTTGGCTACAAGCATAGGTGTTTCCGTTATGTTGATATATGTATAGCTTTGATTAAAATACATTTCAATCAAAGAAGTAGATAAAGAATTCTAGGAGAAACCTTGTTTGCTTGGCGAAGGGTGAACTGGTAGTGATCCAGCTTCAGTAGTACCATTGAACTAAATTATTCCTACACACACAAATATATAGTCACATTTTGTACTGCATAATTGTCATTCTCAGTGTAAAAACTCAGACTTACTCATTTCCAGATCATTCTCCAGCCTCTGAACAAGATCATGTCGCTGTATTTTCTTTAAGATTTCCAAGGTGAGCTTTACCATGTTGTTACCATTGTACTTCCTCATCAAAGAGACAACACCTGCCACACCTTTATCCTCCAGCTGTTCCCATGAAATGGGACTGCATCCTTCAACCACATTTTCACTCAAATAAAGTGTGAACTTTTCAAAGTCTTCTTTCCGCAGCTCCTCTAGAATCTCCAAGATCAGGCCAGCCATCACAAACCCCTAAGAGCAGACAGTAAGATAAACTGAACACAACACTCAAATCATTTTTGGTATTTAATGCCTGACAGGTGTTGTTTATATTTATTATTAATACATTTCTTACTAAATATTTAGTAATACAGTAAATGTTCATAGCAGTTAAACATTACAGATCACGACAGTTCAGTACCCCCAAGGCACTCAATTCATGCATTTTCATAAACGTATGAATGGCAGGGTAAAATGTGAAGGATTGCTACATAATAAAACTGTAATTACCTACAGGAGAAAACTTACATTCTTCTGGAACAATTTTTGCTGGTATTATTCTGCCCCCGGCTAGCTGGTTTCAGCTCTAATTGGTTAGTAGAGACAGGGTTATTTTTTCTTTGTACGTTTGCGCCCATCTCAGGGCTGTGTAAGGATGGTAAGTATTACCATCTTATTGTTATACCATCACATTTCTGTAGTGACAGTCAAATGGGGAAACTTAAACAGCAGCGATGGAGTAAGTATATTTGGAAAAGAGAAGATAAAAGAAATTAGAGGGGTGGAAATGCTGGTAAAACTATCAGCTGTGACTGAAATCTCACATTTCAAACAGAGGATGGCAGCAGCTCTACCTGTCTGTGGTTCCAAAAGTCTTGCATGAAAAGAGTACATAGTAGATTGAAAGGTGCTGTAGATGCCATCTCTGACTGTCTAATGCATAGTATTATTAAATGCACCAAGCTGACATTTTCACCTTCAAAAAACCTTTCATTATTTGGGCAAAGAAGCTGGATTTTAAAAAAGTGTAAACATATTAATGCAAATGTGTAAATGATTAAAAGTATGAGGAAAACTACACTGAAAATGATAGAAAATATATACCCCATGTGCTGTGTTCCCAGAAATATAACTGTGGTTATTCAAGAACATTCCATAAACAACAAGTAATATTTGTTAAACAAACTGATAAATATATTATTATATTGTAATAAGTCAGTTATGAGGGCTATATTTTTAAATCCTCATTACAAAATATGTGCTCTCACGTATTCTGTGTGCCTTTTTAACATAATAATCATTGTTACCCAATCATGTCAGCTGTCTCCTACTGTGTATCCTTTGACACACAATTTAAAATAATGTAATTTAGATTTACATTAAACTGCGAAGAGTGGAAATACTGGATAATGACTGCAACAGAAATTAGACTTTACCTTGAAGGATTTTCTAAAGGATCTTCAGATTTTCAATTTATTTTTCAAATAGTTCCTTTTTTCCGAAGAACCAAAATGTTTCTGGAATGAAACTTCTTTTTGACTGTCAGTGATGGACATTTACAGGAAATGGAGTAATTACTAAAAGTTTTGCTTAGCTGTGAGTTTTGTAGGAGGAGTTGGAATTTTGTACATACATATCCTGGCCCTTAAAGAAACAGCGCTCATTAAGGGGCTGTAAACACCCACCCACACACACGCAGAGTTGGCTTTATCAGTCTGTATCTCAGATCCTTGTATATTTGAGGTTGCACTGTCGTATTTATATTTATGTATGCACAGTGGCATGTGTTAAATCTTTAAGATAAAGAGAGGGGGGTTGTGGGGGAAATAGGGAAAGAGGATGTGAAATTCAGAGAGGCAGAAAAGGGAAGAGTCACACACACAATGCAGGAAGTTAATCCATTTAGTTGTGTGATATAGTTGAGTATTGAGATATCAACTTTGGTAATATACTGTATTAGTGCAGTGACCCTTTATCTCAATACAGATACTAAAGTGCATTCTGATATACACATTACACTCTGAGCTACACATTACACTTTGGTATACTCAGTACGCTGTGAGATACACATTACACTCTGAGCTACACATTACACTCTGGTATACTCAGTACACTGTGAGATACACATTACACTCTGAGCTACACATGACACTCTGGTATACTCAGTACACTGTGAGATACACATTACACTCTGAGCTACACATTACACTCTGGTATACTCAGTACACTGTGAGATACACATTACACTCTGAGCTACACATTACACTCTGGTATACTCAGTACACTGTGAGATACACATTACACTCTGAGCTACACATTACACTCTGGTATACTCAGTACCCTGTGAGATACACAAATGCAGTCTGATGTACATAGTAAACTGTGAGATACACAAATGCTGTCATATACACATCATGTGTATGAAATAGATGTGTACAGAGACGTCATTATCTGTATCTGTTCAACCAACAAAATGATCTGTCTCTGTATCTGTATTCGGATAGCTGACTAGAAGTGGGCGTGGTTTATACCGGAAGTCACTTCAGATCATGCAAATGTGTATTTTCTGACCTAATATTCATTGGCAATGCAATTTTTGTGCTTTCAAAGCATCAAATTGATTTAATATTGCCATATAATCATGAAATATATTTCCACATACTGTACTTTTCATCTCTTTCTCTAATTTTTTTTTTTTATCTAAACTAAGTTTTATGAACTGTCGGAACCCCACTACCCCTGGGAGATATTGGACAATAAGAAACTGAAAAAAAATGTTTTATAAATCAAAAGATTCTGTTTTGCATTGGAAACTATTTGCAGTAAATATATACAGAAAAATATCCTTCAGTTGAAGGGAATAATCTTAAATTCCAATGATGCTGCGTTTGCTTTTCTTGATGTGTTAAATGTTACTGCAGTTCACTCGGGAAATGTTAATTACTAATTTTCAACAGTAATTACGTTACAGTAATACATTAACTTTTTTGTCCATTTTTTTATTCTTAATTTTTTTCCCCTACTGAACTAAGTTTGGATAGACTGTAAACCATCTGAAGGTAATTAATACTTTAGAAAATATAATAATCTTTTAACTTTCTTCATATGTCACATTCTCGTATTTCTGCTTTGAATGGGAAAAGGGAATAAGGAAGGAATTTGTTTTGCAAATATTTGAGGATTAAATGTTTTTTAAATCACTTTTATATTGTCGAATGTCATATGCTCAACTGACTCGAGTGCATACAGATTGAGCTGTAATGATGACAGAAAGGTTGTCATGTCTCATGTGGGGGGCCCTGGGGGGGGGGGGGCAAAAAGGTTGAGAACCACTAATTTACATGATGAGTTAGTCATAATGGTGTCAACAACTCAACAACTTTTCCAGATATTACAAATTAAATTTACATGAATTATTGCACCAAAAAAGGTTTCAAACGAAAGCATATCAGAAATTGTAATGTTACCTTGCAGCTCTTTGATATGGGCCCCCCTGTGTGACCCTGCACACATCAATGCTGAAATCAAATTCAGTCTCACTCTCAGCAGCACACCTGATCCATAGCAGCGGTGACACATCATTGAAAGCCTTTCAGAGTGATGGGTAGGGGAGGCTGTACTGTGTCTGCTGTATCCATTTGGGGTCAGTAAAAATACATTTGTACATTAAAATAACTGGTATTTATACTTAACATTTTAACTAAAACTGTATCACTGGGTGTAGACCTCATCACAGCACTGAAATGGCTCTGCTCAAAGTGCTTAATGATCCGCTTCTCTCCACTGACAGTGGCTGAGTCTCCTTACTTGTGCTCCTACATTTAAGTGCAGCCTTTAATACCATCGACCATCATATTCTATTAGAACAAATTGAACATATTGTTGGTGTAAATGGACATGCCCTCTCTTGGTTCAGGTCTTACCTCTCAGAAAAATTTGTGCATATTACCAATGGCAATTATTTACCTCTTGGCAATACTATCTGTAAAAATGGTGTTAATTTCCACTGTTATGCCGTTGATACTCAGCTGTACATAATCAGGCTGAGGGCCACTTCCAGCCACTTCCAGCGTTCGCCACCAGAGCAATTATCCCCTATGACTATGCTCACATGAGACCCATCCATCATTAGGCCACTATTTATACCTGTGTGTTCTTACCTTCTGTGCTCAGTCATGCTTAGCCGTGTCTCTGGTAATATGAAAATTTGATGGGTAGCCAGTGAGGAGAAGCTAGAACTGGGGTTCTAGCTAGAACTGGGGTCATGTGCTGAAAGCATTTTGTTTTTGTTAGATTTCAGGCAGCTGCATTTTGAACCAGCTGGACTGGCTTTACGGAGGTATTTGCACATCCTGACAAGAGGGCATTGCAATAGTCCAGTCTGGATGTAAAAAAAGCATGGACTAACTTTTCAGCATCCTGAGCTGACAGAATTTTCCTGATTTTGGCTATGTTCCTCAGATTGAATTAAGCAATTTTAGAGATGTTTTTTATGTGTTTCAAGGGATAACTCAGGATCAATAATGATGCTAAGGTCCCTGGTGACTGCACTCAAACCCACAGAGACACCATCAAGGTGCAGAGTGATGTCAGAGAGCCAGCTCCTGATGGACTTTGGAACAACCAACAATTCAGTTTTGTCTGAATTTAGGAGGAGAATTTTTGGCCATCCATTTCTTTATATCTTTGAGGCAGGTTTCCATTTTTGATAGCCAGGGGAAGGCATCAGGTCTGGCTGATATGTGGAAATTAATATGTGTGATAACAGTGGAAATTAATGCCATTTTTAAGGATAATATTGCCAAGAGGTGAAATATACAAGGAAAACAACAGATCTGTAGATCAATTTGAAGACTCATTGTTAATGTGCACAAATTGATGTATGTTCAAGTCGTTTGAATAGAATATGATGGTCAATGGTATCAAAGGCTGCACTTAAATGTAGGAGCACAAGTAAGGAGATGCAGCCACTGTCAGTGGAGAGAAGCGATTCATTAAGCACTTTGAGCAGAGCAATCTCAGTGCTGAGATGAGGTCTACACCCAGTGATACAGTTTTAGTCAAAATGTTCAGTATAAATACCAGTTATTTTAATGTACAAATGTATTTTTATTGACCCTGAGGTAAGGTCAATTGCAAGATAACTATTGCAATCTCTGATATGCTTTCATTTGAAACCTTTTTTGTTGCAGTAATTAATGTGAATTTAATTTGTAATATCTGGAAAAGCTGTTGAGTTGTTGACACCATTATGACTAACTCATCATGTAAATCAGTGGTTCTCAACCTTTTTGCCCCCCCAACCCCCATCCCCACTGAAAAATTCCAGGGCCCCCCACGAGACATGACAACCTTTCTGTCATCATTACAGCTCAATCTGTATGCACACAAGTCAGTTGAGCATATTACATTTAACCCTATAAAAGTGATTTAAAAAACATTTAATCCTCAAATATTTGCAAAGTGAATTCCTTCTTTATTCCCTTTTCCCATTCAAAGCAGAAATACGAAGAAATACGTGACATATGAAGAGAGTTAAAAGATTATTATATTTTCTATAGTATTAATTACCGTCAGATGGTTTACAGTCTATCCAAACTTAGTTCAGTAGGGGGAAAAAATTAAGAATAAAATAAAACAGGCAAAAAATTTAATGTATTACACAATTCACATTTCCCTAGTGAACTGCAGTAACATTTAACACATCAAGAAAAGCGAACGCAGCATCATTGGAATTTAAGATTATTCCCTTCAACTGAAGGATATTTTTCAAAATATATTTACCGTAAATAGTTTCTAATGCAAGACAGAATCTTTTGATTTATAAAACATTTTTTTCAGTTTCTGATTGTTCAATATCTCCCAGGGGTGGTGGGTTTCAGACAGTTCATAAAACTTAGTTTAGATAAAAATAAAAAAAAAAAATAGAGACAGAGAGATGAAAAGGACAGTATGAGGATGTGGAAATATATTTCATAATTATATGGCAATATTAAATCAATTTGATGTTTTGAAAGCAGAAAAATTGCATTGCCAATGAATGTTAGGTCAGAAAATACAACATTTGCCTGATTTAAAACGACTTCCAGTATAAACAACGCTTCCACTTCTGGTCATCAATCCGAATACAGATACAGAGACAGATAATTGATACAGATAATGACATCTCTGTACACCTCTATTTCATATACGCATTGTACAAAGTACACTGTGTATATGACTGCATTTGTGCATCTCAGAGTGTACTGTGTATCTCAGACTGCATTTGTGTATCTCACAATGTACTGTTTATCTCAGACTGCATTTGTGTATCTCACAGTGTACTGTTTATCTCAGACTGCATTTGTGTATCTCACAATGTACTGTTTATCTCAGACTGCATTTGTGTATCTCACAGTGTACTGTTTATCTCAGACTGCATTTGTGTATCTCACAATGTACTGTTTATCTCAGACTGCATTTGTGTATCTCACAATGTACTGTTTATCTCAGACTGCATTTTTGTATCTCACAGTGTACTGAGTATACCAGAGTGTAACGAGTGTATCAGAACGCACCATATTATCTGTATTGAGATACAAGGCCACTGCACTAATACATTATATTACCAAAGTTGATATCTCATTACCCAACTGTATCACACAACTAAATTGGTTAACTTCCTGCATTGTGTGGTTGTGTGACTCTTCCCTTTTCTGCTTCTCTGAATTTCACATCCTCTCTCCCCATTTCCCCCACAACCCCCCTCTCTTTATATTAAGAACACATGCTACTGTGCATACATAAATATAAATACGACAGTGCAACCTCAAATATACAAGGATCTGAGATAAAGACTAACTGATAAAAGCAAACTCTGTGGGTGTGTGTGTGTGTGTGTGTGTGTGTGTGTGTGTGTTTACAGCCCCTAAATGTGCACTGTTTCTTTAAGGGCCAGGATATGTATGTACAAAAGTACAACTCCGCCTACAAATACTCACAGCTACGCAAAACCTTTAGTAATTACTCCATTTCCTGTAAATGTCCATCAGTGACAGTCTAAAAGACGCTTCATTCCAGAAACATTTTTTGTTCTTCAGAAAAAGGACACTATTTGAAAAATATATGGAAAATCTGAAGATCCTTTAGAAAACCCTTCAAGGTAAAGTGATTATCTAATTTCTGTTGCAGTCATTATCCAGTATTTCCACTCTTCGCAGTTTAATTTAAATTACATTATTTAAAATTGTGTGTCAAAGGATACACAGTTGGAGACAGCTGACATGATTGGGTAACAATGATTATTATGTTAAAAAGGCACATAGAATACGTGAAAGCACATATTTTATAATGACGAATTAAAAATATGGCTGTAATAAGTGACTTATTACAATTCAGGAGAATGAACATTCAGACAACATGAATGCGTTTGGAAGGAGTTTATTATGATGTAGCGAGTTGTATATTGGTAGGAACATTGATCTTGGGCTTGGAGTCCAGGGGGGCAGTGTCATGCCTCACTATTTTTTAGGATGAAGTGAACACCCCCTTTTTACTGTCAAAATAGGGGAAAAAACAGAAGAAAGGGAAGTACACTTGAGGGTGGAGATGGGGAGGGGGAGGGATACGGGAACAGAGAGCGTGATGGTAGAGAAGGTATGTGGCAAATTAATACCTGCATAGACAACCAGATTGGACTGACACCGGTATTTGAGTGAAGGGTTGTCCGAAAGTTGCCTCCCCCGAAATTTGTTATTAATAAACTCCAATATAATTATATATTCATCAGTTTGTTTAACAAATATTACTTGTTGTTTATGGAATGTTCTTGAATAGCCACAGTTATATTTTCAGGAAACAGCACATGGGGTATTTCTTTTCTATTATGTTCAGTGTAGTTTTCCTCATACTTTTAAACATTTACACATTTGCATTAATATGTTTACATTTTTAAAAAGTCCAGCTTCTTTGCCCAAATAATGAAAGGTTTTTTGAAGGTGAAAATGTCAGCTCGGTGCATTTAATAATACTAATAATGCATTAGACAGTCAGAAATAGCAGCTACAGCACCTTTCAATCTTCTATGTACTCTTTTCATGCAAGACTTTTGGAACCACAGACAGGTAGAGCTGCTGCCATCCTCTGTTTGAAATGTGAGATTTCAGTCACAGCTGATAGCTTTACCAGCATTTCCACCTCTCTAATTTCTTTTATCTTCTCTTTTCCAAATATACTTACTCCATTGCTGCTGTTTAAGCTTCCCCATTTGACTGTCACTACAGAAATGTGATGGTATAACAATAAGATGGTAATACTTACCATCCTAACACAGCCCTGAGATGGGCGCAAACGTACAAAGAAAAAAATAACCCTGTCTCTACTAACCAATTAGAGCTGAAACCAGCTAGCCGGGGGCAGAATAATGCCAGCAAAAATTGTTCCAAAAGAATGTAAGTTTTCTCCTGTAGGTAATTACAGTTTTATTATGTAGCAACCCTTCAAATTTTACCCCACCATTCATATGTTTATGAAAATGCATGCCTTGGGTGCCTTGGGGGTACTGAACTGTAGTGATCTGTAATGTTTAACTGCTATGAACATTTACTGTATTACTAAATATTTAGTAAGAAATGTATTAATAATAAATATAAACAACACCTGTCAGGCATTAAATACCAAAAATGATTTGAGTGTTGTGTTCAGTTTATCTTACTGTCTGCTCTTAGGGGTTTGTGATGGCTGGCCTGATCTTGGAGATTCTAGAGGAGCTGCGGAAAGAAGACTTTGAAAAGTTCACACTTTATTTGAGTGAAAATGTGGTGGAAGGATGTAGTCCCATTTCATGGGAACAGCTGGAGGATAAAGGTGTGGCAGGTGTTGTCTCTTTGATGAGGAAGTACAGTGGTAACAACATGGTAAAGCTCACCTTGGAAATCTTAAAGAAAATACGGCGACATGATCTTGCTCAGAGGCTGGAGAATGATCTGGAAATGAGTAAGATATAGTTCTCTGAGTTTTTACACTGACAATTATGCAATTATGACAATTATGCAGTATATTACATATGTATATATATGTGTGTGTGTGTGTGTGTGTGTGTGTGTGTGTAATCAAAGCTATACATACATCAGCATAATGGAAACACCTATGCTTGTAGCCAAACTAAATAATTGTGTGTGTGTGTGTGTGTTTGTGTGTGTGTGCATGAATGAAGTTTTGCTGAGTGAAGCATTACATTCTCTTTGTCAAATATAAAGCTTGTTAGGACATGTTAGCATGTATCACAATGTGTGAATGCTGTCCTTGTGTCATTGTCACATGAATTATTAAACAGTGCCTTATGCTTTGGCCTTTTTTGTTTGTTTAGAGAAAAAAGCATCAATGATGTGAATCATCTGTAAGTTGGAAAAAACATGAGATCTTTTTTTAGGCCATATCACCCAGTCCTAAAATATTAAATTCAAATTTATCAGAGATTTGCACTCATTATAATGGTGTCTAATGGGTTCAATTAAAATTATTGCTGATTATGTGATCCTGGTTTTATTTCTCACAGGAACAAGTGAACAGACACATACTGATCTGAGATCAGCTTCTCTCCACCCCTCAGTGACAGCTGAGACTGGAGGCAATGCTGTGGACCATACTGGACAGGCATCTACTGATCTGAGATCAGTTCCTTACCATTCCTCCATTGCAGCTCAGACTGGAGCCAGTGTTGCTGCACCACAGGTACATGGATGTAGTGTGGCAGGAAACATGACTGTCAATGTGAACATCCAGCCTGATAACAAAGGTAAGACAGGCTTCATCATTATCATTCTGTAGTGGTTATCAAACCCACAGAAGGGAATCAATGTTTCAGTGAGTGGAAGTGTGTGGTGCACGTACGGCACTGCCAAAAGTGACATTTTGCAGTTGTGAGTCTACAGGTGTGTCAGGTTGTGATACAAAGTCAAGTTTACTATTTAAAAATACAGTGTTGTGTATAGAGTGTAAACACAGTATTGGTTCATTAGTATATTTTCAGCAGATAAAAGGGCTTTAACGATATTGATAAAAGTAAGAGATAGGGTGGCATAGAAAGGCTTTCTGAAAAGTGTCATTCCAGAGAACCCAATCAATTTTTTATCATGTCACCATTATAGTGTTCCAGTTTTACTGTTTCATGTATGTAGTTTACCTGTACTGTAGCCGCTGGCTCAACTGTATAATACTATGTGTATACATGGGTTTGGACAGTAATCATTTTAGTAAAATCCTCCATCAATTCTGAAGAGGCAGTCACTACACTTCATACAGATTACTAATCAAACAAACAAGTCGTCCTTTTGCTGTGAGGCAGCCAGTCTAACCACTCTACTACCTAACCACCGTGGCAAATATGCACTTATCAGGGTTGCTTAGTGACTGTTGGCAGGGGGATGGATCATGTCATCAGCTGCTTACTGATTCCTATGAGGGACTCAGGGATGTGCTGAAGTAGTTTACTTTTACAGCAAAGCCTGCTCCATTCAGCAGGCAGGTGTCTTCAGGAACCCCTTCCAGAAGAAGGTGTATCCTGGGTGTCTCTCCAGAGAATCATGTTTCACTCAGAGCCATGGTGTCTCTGTTGTATCTGCTCGGTTCACTTGAACTAGGGCACTGACCCTGTGTGGTCTCTCTGTGTCATCATGCACATCCACGAGTGTGTATATGTTCCATCACCATTACGACAGGTCTACACTGTTTAAATCACTGGTGTCAAACTCGGGTCCTGGAGTGTTTTTGGTTTGTTTGGTAATTCATTAACTTAAATCACTGATTGGCTGAGTCCAGGGGCCATATTCACAAAGCATTTTATCTTACCCATAAGAGATCTCCTAAATGGCTATAAAAGTTCCTAGCTAAGAGTCTTCTCATAAAACCGATTAACAAAGCTGCTGAGAAAAACTTCTACTAAGGAATGGGGAGAAATCCTACACTAAGAGAAGGGGCTGAGTTGACCTTGTTA